>ML787463.1:303238-315916 GCA_009831015.1 Picea engelmannii | reverse complement strand
CCTGACATTGCTTCGTTTCCTGCAAACATCCATAGCCCCAATGAAGTTGCCTCGGTACCATACAAGTATGGCCCCACTGCCAGCAGCGTCCATAACCTCGATGGGTTTACTTGTACTTCTCACACTATTAATAGTGCTTTCAACTTCCCTTTTTATTTCATAACATGCCCAACCTTTTAGATTTAGATATAGATATGCATTTTCACATAGGGTGTGAAGGAAGTGAGGTGATACGAGAGTTTCTTTGATTTGTTGAGTATATGTTATGCATTTTAGTTTAACCCACAGGTCTCCCAAAAAGCCATCATAGTATTGGCCATTTTATTAATGTGAAGTGGATGGATCTCAAAGAAAAGAGTGGATACACAATTTCCTATATTTATGGATTATCATGGTATTCTCAATAGGAATATGTGTTCCACCACAACTATCAGTCCATACCCACTGCTAAGAACTTCGTGAATGTGCATTCAAATAGAGAAACCCATGCATCTTATGACTTGTAAAAAATTTCTTTAGTATGTGACCATAATTGAACCAATCCCTCATCAAAATTTTAAAGAGTAATCCTCAAAAAAAACTAAGAAGTCAAATCATCTCAGGGAAATACCAACATTCAAATCAAAATATGGAAGGAATCTGTACAATCAGAAAGCAAGAATTAGATATGAATTCAATTCATGAAAAATAAAACTTAACTAAAAGAAATCTAAAGCTAGAATGTCAGTCATCAAAAGGATGGAAATTGGCTAAAAAAATGATAATAGAACCCAACAACAAGCAACATATCTGGTGCAACAACGATGAAAGTGTTTTCAATGAAAACTCAAAAGTAAACCAAAGGCAATTATCAGTCAAGACATGTTAACCATTCAACATCAAACCCGATGAAAAGATTCCCAGAATTTCTGATTTGAAATGAAGAACAAACCAAATTAAAAGAATTGATGATCTAATGAAAATATTTGCAACATAATTCTCCAATCCAATTGTCACATACAATTTATTTCATTTAGTGCAACATAACCATCTTCTTGGAATCTAGCAAAATGGATTAACAAATTTTCTAAAAATAAATTACATGGAACAATTGACAAACCCATAAGCTCTTCATATTTCGTGACATGAGTAATTCCTTTGCATATTTGAAAATAATCAATTTAAAAAAAAAAAATACATTTCATACTTCTCATGAAAGCGCCATTTTCTCCTTGCTATAAAGGTAATCATTAACCATACAGATCCAAATAATTCAATTTGATACGATAACGAGGAAAAATGAAAGTTATGGAGGTTATCAAAATACTCATTGAAATGACTGCAAACATCGAATAGAACATAAAACAATATACAAATAAATGAATGAGAATATATTTTTGATCAACTGTTGAATTGGTGACAATCTTGGTTCATTAATCAAACAGTTTCACAATGGAATCTGAGTAGTCAAGTTCAGATTAACACTTCCCTAAGTTGCTTTCATTTCAAGAGAAAAATCCCAAGCTGTTGGTTGCCCAAGCCATTTCCCCAAACTGCATAACAAAAAAGAATGATATGATAATCTCTTAGACAGTGTGAGAGAAACTCTCCCTTTGAATGACTAACTTATTAAAATAAAACTAAAAAAGAAAAGCAAAGATCAAAATTAAAACTAATCCTAAGCAAAGCATGTTAAGCTAATGTAAACTTAAACTAAGTGGGTTTTCATAAAACTTATGCAAATGTCAATGTTATCATCAAGTATTCATCTCGTTCATTTAGTCAAATATCACAACCTTTTTCTCGAGATATAAGCACTATGTGATTTTCCCACAATATTCCATTTAACATGAAGGTTTAGTGTAATTGATTGTTGCGAGATTAATATCCTCTAGACATTACATCTTGTTCATGTAATCAAAATTAATAAAATTAAACAAACATGACCATATGAATTCAATTCCATCTATCTTCTAAAGATACATGTCCATCAACAAACCTTAGTCATAAAAATCAGACCCAAAGATTATCACATTGCACCCGAAGGTATGTGTTTCCTCTGATTATGGACGACAATGATGTGAAACATTGTGTGATTATATTTTAGCCTTATGAGAGGAAAGAGGAAATTCATGAAAATGGAGTAATTAAGATATTCTGGAAAGGTGCAAATGATCCCAGGTTATAGCCTAGATGGATTGACTTCCCCAACACAAATGAAAAAATATGATTATAAATCGAAATTGAATGAACTGAGTAAGATTAGATTTCTAATAGGTGATAAGATTGACATGATGGGCAAGTCAATGAAATTGATATCCTCAAGTTCCAAAGAGTGTTCCAAGTAGAAAATTTACGTATTTCACTTCCTTGAAACTACATGTCGCATAGAATAAGAGGAAAGGGAAATGGAAACTAAGAGTGTGTAACTTGTCTCTCTACTATATAGGTTTTCCATTGAAAATAATGGGACATATAATCCGGAAAACAAAATCAGCGAGCTCATGAACAAGAGGGATCCAAATAGAAGATGACCCAAATATGCTTGTATTTTCTGATTATGAATCAACTGATTTTGGGTTCAAGGAATGTTGAATAATGTGGGGCCTAATAAATTGACAAGTTACAACCCTCAAGGAGTTCACATCTTGAAAATTATTACCATGGTTGAAATGAAAAAAAAATGTCGAGAAGTCGAATATTAGTATATTAGAAGTTGCATGGAGATATTCCATCAAGCTATTTACAACTCCTGAGGATTTGAATGGATTCAACATGAGAGAATTGTATAGTTCTCATCCATGATAAAAATAAGATTACTCAATATTGTAACCATAACGAGTGACCCAAAATCAACAAAACCAAAGGATGAAAATATATTGTTCAAGAAAATATCAAGTCTGAAAATCCATTGAATGGACAATGATAATATTGAGTCTTTAGCTGATTGGTGAGTTGAGGAAAGAAAAGATTGGTTCCAAAGTAATTTTCTGAAAAATATATCAGCAAATATATTTAAATCACCATGTTGTCCAAAATGATTAAAACATGTTTCCGGATAGTGTAAAAGAATAATATTTGTTGTTGTTGTGTATTAGAGGAAACTTGTGTGAACAAAGATGCAAGATAATAGACATAATTCCTGCTTGAAAAAATGAATAGAGCATAAGACATATGCAACCAATGCCCAAAAATTAAAACTAAAAGTTCTGTAAGAAAATAACTCAACAGAAATAAAAGTAAGCTAAGCTCACTATACTTAAAAAATCCATACAGAAAATTTATGTTGGATGAAAGTAATTGAAGAAAGATTCAATTGGGAAAGACACCATTTGGACAACTCCAAAACCAAGGAAAAATAATATTCTAAAAATATTCCAAGGATTTGGAGTGGCTCAGATTTCAGATGGGCATATTTTAGTTGCTCAAACTTTCAATTTACTGTGTGTAGAACAACCAACCCACTACTCATAAGAATCTTAATTAAGCAAAATTTTCCAGATTAGAATTATGTGGATATGAGTATGCGACAAATTTGAGTGTCCATTTTCGTTAAAAGAGGGAAATAATAATATCCTTTATAAAATATCCCCCTTGTGAGATAACCCGATGCTTGAAAAATGATCTCCATAAAATCATTGATATGAAAATTACCCAACACAGAAATTTGTTGAAGATGAGATAAAGTAAGTTTTCCCAAATCAGAATTAAATTGCAAAATCCGATCAAAATGAAAATTATTGTGTAATTTTTACTATTTATTTCCATCTTGGATGAGGATTTCATTCATTGTTCAACCAACAGTTAAAAAAAAGAAAAACATAAAACTAATCAAACTAGTAAGCAAAGCTAAGCTATGCAAAGGAAAAAAACTAGCCTATTCTACCCTACTCCTATTCTACACTACACTGGATAAAAAAATGAACTATGTAAAGTCATAATTCCAATGTAGCCATCTTTGTTAATCCCAAACCTACAAACATATGTTCAAGACAAAATATTAGGAACATAACTTGGAATACAGATAGAGTAAAATTAGGAAGAATTAAAACTCTAAAAACTCTATCCCCCATATGAAATATGTCAATGCAATAATTCATGGGAATCTTATGGGAATATGATTCCTCCAACCGTGCTTCAATTCTATCACAAAATATACCATGAATCACATAGAATTGATGGAGGGAATTCATGGGAAAGTGGCATACCAAATGAGAACCATGCATAGAATATGTGTGATGTGTTCTCGATGAGAGACTATTCATGCTAATAGAGTTATTTGTCCCTAAAAATAAAACAAAAGAATGAGGGCCTGACATAACCATCAACATAAACCGAAGTGTCTCATTATCTTGGAAAGCATCCACGGACTCATACTTCAAGCAACCATCAACTTGAGACAAATTAGTGGAAACAAATTATATACATAGACTAACATCCACCATGGTATGGAAGATAATTTCAAGACAATGGTGAGATCCACTAGTATCAACAATATCCAATAAAGGGAAATTTGAACAAGAAGACTCTCTATTAACCAAAAATGAAGAAGAAGAAGAAGGAGACATTGTTTGATATACATTTGCTACAACATTTCCATCATCCCATGAAAAAGGATCATAAGGCATAGTTTTGATAAGTTCATGGAAAGAGGCCTTATCCTCTCTATCTTCCATATGCACATTTCCCCCATCAAGTATTTCAAAATGGGTCGGCCCTATTGAGTTTATTTGAGTAGAAAAATGGATGGCTTCCTGCAAAATAAAATCATTAAAGAGATCAATATACAAATAATAATGAGTGGAAGAAATAAAAGAATTAAAAACTTCTATGAGACAAGAGGCATTTTCAAAAGGTGAATCCCTACATGGTAGTTCCTCTTCATTAAGAATATCGATGGCTGATAGTGGATTGGTAGGTAACACACTAGGCATGGTTTCACAATCAACATGTTCTTCCTCAAGGTGGTTTTCATTTTGGAAACAAAAAGTGGGTTGGTGTGATAAAAGTTTTACGTCTTTTATGCTTATTTATTCTCTTGAAGTGAAGAGATCAACATGGTATTCTTTCTCCTACACAATATGAGGATTTGAAATGTCTTCCAAAACATATTCATGGTCAGAAGAGGGGAGAAAATGAAAATAATTTTCAAAATAAGAAGTCACAGTAAATGATCCATCAATAGTAGGAGAAAATTCTTGATCTATATCAATTATACTAGGAGAATGTGTAACAGTAGGATAATATGAATCAACACAACTTAATTCCACTTTATCCATGTGTGAGGAAGAATTCATTTCATGCATGTCCAAATTTTATTCATTAATAAAGTGATCATCATTTAAATTTCGCTCCATATATTTCTCTTCCATTCCTCATGATAAAAATATGAGATAGGAAAATCAGAACCTGCCATAACCATCAATGTGACATGAAGTGTCCCATTATCAACATGAAAATCCTCCTCTTGGTCAATTACATAAAACAATGAACTTGAATTTACACAAGAGGACTCTTTTTTGTCACAAGGAAAGAAGGGGGTAATGGAGTGCTGGGAGGATACATAGGCTTCTTCCGAAAAATAATTTTTTGTCTGATCTATATCCCAGATAGTAAAGAAAGATACAAACATATGGAATCCATCTAATCCATTAGTAGTTTTGATATTTTCATTTAAATCTGTGATGCAGTAGCATCTACTTCAAAAATATTTTAATTCATTGACCTCGTGGTCAATTTCAATTACCAAAGAGGGTTGGTCCTCTTAATTTTTATTTCAATTTGTAATAATGACTCGAATGCCTATAGAAGGCATCGAGAAGACTTTGTTAGTTAGGATAGGTTATGATTTGGTTGATAAATTTAAAGGATTTGATTGATCTTAGGGATCTACCATAATTATAGGGATTAATGTTAATTTTGGTACAGGGTGAATTAATATACATTTTTCATATCACTGTAAGGGGTGTTAGTGCTAGAAGTGTTTCCTAGACTGCTTTAGGAACAAGCCTAACACATCTTAGAATCAAATTAATTGGGTTGGGTTTTCAGGAAATTTAGTGGATCAAGAAGAAGAAAACGAGAAAGAGAAAAGGCAATAAGCTATTGTATATTAGTGATGGACCGTTGGGATATGGATTCAATCAAAGACCTTTCTCATTAAATGCAATCAATCTTTATATCAGATAAAGGGTTTATATAATAATGGATAGAAGAATGGAAAAATAACAAAAAGCAGAACATTCACAAGGCATAGATCCTTTCTGCATAAATGAATTCAAGGTACTTGAATGTAAAAAATGATTAATAGGAAAGACACATCAGATCCTCATATGCTCAAGAATCCATTAATCAAAGGCAACCACGATCCTTAAGGTATACGATTTATTCAAGTAAGAAGACAAATCAGAATGAAAACAAGAACACAATCTGATAACACACATATTATGAACCTTCAATAACAGAAATGCTTACAGCCAAAATGCTCCACAGTATTACAATGATAATAAATAAGAAAATGTCTCCTACAACTTTCTCACATCTCTTCTTGGATTTTCCAAACTCTCTCTCAGACCTCTTAGGTCTAAGAGTTCCCTCTCCTTTGCATCTAGTTTATATGAAATTTATAGACCTTACATGAAAACTACTAGATCATTAAAGCATGGATCTAATCTTCCCAAAATAGAACTGAACATCTCCTCTTGGGGTCGAATTTGGACTTAGTTACATCAACAAGATACAAAAAATCTAAGAAAATTAGTCCAATACCTAAAAACTAGGGTTTGGATATCAAAGCATTAATAACATTCAAAGTAAACCAATTTTTTTGAGGATATTTAGCATAAATATCCTCCTTGTACATACATATGCCACCTTGACCTGACAACTCTCCTTGGCACGTGTGAGGACGAATTACACCTTGTCTATTCCATTTCATCTTGAACACTTTTACAACGAAATTATGAAAAATAAGGATGAAAAAACATTCGATATCGCCTAAACCATGACACCTGTGTGAAAATCGAGGGATGTTTTTGTATATGATATTTTTATTGATAAAAACCTCTTTCATTTTTTCAAAATACCTTTCTATCACCTCGTAATATGTTCCCAAAGAAGATGACTAAAACAAGAAAATTCATGTATTTACAAATCTTAAAAAATGAGTTGTAAAGACCTGGTTGTATCTCCCAACCATGGCACCTATGTAAAATATGAGGGAGGATTTTGTATATTAGGCTATTCTTGAAAAAGACATCTTTTTGTTTCACAAATTCCTCTTCATCGCCTCATAATATGAGTTTTAAATTGATTGCAAAAACAATCGTTTCAAGAAAATCCCATGTTTTCTGTTTTCTCCTTTTCCATACAAGATTGCTCCAAAAATCTTTGCTGAAGATAAAAAAAATGTTTCTAATGTGTATTTTAGGGTGTATAATGGTGTCATTATCATTTTTCATCATCATCTATCACAAAAACTCAAAACTATGTCATTTACTTGAAAAATAGGGCGCTACAAGAACTTTCTGAAGCGCTATTTTTTGACCAGTTTGCATACCTAAAATATTTTTCTCGCCTAGGTCAAAGAAAAAACCATTATTATATGAAACAAAAACTTAATTACCTGATCTCAAAAAATCTTTCCTTCAACTTTCGTTGATTGCATTCAAAATTTAGGGTTTCATAGAAAATCAAACTGTCAAATCTAAATGTTTCCCTGGGAGACAGTTTTAGCTGCTTCAACTAACAGATCTAGACTATTTATTCTATTTTGCTTGGTGTGGGAATGAGTTTTCATTCTCCTAGTATCATAAATATCAGATCTAAACACCAATTTTGAGCTCTTCTTGCTCTGTTTACTTTGTTTCCTTTGTTTTCCTGCAATAACCCTTCCTTTGAAATTGTTCTTTTAAAATATCTGATTAACTCCTTTTTTTACCATGTTCACATAACCTTGTCAAATCCTTTCAAATAATTTAGAGGATTTTCCACTGAATCTATAAGAATAATAAAAAATCCCATCATATATAGAGAGATTTATATACTTGGTTTAGTTGGAATTTCAAATAAACTTGATACCTGGTGGATTTGGGCTCGAGAATGCTTGAGATAGAAAGATAGTTACATAGGATCCACGGGGGATGACATGATCCCTGTGATATGCCAAGAACAAGCAGACCCGTGCCTTAATCATTGGGATATGGAGTCATTTTCCACCTTCCAAATCTCTGTAGCTTATTCAAAATCTAAAAACACACTGCTGAAAACAAAATATACTGTTACAAACCAAATGATCAAGAATCGAGCTTATTCATCCTACTTCTAACCTGTAGGAGCAAGCTAATCATGTGTAATAATGCTTCCAACAAAGACATGATAGAATCCAACTGAATATAAGAGATTCTTGCATGCAAATGGAAGTGAAAGAAGAATATAATATTTTCAACAAATATTTTATTTGCAAGACATACTTACAACCACAATCCACTTTGATTCCAAATGCCACAAGGCTGAAATTTTATGAAAACCATTGTTGACGATTAAAATCGTAATGATGAATTTTGCCCTCAAAGTATTGCTAAAGCCCTATTATTTAAACTATGCTAATAATATAATACTAGTAGGTGGGACCCCCTTGTATACTGGAGACTCAAATATAGACATATCACACATTTTTCTGCTGCTGCTTTGATGCTGCTTACACAGTCCTTCATGGTTGACAATGCAGTCTTGGGTTCATTTTGACATAGTAATAGGTGGATGATGCATTTTATGGGATGTTTATGCAATTCAAGGCATTATTTTTTTTGTTATGATGGGCATGTATTGATAGTTGCTATGATTTAACTATGTGACAAATCATTGTGATCGACTACCTAGCCACATATATACAAGAGATATGTTAGTGATAACATAACCAAAACAAGGAAAGAAAACCTATGAAAAAATCCTAAAGGGAAAGGATCTATGTTGTAGCTATGTTAAAGGGTTGTATGCAAATGGAAAAGTGAAGCGATGTTGTGTTAGTCCTAACTATTATATGGTTGGTTAGTGGCTATGCGATTTTCTTTAGATTTGATTTGGGCGCATATAACATTGCAATATATATGAATACATAGTTTAATGGATTCATATGTATTCATAAGGAATATCATCGCAAATTTCAATTATTTGGGCATTGAATACATAGTTTAATGGATTGGTGAATGTTTGGTTGTCTTGTACTTCAAATTGAATAGGAAATTGGAACAGAGGCCCTAGAAGGCCAAGATTTTCGATACATTTTGATGCAAATCCACAAGTGTTAAATCGACTTTTCCAAGATGGATTTTTCAACTGGATTGGACAAGGGGTAGTCCAACCTAGGCCAGAAATATCTCCCTTCCAACCCCAACATGTACCTGGTATCCCAGTTCCCCCTCATGTCTCATTACAACCTGAAGTCCCTGAAAATGATAGATGGCAAGAGATTGTCCACCCGATAGTCTTCCAACATCGTGGTTGGCCCAATTTGTCTCTACCTACTCCTCCTCCACCGGTTAACCCAATTGTCCAAGTTTCCCCTGCACACTCACCTTTACAGTCTTCCCACAGAAGTTAGAGGCTCAAAACTGAAGCCCACCATGCACATGATAAAGGAAAAGTTGTTGCTGCCCCCGCCTCTCCCTCAAGTGATTCCGCTAAATCTGTTTCATCCCACATACACTTGAGAGATGATTTCTCTCATGTTATCAGAGAGATCAAGCCTAAAGACTCCACACAACCTAAGGGAAATTCATAGAAATTAAAGGGAGACAACAACAAGAAAGGGAAAATTGCCTCCCAAAGTAGTAAATATGGTTTTTGAGTGTATTTATTTATTGATTGTTGAGAACAATTGACTGCTGAAGTTTTTGGACACCACACTATTTTTGGATGTTTTGGATGTTTTGGATATTATATATTTTGGATATGGTTTAAAATGTCATTGATACTAATTTTCAAATTATGAGAATGATGGTTGAAGCGACAAGAAGGGATGTGTTTGATTGATTGACTAGTTGTGTTTATTTTTGTTAAGAAACTAAAGGGAGTCACAAGGGGTCCCACCTACTAGTTATTATTTATTAAAGACACTTATTATTATTATATTAATTCTTCCCCTAAACTAAAAGTTAGTTTAGTTTTAGTTAACTTAACTAAAAGAGGTATTTTAACTACTTAAACTAATTTTGATTGCTTAAAGGCAAAAAGAGGAGGAACAAGGGGAGAATAGACAGAGAAAGCATACTAAGGTATACTCTTGAATTTTATTGAGATAGTTCAATTTTCATTCATTCTTTAATTCATTGAAATCCCATTTCTCTTTTATGACAACAGGGTCCTATTGTAGACAACACGATTCAAGGCTGAATTACATCATTCAGACACTTGCTTTTCATAGGTGTTGATTTATCTTTGATAGTCTGTGTAGACTTGTTTGATTATGAATTAAATTTCATGACTGATAAAGGATATTGTGCAAAGTCGAGTGGGAAGTAATCTATGGCAAGCTGATCCATCTTTTAAGGTCCAATTTTTTACTTTTTGTCAGAAGTCCTTTTGTATGGTTTTCATCGAGGACATCTAAGTTTGACTTTGGTCCAAACTTCCTTAGGGAGTTTTGTAAAGAGAACGATTCTTTTGATTGATTGGAATGAAATAAGCGATTTCTATTATGTCTCATCTATGTTAAATTTTGAATTGGTATTTTTTCTTTTGTCTCCACATTTACTTTTTCATCTGTTATATTCAGAAAATTATATAAAATGTTGAAATTTTCAGCAATATTTTATTTATAAAATATCATCCTAAACCCTTGTAACTAATATTTGTGGATTAGGAAACAAATTTTGAGGCTATAAACATAGGGTGATATTCCCGTCTATCTTGCCTTAGCCAAGCAAGATCTGAAAATTCTCGAGTAAGATCATTTCATATATTTTCCTCAACATTTATTTGGCAATCATATTGGGGAGATCTTCCATATCTCTCTGGTTGATTTTTATGCTTGATTATCATTGAATATATCTACTTTTATGATAATGATTCTTTGACTATTTCATTTCTTAATGACTGTACCTATTGCAAGGCAACCTAATATTGAGCTTGGTCTTCAAGATCAGATGGGCATTTCTTTAAACTTGTTTAATACCATCTTAGACACTGCTAATACCCGGGTTGATCTTAATCGCTCATGGGAAACAATTGAACAAGACATAAGTTCCCAAGAATGTTGGGAGGCTAGGCATAAACAGCTTAGGACTCAGCCATAACTTTCTTTTTCCTTCAGTTTTGATCTTCTTTTCATGTCCTTAGACCTTCATGTTTCTAGGATAAGAAGAGGTTTATCATCGGAAATTAATCCTATTGCTGAAATAGGAAGAAGGAACGTTGTGTTATCAACCCAACAAAGTGCTCTAAGGAGGACCTTGTCTGATTTATCTAGTTCGTCTTTCTCTCCCTTACCTATCATTAACAAGATGGGATATAGTGGTGGCTCTAGTGGCACTGGAGGTGCTTCTTCATCTCAATCTTCATCTTCGTTAGTGATTGGTAGCTTGTATAGTCACCAAGTACCTGTCCAATCTACCACAAACCCCACCAAAGTCATTAAAAAGTATGGACTTTTTCAGTTTGAAGAAGATGATACAACCACCCCGTGGCATGTCTCCTCCTCTCTTAACCTAACACCTGGTACTCGCCCATTTCCTAAATTCAAAGAGTATCTCCCTAGGTTTTCAGGGAATAAAAATGTCACTACAAATGAACACTTGGTGGAATTTTCTAATGCCTATCACAACATAGGAGCCAATGACAACGATACTTGTATGCACTTATTTGTGAATTCCCTTGAAGGGAAGGCTGTAGCCAATTTCTTTGATCTCCCTCCGAATATTTTATCTACTAGGGAGGAGTTAGTCTATTGGTTCAAATATACCTATGGGAAATCCAAAAGCCTATCTGAGTAGTTACGGGAGTACAATAACATCTCTTATAAGGATGGTGAGACTATCAAGTCCTTCAACTTGAGTTTCACTAACTTATACAATCAAATCCTTGAACTCATTCGACCACATAATGAATATGCTTTCATGTATTATTATAATGAATTACCTTCCCCCTATCGTCATAGGCTTGAGGAAAAGGCCATTGATAACCTTAGTTTCGCTCTGCATACTTGTTTAGAGTATGAAGAACAACTTGAAATAACAAGTCTTCCTAAGGGAGACTCAGTTAAACAGACATACATGTCTGCCCTCTTACAACTTGTACAAGACATGAATAATCATATGAGCGAAAAGGAAATGTCTCTTCTCTTACCCTTGGAGATTCATCTTCTTCTGCACCCCCCTTTAGAAATCCAAATGAAAATAATTTTCAGCCTAAAGCTATCATGTCTCGTAGTTGGTGTAACTTTTGCGAGGAACACCATGAGGAAAGTACATGTGAGGTAAAGAAGAGTGCCAGAGATAAAATCTTTGGTAAGAGACCTGAAACTACCATTGTTGTCCTAGACTTTGCAGAGCCAGAAGATGTCATGATCATAAATACTAGGAATAAATACTATGCTCCCAAAAGAAAATATGATCCTCCCCACAATTGTTCTAACCCAATATCATCCTCACCAGATGATACTATTTAGGTTCCTAAGGCTCCTGACAGTCAAGGAATTACCTC
>ML787463.1:286147-296846 GCA_009831015.1 Picea engelmannii | reverse complement strand
TATTTCTATGATTAAATTGGTTGAAGAGTTACAATTGGGAACAAGCAATTATATACAGTCGAGGGTTGTCTTCGTTTCATTATGATTCCACTCACTGTGTTCTTACAACATGGTCTTAATTGAAAATTGGAAACATCTGTGGTTTCGCTAGGCCTAATCAGGATTATAGTTAATTATGGAAATGGTGACTGTGTGTAATTGGTTATGTTTACTGTGCACATATTATTGAATCATCACATAGATTATTAATGGTTATATCAACAGTGATAAGGATCTGGTTTTATGTTGATTGTGGTTTCGTTGCAACTCCTTGTTGATTGATATGATGAAGACTCTGTGTAATTGGGCATATTTTGGAAGTCTATTCGTATTTAAAAAAGGGACCTATGCATATTTTAATTGGGTCACGACTGTAAATTGGTAGATAGTGGATGCTTGCTATTATGGTGATGAATTATGGGATAGAGGTCAAACATATTGCTCCGTGTTTTTAAAAAAAAATGAAGGAAAATAAATAAAAGATCGACGTTTTCTTAACAGGTCTGCTGAAATTAAAGTTGTTTCGATTATGAATATGATTGCACAGAATGTTTTGAATTGAGAAGTTTTGGGAAATTTGAATGTTGGAACAACAAACAATTTGATATATAGTAAATGTTGGTATGGTGTTGGTATTTTCTGAATTGATTTTAGTACTCAGTGATGATTATTGATTACTTAATTTGTTTTATGAAAAATATCCATTAACTTCCCTGCCATTCTCTCACTTTTTCGCACATTACATATCCCCTCATATTCCCAGATTCACTTTGCACGTCCTATTCTTAAAATTAAATTATAATTAAATGAAAACTATGTATTATAGCAATTGAAGGATGACACATAGATGAGTTACAATTGATATGTTTTGTTATTACAATACAGTTGATTGTTTGATGATTTGTTGAGCAGTAATCATGATCTTATCCCTTTCATTTGATCACTTTTCACTCAATACAACCCCTCAGATATCTCAGAACCCTTATTCACCCCCTGCTCATTGACAAGTATTAAATGATTTTTATGGATTGGATTGCATGAGTCTGATGTGTTGCTGAGCCAAACTTTGTTTCATATTTAAAGAGATGTCATGTATGGTTTGTTTAATAAACTAGTTGCTAATAAATGTTGCATACAAGAATGATATTCTTCAGCAGAAGAAGCTATGGCCAAAATAAAAGGGGAAGAGGAAATTGGAACAGAGGCCCTAGAAGGCCAAGATTTTTGATACATTTTGATGCAGATCCACAAGAGTTAAACCATCTTTTCCAAGCTGGATTTTTCAACTGGATTGGACAAGGGGTAGTCCAACCTAGGCCAGAAAGGCCTCCCTTCCAACCCCAACATGTACCCGGTATCTCGGTTCCCCCTCATGTCTCATTACATCCTGAAGTCCCTGAAAGTGACATATGGCAAGAGAATGTCCACCTGACAGTCTCCCAACATCGTGGCTGGCCCAATTTGTCTCTACCTACTCCTCCTCCACCGGTTAACCCAATTTTCCAAGTTTCCCCTGCACACTCACCTGTACAATATTCCCACAAAAGAAAGTGTTTCAAAACCAAAGCCCACCATGCACATGATAAAGGAAAAGTTGTTGCTACCCCCTCCTCTCCCTCAAGTGATTCCACTAAATTCATTTCATCCCACATGCACTTGAGAGGTGATTTCTCTCATGTTATCAGTGAGATCAGGGCTAAAGGCTCCACACAGCCTAAGGCCAATTCAGAGAAATCAAAGGGAGACAACAACAACAAAGGGAAAATTGCCTCCCAAAGTGGAAAATATGGTTTTTGAGTGTATTTATTTATTGATTGTTGAGAACAATTGTCTGCTGAAGTTTTTGGACAACACACTATTTTTGGATGTTTTGGATATTATATTTTTTGGATATGGTTTAAAATATCATTGATACTAATTTTCAAAATATGAGAATGATGATTGGAGCCAAAAGGAGGAATGTGTTTAATTGATTGACTAGTTGTGTTTATTTTTGTTAAGAAACTAAAGGGAATCACAAGGGGTCCCACCTACTAGTTATTATTTATTAAAGACCCTTATTATTATTGTATTAATTCTTCCCCTAAACTAAAAGTTAGTTGATTTTTAGTTAACTTAACTAAAAGATGTAGTTTAACTACTTCAACTAATTTTGATTGCTTAAAGGAAAAAAGAGGAGGAACAAGGGGAGAATAGAAGGAGAAAGCATACTAAGGTTTGCTCTTGAGTTTTATTGAGACAATTCAATTTTCATTCATTCTTTAATTCATTGAAAGCCTAATTCTCTTTTATGACAGTAGGGTACTATTGTAGGAAACAAGATTCAAGGGAAAATTACATCATTGAGTCACTTGTTTTTCAGAGGTGTTGATCTATCTTTGATAGTCTGTGTAGACTTGTCTATTTATGAATTAAATTCCATCATTGATAAAGGATATTGTGCAGAGTCGAGTGGGAAACAACTTGTGGCAAGATGATCTAGCTTTTAAAGTTCATTTTTTTACTTTATGTCAGAAGTCCTTTTGTATGGTTTTCATTGGGGACATCTAAGTTTGACTTTGGTCCAAACTTCCTTAGGTATTTTTGCAAAGAGAACGATTCTTTTGATTGATTGGAATGAAATAAGTGATTTCTATTCTGTCTGATCTGTGTTAAATTGTGACTTTGTATTTTTGCTTTTGTCTCCACATTTACTTTTGCATATGTTATATTCAGAAAATTATATAAAATGTTGAATTTTTCAGCAATCTTTTATTTATAAAAGATCATCCTAAGCCCTTGTAACTAATACTTGTGGATTAGGAAACAAATTTTGAGGCTATAAACATAGGGTGATATTCCCATCTATCTTTCCTTAGCCAAGCAAGATCTGAAAATGCTTGAGTAAGATCATTTCGTATATTTTCCTCAACAACCATGACTCCATGTAAATGGCCACTGGGTCCTGCCAATTATGCTGCATGTCCAGCTGATACAAAAGGCCACATTATTCCTCTGCTTCACTTATCAAACTATACTTCATTTGTTTTACTAGAAAAAGAGCATGAACATCATTTGGGTGTTGGCAATCAAAAGCATCAAGGTCATCTTGAATCTGAACATAAGTTTCTTAAACAAAAATAACAACAATGTCATCATGAGAATCAACAAACTGATCCATGTATTCCTCACAACTATCAGATGCATAGCTTTCATATACTGGCTTCGGTTGTTCATGGATAATGGAATGAATTTTTTCATGAATCTGTTGATCAAATTCTACCACATCATAAACATTTGGATCTAGAATTTTGAGATCATCATCAGATTCATAAAAAATGGGAGAAACATGATAAAATTCTAATGACAAAGATGAAGATTTTTGAAAATTATCATGGGTAATATGATTTTCAAACAAACTTGGAACAGTTTCTATATCATAATCATTGCTATAAGAAACATTTGGATTAATTCCAAATGCATCTAAAGTATTATTGTCATCAACCTCAATATATGATTGTTGAAGATCCTCCTGCTGTAAAATAGATTTAGAAGAAGATATGTATCTGAAAATGAATCTTCTTCCTCTTCCTCAATATAACCATCCCCTTCATCTGCACTGCTAGAAGCATTAACTACTAAATTATGAATATATAATGCATATCCTTCACAACAATGCTCAAAAATTTTCTCAGCTGGGTAAATCCTCTTGCAATATGAATAAAAATCATTATGAAAGTCCTTCAAAGAATGAATGCTAGCAACGGGAAGAGATTGAAACCATTCATGTGCATTTTCTTCTAAAGAAAATATGAACATCTTGATTAAGACATCATCGTGAACAAAATCATGTTCATGTATGCAATTATGAAAAATTAATAAGTGCTCACCAGGATGATCATACTTGCTTCCTCTGAATCTGGGAAGATAGTCATCCCATTCAGCTATAGTAGGCACCAGATGTGGAAAACCAGCTATGTTTGAGAAATCAAAAAATGCATACCTTCGAGACAAGATAACTTCCATGACTATTCTTGATCTTCAACCAGTGGAGTCACCTATGAATCTCTGAACATTGGAGTCACCATGGTGAAAGATAATTAGTCTAAAGTGTCCAACTTCAGTTCACCATCCAAATCTAGATCTCCTCATTGTCTTTCTCCCATGGAAGATATCTTCACGTCCTTCCCCGACAACAACACCAAAATATGTTAGCGCAAGAATTTGTTCCTAGACTGCTTTAGGAACAAGCCTAACACATCTTAGAATCAAATTAATTGGGTTGGGTTTTCAGGAAATTTAATGGATCAAGAAGAAGAAAATGAAAAAGAGAAAAGACAATAAGCTACTGCATGTCAGTGATGGACCATTGGGATATGGAGTCAAGCAAACACCCTACTTATTAAATGCAATCAATCTGCATATCAGATAAAGGGTTTATATAATAATGAATGGAAGAAGGGAAAACATAACACAAATAAGAACATTCATAAGGCATAGATCCTCTCTGCATAAATGAATTCAAGGTACTTGAATGTAAACAATGATTAATAGGTGAGACACATCAAATGCTCAGATGCTCAAGAATCCATAAATCAAAGGCAACCACGATCCTCAAGGTATACAATTTATTCAAGAAAAATTAGAATGAAAACAAGAACGCAATCTAACAACACACATATTATGAACCTTCAATAACAAAAATGCTTACAACCAAAATTCCCCTTATTCTTACAATGATAAAAACAACAAAAAAATCTCTCCTACAACTTTCTCACAGCTCTTCTTGGATCTTCCAAACTCTTTCTCAGACCTCTCAGGTCTAAGAGTTCCCTCTCATTTGCATCTAGTTTATATGAAATTTATAGACCTTACATGAAAACTACTAGATCCTTAAAGAATGGATCTAATCTTCTCAAAATAGAACTGAATATCTCCCCTTGGGGTCAAATTTAGACTTAGTTACATCAACAAGATACAAAAAATCTAAGAAAATCAGTCCAATACCTAAAAACTAGGGTTTGGATTTCAAAGCATTAATAACATTCAAAGTAAACCACATTTTTTTAGGATATGTAGAATAAATATCCTCCTTGAACATATATATTCCAACTTGGCCTGACAACTCTCCTTGTCACGTGTGAGGATGAATTACACCTTGACTGTTCCATTTCATCTTCAACACTTTTACAACGAAATTTTGAACAATAGGGCTGAAAAAACACTCGATATCGCCTAAACCATGACACATGTGTGAAAACTGATGGATGTTTTTGCATATGATATTTTTATTGATAAAAACCTATTTCATGTTTTCAAAATACCTTTCCATCACCTCATAATATGTTTCCAAAGAAGATGACTAAAACAGGAAAATTTCTGTATTTACAAATCTAAAAAAATGAGCTGTAAAGACCTGCTTGTATCTCCCAAACCATGACACCTGTGTAAACTATTATGGAGGATTTTGTATATTAGTTTGTTATTGAAAAAAACCTATTTTTGTTTTCACAAATTCCGCTTCATCTCCTCATGATATTAGTTTTAAATTGACCGCAAAAACAGTCATTTCCAGAAAATCCCCTGTTTTTTGTTTTTTGGTTTCTCCTTTTCCATACAATATTTCTCCAAAACTATTTGATGAAGATAAAAAATGGTTTCTAATGTGTATTTTAGGTTTTATAATGGTGTCATTATCATTTTTCATCATCATCTATCAAAAAAACCCAAAACTATGTCATTTACTTGAAAATCAGGGTGTTACAGGAGCTTCCTATAGCACTATTTTTTGACCAATTTGCATACCTAAAAACTTTTTATCGCCTAGGTAAAAGACAAAAAAATTATTAAATGAACCAAACACTTAAGTACCTGATCTCAAAAAATCTTTCCTTAAGCTTTCTTTGATTGCATTCAAAATTTACGGTTTCATAGAAAATCAAACTGTCAAATCTGAATGTTTCCCTAGGACACAGTTTTAGTTGCTTCAACTAACATATATAGACTATTTATTATGGTTTGCTTGGTGTGGGAACGCTTTTTAATTCTCCTTGGCTCATCAATCTCATATATAAACACCAATTTTGAGCCCTTCTTGCTTTGTTTACTTTGTTTTCCTGCAGTAACCCTTCCTTTGAAGATATTATTTTAAAATCCTTAATTAACTCCTTTTTTTACCATGTTCACATAACCGTGTCAAATAATTTCAACTAATTTAGATGATTTTCTTCTAAATCTATAAGCATAAGAAAAAACCCCATCATATATAGATAGATTTATATACTTGGTCTGGTTGCAATTTCAAATACACTTGATGCATGGTGGATTTGGGCTCGAGAATGCTTGAGACAGAAAGAGAGTTAACAAGGGGGTTGGATTAAACAGAGGTTAGGAGTGTGGGTTGGTGTGATCAAAGTTGCAGATAATTCTGTATGCATTGTATGGAAGTTTAAATTAAATTTATTGTAGATAGAGACAAAGTTCCTCTTTATTGGTTATTGGAAGATATCTGATCTTAATTGTGTATTAAATGTCTGCAGAGAATATGTAATGAGGATCATTGATCATACTTGGATCAACGATCCCAATTAATCTTGGTTTGGCAGGAATAATATTTAAATTTGTTGCAGGGTTACGTAGATGAGGTACAACTACCATCAATTTAGAATCCAATTGCATTGCACCGTTGGATCATTAGCTTCATGATCACACAACAATATTGACCCATCACCGTTAGATCTGGACCAAGGAAGGATCGACAATCCATAACCATTATTGCATTTCAACTTGCAACGATGTTAACACAAAGTGGAAAATGTGAAATGGATGTGGACCGTCCATTTTAACAAGTGATTAAATCGAAGCCTTGATCCAGGAGTTAAGAACATTTGAAATTAGTGCCAATTTAGACCAAGCATTGGTTCTACCTCTCAATCACATGCATTAAAAGGTTCTAGGTGATTTTGTGTGAAATTTGACACACATAACGAAATTCTACTTTGTCTAAGAGGAAATTAGGATGGAGCAGTACTGGAATTGTTATGGATTATCGAAATTGGTCAACTAGGGAATCATTTTGGTACTAGAGAGGAAGAAAACTTTTCTATGTGGAAGTGAGAAGAATTGCAATTGAAAATTGAAGAGCCATGCTGCCAAGAAGAAGACAAGGAGTTCCTGTTTCAAAAGGTCGAGGAAGACCAACATGAAATGCAACTATTTAGGAGGAAATGATAATGCTTAGAGCAATATTGGAATCCATGGAGGCTAACCAGATATGAGATCTTGATGTTGGAGACATTAATAAAGCAGAAGCAGGGAACTCTAAATAAGATCAAGAGGAGGATACAAAAGATGAGAAAGTGTTAAGGATGTTGATTAAAGTTGGTGGTAGACCTAAGGTGGAGGTTCCCATATACGAAGGGAACTTGAATGTTGAAGAACTCATGGACTGGATAAACACCATGGCCAAGAACTTTGACATTGAGGAAGTTGAGGACAAGAAAAGCTAAAGTATGCAATGACCAGGTTGAAAGAACATGCATCCATCTGGTGGGATGAATTTCATATCCAAAGAGAGAGAAAAGGAAAACCCAGAATTAAAAATTGAGATAAAATGGTAAGAAAAATTAAAAGTAAGTTTATGACCAAAGATCATCAATTAACTCTCTTTAGACAACTACATAACCTAAGGCAGAAAGGAATGATAGTCAAAGAGTATGCAAAGGAATTTTACAAACTAAGAATAAGGGTTGGACAGATAGAGGGAGATATGGAGAGAGTATCCAGGTATATAAATGGACTGAGATATGACATCCAGGATGATATTAGCTTGCTAAATCTCAATACTATTGAGGATTCTTACCAGGAAACATTGAAGGTAGAGGAGAAAATAAAAAGAAATAAAAATTAGAAACTTAGAGGAAGAGGCCCAACAAGGGGAAAATGAAAATCTGGTAGAAGAGGAGGATTTTAAACTCCAAAGGATGAAGGGAGAAACTCAATTTCTAACATCTAACCATCAAGAGGATATTTCCGAGGAAGAAGATCTGGTTTTAGAGGCAGAGGTAGAGGAGGCAGAGAAATTAGATGCTATACATGTGGTGAAATTGGAAACATGTCTTGGGATTTCCCAAGGAATAAACCAACCAATAAAGGACTAATAATGTTGTAGAATCCAGAGAAGAACTAGATAAAATAGTAGAAAGAGAAGAAACACCTAAGACAAGAGAGTCTCTGATGATGTAAAGAGTTTTGGTTCAAACATAGAAAGAAGTAAAGGAGCCTTCACAAAGGAAAAGTCTATTCAGGACTATGTGTAAAATAGGAAGTGTTGCAAAGTGGTAATTGACAGTGGACACACTAACAACTTGGTCTCCATAGAGATGGTAGAGAAGTTAGGATTGAAGAAGATGGCACATCCCACTACCTACAGAGTGTCTTGGTTGCAGAAAGGACATTAGGTCTTGGTGAATGACCAATGTGAAGTGGATATTTAGATTGGGACATGCAAATATGTGGTGTTATGTGACATAATGCCAATGGATGTCTGTCATGTATTGTTGGGAAGACCTTGGAAATATGACAGGAAGGCAATTCATGATGGCAGAAGGAACACTTACTCCTTGGAGAAAAATGGGAGGAAGCATGTATTGCTACCCTTGAAGAATGAAGCAACCAAAGAGGAACCTGGACCAAGTATTATGTTGATGAGTGGAAAAGAATTATTGCAAGAAGTCAAGAAGAAAGAGGAGATACATTTTTCTCTTATTGTTAAACCAAAGGTAATTTTGACTTCTACAAACTTAGATGATTTTCCTGATGATATTAAAATTATTCTTGATGAATTTGTTGATATATTTGTGGATGAGATACCTAATGCTTTACCTCCAGTGAGAATTATCAGTCACCATATTGACTTGATACCTGGTGCAAGATTGCCTAATAAAGAAACCTATATATTAACCCCTCAAGAGAATTAGGAAATCTTGAAACAAGTGCAAGAGTTATTGGATAAAGGACTGGTGAAGAAAATCTTGAGCCCATGTGCAATACCAATATTGCTTAGTCCAAAGAAGGATGGTGGACGATGCATGTGCATTAATTCTATGGAAATCAAAAAGATCACTATTAGGTATAGATTTCCTTACCACACATAGGTGATCTAATGGACTTTAAAATTGATTTAAAAAGTGGATATCATCAAATAAGAAATAGAGAAGGGGATTAGTGGAATACTACGTTTAAAACAAATACTGGATTGTATGAATGGTTGGTGGTGCCCTTTGGGATCACTAATGCACCAAGTACATTCATGAGGTTTTTGAATGAGGTCTTAAAGGAATACACAAGCAAGTTTGTTATAATTTACTTGGATGATATTTTGATTTATAGTCAGAGCAAAGAGGAACATTTGAAGCATCTCAAGATGGTCTTGAGTACCCTGCAAAAAGAGAAGTTGCTGATAAATTTGAAGAAGTGAAACTTCATGAAGAAGGAATTGATATATTTGGAATTTGTAGTCTCAGAAGAAGGACTGAAGATGGATCTAGATAAGGTGTAAGCAATTTTTAATTGGCCAACTCCCAAGAATGTATTTGAGGTAAGAAGTTTCCACGGCCTTGAAAGTTTTTATAAGAAATTTATTAAAATTTTCAGTCAAATTTGTGCACCTATGGTAGAGACTATAAAAGGAAATAGACAACCATTCAGATGGATAGAGGCAAAGAACGAAAGTTTTAGTATGCTAAAAATAAAGATAGTTGAAAAACTTGTATTGGATTTACTTGATTTTGACAAACCTTTCCAAGTAGAAACTGATGCTAGTGGGAAAACAATAGGGGTTGTGTTAAGTCAAGAACAAATACCTATAGCATACTTTAGTGAGAAGTTAAATGAGGAAAAAAATAAGTACTTTTCCTGTGACAAGGAATTCTATGCTATTGTGCAAGCCCTTAAAAAATTGAGACACCATTTACTGCCTAAGAAATTTGTGTTGTATTCTGGCAATCATGCACTACAATTTATAAGTAGTCAATCTAAGATCAATTAGAAGTATGATAAGTGGTTGGAAATTCTACAATGGTTTACTTTTTTAATCAAGAACACTAGTGTCAAATCAAATAAAGTTGTTGATTCCTTAAGTAGAATAAATTTGATCTTACAAGATTTTAAGGTCAACACTTTAGGGTTTGATGAGTTGATTGGTATGTAAAAAGAAGATTCAGATTTTAAAGAAATATATGCATCATGTGAGAACCTTGTTGCTAAAAACAAAAGCCAATGATTAGATTATATGTTACAAGAAGGTTTGTTGTTTAAAAAAAGTAAGTTGTGCATTCCTAAGTGCTTAATGAGGGAAAACTTGATCAAAGAGAAGCACAATGGAGGATTGTCTGGACACTTTGGACAATAAAAAACATATTCTTAGGTAAATGCTTTCTATTTTTGGCCCGGGTTGCAGACAGATGTGAAGAAATTTGTTGAAAGATGCAATATATGCCAGCATGCCAAGGGAAGGAGTCAGAATACATGGTTGTATCAACCACTGCCCATTCTCGACAGGCCATGGGATTCCATTAGTATGGATTTTGTTTTGGGATTTCCCAAAACCTAGAGGGGAAGTGACTCTATCTATGTGGTAGTAGATATATGATGTAGGAGCATCGCTCCATGTCAGCAGTCT
>ML787463.1:244820-255996 GCA_009831015.1 Picea engelmannii | reverse complement strand
ATTGCAACCAATGACCTTATGAAATCGATAAGTTGAGAGCTCAAAACAATTAAGAATCATATCAAAATCAACCATGACCCTTATGAAATCAAACATAACTCATAACTTAACATTTTCAATACTTTACCAAAGAAATCAAGTTGAGCAATCAAAGTGAATGGATATAGTTTGAAAGTCATTCGTAGTCATACAATAATCCAATGGTAAAGTGTCTTTCAGAAAATCAATAAAATACTACGACAGTCCAAACAACAATGGAGGAGTTTCCACACTTTCATTTGTGAAAACTGAATCGAAATCAAATTGCAATTGTCGCAAGAAATGAAACAAATGTCTAGTTGCAAAATGCGACGATGACTTGTCGATTAGAAGACAATTAGGTGTAGGCAGCTTTTTTTAGGGCAATTAAAAATATTATTGGCTGCCAGCACACCGTTGGATCATTACATTTGTGATCACATAAAATATTGACCCAACACCGTTAGATATAGATTGAGGAAGGATCAACGATCCATAACCATTCTCACATCACAACTTGCGAAGATGTTAATGCAAAGTGGAAAACGTGAAATGGACGCGGCTCGTTCGTTTTAACAAGTGATTAAATCGTAGCCTTGATCCTGGAGTTAAGAACGTTTGAAATTAGCACCAATTTAGACCAAGTGCTAGTTCTACCTCTCAATCACATGCAGTAAAAGGTTCTAGGGTGATTTTATGCGAAATTTGACACACAAAACAAAATTCTACTCTGTCTAAGAGGAATTTAGGCTGAAGCAGTATTGGAATTGTTTTGGATGATCAAAATTGGTCAACCAAGGCATCAATTTGGATCAACATGTGAAGAAATATTAGAACATGATTTAGATTCTTCATCCATTGATTCGTGTGTTTCATTAGTAAGAAAAACTAAACAGGAAATCAAATCCTTGTTAGAGGGACTATCATCCAAAGGAAATCTATGGAAAAGATGAAAAAATATGATAACAAAATCTTGAAGATATTCATCTTCATTTTTCTTAAGCTCTAGAATTTATTCACACACTTTATCATAATCATAATTCTCAAAAGCATGTGAAAATTCATGCATAAATTGTTCCCGTGTGTGAATAGAGGTGATCGGAAAAGTCTCGCGCTAGCCCTTGACCCAACTTGCAAAAGTGATAGTTAGAAGCTTGCAAATGGCACTTCCATTAGTAATATTGTGAGTACCACAAAATTTCTAGAAATTAAAATCATCTTCAGATGAAGTCGTATAACCCTCACCATCAAATTTAAGTTGCAACAAGAAATGTAAAATATTTCTAGTAGGTTTGGGAGGCACAATACCATAAATACATCTCCATAAAGGGATATAGGATGGAACCATTAGTAAATTAAAACAAGAATTAACAATAACGACTCCATAAGCTCAACTTGTCATCTGTCCCTCTTTCTAGCACCATTTTTTTTGACAGGTCTGAATGTCCTGTCAAGCAAGTAAGGGAAAACATCTAATGGAAGGTCCCAATTAGACCTACTCTTATTTGGGGTGGTGTTTCCAACTAATATATGGTCCTTGTTTCCACTCAAAATTAAAAGAATAAAAATGGGAAAGAAAACATAATTCCCCACAAAGAGTTCTAATTAATCCTAAAGCTAATCTAACTAAAACAAACTAATCTAATCTGACTACTTCTAGCCTATCTCGCGGGTGCAAAACTAATATATGAGCACAACTTAAAATGATACTTGGACAACATAAATAATTCATGGAAACCAAAGTATTTATATCGGTAATATTGCAGATATCATCTCAAATAGTTGAAGAGAAGACATGTAACATCACCCCTCCAGTCATTAGAAATCACAACAACATAATAATTCTAGATACTAAGCACAAAAATAGTTCACATGATTAATACCCATAAAAATTAAACCACAAATACAAGTGTAGAATAGTTCCACAAGCATTTGAAAATAGTTGTGACTTCAAAATGTCTCCTCCTCTTTATTGCCTCAGAATTAATAGTTATGTATTTCATTACAAATGGAAAAAGTCCCCTATTACATTCAACAAGCTCTCTTTTATAAAACAAGAGAGACTCTTAAGCTCTAATGGTTGTTCGTTTCATTCACCCCCAATTTCTTTGTACATTTTTAAAAATGTAGATGTGAGAGTTACAAATGGAAGATGAAAATATCCCTTGGTGGTTACATTTTCCCTATGGTAGTTTACAAACAATATCTATTTAAAAATATTATTCACTCTCCATGTTGTCCTCATATTTTGAATTTCTTGAGTTGTTCTGAGAGTTTTTGGCTTTGGTCTACTGAATGATATCATTCTGGCTTCTTCTCCTCCATCTCATCTTTCTATTGAGCTAGTGTTGGCTCGATTTCATTGTCTGTAGCTTGAGATATAGTTGTTTGAAGTCTTCATAGATGGTTCTTCAACTAAATTTGGGTTCCATTTGTGTTTTGCATTTTCGGATCACTTATGCTCTCAATATGCTAGAATTTGTGATTCCATCCTGTTCTTCTCTTCTCTATATTTCCATTGAGTCCTCATGGGCCTGATTTCGTTGCCCGTAGCTCCAGATATGGCTTCTCGAAGCTTGCATGGCCATTTATTCCCCGAATCTGTAGTCTATTGTTTTTTGAGTTTTCTGATGTCTTCTATCACCTATCTGGCCTTGGGACATCTTCCATTGCATTCCTCTATCCGATACCTTTTCGATGAGGTATCATGGATCCAATTACAACACATGTATCAAAAGATCGTTGCTTTGCAACCATTGATTTAACGTGTGGGTGCATCTGGACCATTGATCTTCAAACGACAAAAAGGCATCCCACATGCATAAGTGAGTTTGACAACCAACAGTTCAAATGGTTTAGCACCTATGGATAGATTTGAACCCGTGACCTTCGAGGAAAAAATGCATGTTTTTAACCATTAGACCCACTCAAGTTGCGTATTCCTTTATCCTATGAGAAACTAGTTATCCATGAAAAATAAAAAAAGAGATCAAATAAAAATAAAAATTAACAAAATAGAAAATATTAAATAAACAAATAAATTAAATAACAAAAAAAAGAAAAAAATACAACAATTTTCCCCCAACCACCACATGGACATAGTCCAAAGGGATTAAATGCCCATATAATATCACTAAGCCTCCCCCCATTAATTTGTCATCAATGATAGGCATACTCATCCCAGCTCATACCTCACTCAACACTCCTGACCTGATAGTCAAGATTTTCGGTAATCAGTTCACAAGCTCATTTCGTCGATGATCACTTAACTCACTTCACCGACCAGGTGGCACGATTTTTAAAAAAAATATATTAAATAATTTCCCAAATGAAAATGTATTGAATAACACAAGTCAACAGGTGTACATTTTCCAAGGGATATTAAATTAATATTTTATTAAAAATATTATTTTAAGGTACGTCGTCGTTAGGATTTTATGGGTTCAAATTCTAAATTTCACACTCCACTCAATTTCACCGACGATCACCTCATTGCATTTCGTCGATGATCACTTCAATGCATTTCACCAACGTCTTCAATGCAATGGATTTTTAAAACAAATATTAAAAAGGTGCACGTTCTCCAAGGCAAGTATTAAAATAATATTTAAAAAGGGAAGGTGGGGTTTTCACATTTCATCGTCGGGTTTTCATGCTGGTAAGTGTGGTAAAAATGAGTGGATTCATCGACGATGATGACGTTGGTGATCAACTCTCGACTAGTTTGTTCGACGATCAACTCCCGACTAGCCCGTACCCCCAATTAGCTTTAAACTTAAGTCCATTTTCGTGAATTATTCAAATAATATTATAACACTTATCTTTTCCCACACATATATTAAATTAATTTTCTAATAAAACTTGTTCATGATAATAATAATAATAATCTATTTTTAAGGTCACGGCCAAGCCAGACACCAAACTGGTGTATGAGACCCCCTTGTTTGTGGGACAAGGGACACCTCCACCCAGCGATTTGACTGGTATAGTCAAATTTTAAGACATTGGGAATAACACAAACTTTAGCGATTCCCATGCCATTTAGAGAGGGTAGGAAGAAATTCCTAAAAAGTAGGAAATCCTTGAAAATAGGGAATCCTTCCTAAAATATAGGGAAACCTAAAAAATAAGACCTAGGATAGTACGTGGGGTTTCTGATGTGTGAGGGGAAAAAATAAAAAAGTAAAAAATGTATGTATAGGTTAGGGTTTAGTAAAAAAGGAAAAGGAAAAGGAAATTAGAATTACAAAATAAATAAATAAAGAAATTAAAAAAATGAAAATGAAAATAATGGAAGTCAAAATTAAAATGAACACACACACAAATATATATTACACCCTAATTCTTAATTAAATGGTTTGTTTATTTAGTGTAAATTAGTTTATCCATGTAAGAAAGAAATTTACCCCATGTAGAATATTTAACGTGAATAAATTTCCCCTTAAGTAAAAGTAACTATTTTAATTAATATTACGGGAAAATTATGGGGAAAACCAAGGGAAAACAAAAACGAGTAATTTACATAAAAAATAAAAATAAATTAAAAGAAAATAATATACATAAAATAAAATATAAATAAAAATATTCACAAAATAACAAAAAATGAAATAAAATAAAATAAAATTACAAGTTAGAAAATTAATCCCAAATTGCACAATTCCATGTTCCACGCCCCCTCAGGGTTCCACCGGTCAAGGTTCCTCACCCAGGGGTCACAATTTAGAAAAAGTGTACAGGGTAGGATTCAAAAAACCAGGCATCATGGAGAGCATAGAGAATATGGCGACCAAGGATGTGGCGGTTAATCTGCGATAAAGGAAAAAACAACGAAAGGGAAAGGACAATGTTTCATGTGACGATTTAACGTTGCAAGTTAGGATGAGTAGAAATAAGACATTGACTCCAACAAAGCGTGCACCACAAATTATCCCACTCAAAATGCACATCTTAGAGGGTGTACATGCTTAGATTGCAAGGAGTGGGAAAACAACAAAGTCAGGGAAAATGTCTTTACACCATGACACTATGAATGAATGCTAATGGGTATAAGGAGACAACATGATAAGGACTCACAAACAAGAAGCTGGATGGAATTATGGCCTGGGTTTTGGAGAGAGGTAAGACAAAGAGAGGACCTTGTATAAACCAATATGAAGAGGTTCGAGGACTGTCTCATGGGAAAGGTGGTTCCGACAGCCTCGGGGCTTCGAACCTCGAGGAAAATACAAGCCAAGATAATCTGCTTCTCAATAAGGACAAGCCAGGAGAGAATACAGGTCAAGGTTGCATATAAGGATCAAGAGATTCCCCACATGCCTCTCAATGCTGGAGCGATCACGCGAATGAAGTGTCTCTGCAAACCTACTCCTGCAAAACAAAAGAATGAAATCATCTATGTGACCAAAAGAAGACTTTCCATTACATACATATTATATTCTCTGCCTTTAAGCCAATTTAGAAGAGAGTGTTAGGTTTATTCAACGATAACATGGTGGTTGTAGATGAATGTATTGAAACTGCATGTGCCTATTCAAAATTGAAGATTAAGATCCACATGCAACAATATAAAAGTTGAAAACATGAGGCACAATCATGCCATCAGGAAGATGCATAGTTTGATTTAGTAAATCAAGAGATGTAATATAAAATCAAGCCTTGCAGCCACATAACATCACCCAGCATTACAAAATCAACAAAAGTCCGAAGATGACATGTCAATTCCATCACACAAATGTCGACGAAACATCATAGGTTAGTAAGCATCATGATGGCATTTTAAATCATCATATTGAAAGGAATGACCAACACCCATCAAAGATAATCATCAATCAAAAACAATTCCCCAACTCTCTCAAGGTAGCCAAAGAAATATCATTAGACTCAAGCAGTAGAGGATTAGGCAATAGGTTTGAAATTTTAGGGGGTTGTTGTAGCCAAAACACTTACAACATTCAAATTAAATTCCTTAGCTAACTTATTGTAGCTAAGGTGTCACAAGTTGAGGGTATCTATTACGCCAAACTTTGCCATGACTTACACATAAGAGAAATTGTACAACTGCTACCCACACTCTGTACTCTAGATTTATCACAAAAAGTACTTGCTCTCTTGATTGATACCTTCCATGTCAAGAATGTGAGAGAAACTAGTGGTTAAACCAATATGTTTTCCTACATATAATTGTTCTATTTAATGTTTTCAACACACAATCCATGCCATGTAAATACAACCATTCATAATAGTTTTCCGAGAATTTCAGATACAATCTATGAACCAATTCCATCATTGATGATTACTAGCATTTTATTCATAAAGGAGTTAGCAATATAATTGGCATTAAGTCACTCTGCATTGTGATAAAAAAATTGTCTGCTCCATAAACAAGACAACCAAGGAACAATGGAAAAAATAATTTCAAGTACTTTTCTCGCAAAACAATTTGTTTCCTTAAATAATGCAACTAAGAACAAGGGAATCTATCACATCAAGATCACTAGATTACAAAATTCCAAAATGTTTTAAAGGCTTTATTCAAGTAATCTTGTTTTTTAATAATTGAACACAAGTTTCCACTTCCCTCCATTATGATAAGCTTATCTGTTATAATCATCTAGCCAACTTTTTGTTTTGTTTGTATGCAGTTACGCACAATAAAAAATACTATACATCATTTACGCAAGCAATTAGAAACTAAATCACCAGACATGATGTATCTATTGAAATAATAAATACATCCAATTCTTAAAACTCCTAAAGACATATGAAATTCAAGGCTAGGTATTGTATTGATTTAACTATGTAATCTATCAGACAAAGAATCTTATATGAGTATAACTTTAAAAGAAAGTTCTACCAGTTCATTGTTCACAATCTTGACTTTAAAAAATTTCCTTCAATTTGATATTAGTCTCAAAGCACTATTTTTTCTACCTCAACTCCCACCGAACTACATAAATATATTATAGTTTACCATCAAGTTGTATTCAAAGTGGATCAACATATATTGAATACAAATATATCCCTCTTAATGCAAAAAAAGTAGAAAGACACCTCAAAAATTAGTAAATAATAATACACAAATATATGGGAGCAATGTTGAGTTTCCATTAGTACACAACACATTGTGTCAAACCAAGAAGAAACTGATCATCCATGGCACAATCAAAGTTGGTATAACTTTAGATATCAACTTTGAAGAAAAATGTATCACCCATAAAAAAACGTAGTGTGGTAGGAAGAAAAAAATTAGTCATTGCCACCACAATGTTGTCACAAACTTATGAGAACCAACAAATTAGTGATTTCAAGCTCATGTCAATCAATATTTAATATCATGAACCATATGGAAATAAATTTATATTGGGATATCATAGAGCCGCATACCCACACAATATCCACTAAATTGTATCATAGTAAAAAGGTTCCCTACACATTATGGTTTAGTGAAGGAGAAACAAAGGTAGAGCTTCTTGTTGTGCATTGAAGTAAATGCTTTGGTTTCAACTTGACCTAAATCCATCTTAACAAGAGAGGGAAAAACTGGAAGAATTCAACAAGGCACTGGAAGAGTGAGCTGAATAGTTTAAGAAACTATCACGAATATACAGTAGAAGATATTGTATAAACTTCAAAGTCATAAAATCTGAGGATTGTATGGTATTTGATAAATATAAAAATCCTATATCAAGTATTTATACTCATCTACAAATGTTTCTTACATTCTTGAGGAATTTTAGGAGGATGTTCTCCATGAAATATGATTCATATACACAAATTTATCAATAAAATTAGTACAATCTCCATTCTTTGGAATGGATTCTTAACAATGGAATCCATTTAGAAATTGGGAGGGATTTACCTTGATCATCAAGCCTATTCAAATTTATGTGTTCAAAATTGGTAGCTTGGCAAAACAAGAGCAGATAAACCAGGTAAGACTAATATCTAAAAGGTTTATCTACTAAAAATTTGCATAATTGACCATGAGTAGCATTATATAAGTAATCAACATAAAAATATTGAACTGAAGGTAAACTAAATTGTGAAAAACATTCCTCCATTATACCAAGGATAGTTGCATAAAAAATATTGTCATCGTGAGAACCTAAAATCAAAAACATCATTGAAATAAGTTCTCTAGATAGATTGTGGAAGATGGAATATTGAAAAGAATGGGTTTGATTTGGAATTTATGCCCTCAATTGAAGATATCTACCTAATAAATTTATTTTATATAGGATGATTTGGCCATTGAATTCAATGGATAAAACTTCATCATTCAGAGTTAAAACATCAAGAAGCAATTTTTTTTAGGGGTAGTTGAGATTGTAATAGGTAAAATTTCTTGAGTACCATCAATCAAAAGAATATCTCAATGATTTGAATTATAGTATATGGCACATAGAACAATGAAATAAGGGAATGGGTAAATGACATGAAATTTTTGTATGGATGAATTAGTATCCCAATTAGGAATTCGATCTTTCCTATCTATGTATCTTCCATGGGTTGCCTATTTAAGATTATATGGACTATCAATGGTTAATACATGATCAATTAAATCACCCAAAATGTCGATTAATTTTTCAAGTTTGACAGGAGGCAAAGGAGGCTTAGTAGGTTGTAGGTTTCTTTATTCAACCCATTTTATTAAGTTGGAAAAAAATTGAGGTATTATTCAAAAATTGAAAAAGTAGTTGAAAATAAGACTTACCAACTTCACCTTGCTATCTATGATGTGGTCAATATACCTAATCTCAAGTTGTATGAACCTTCACACTTAGAAGAGGCTTCAATGGAAATACTTTATAGTAGGTATTTCACATGCCCTTTTAAAAAACTTCATTATTGAACTTCATCGATCAACAAGGGAAAAAACACCAACATGGAAGGTACATGAAAATTTGGAACAATCAACTCCAAATCAAGAAGAATTGAACCTAGTGTTGATGAGTAAAGTAGCTCATTCTTCATAACCAAACAATGTAAGTGTAGAATTTTAGTCAAAAGACTCGACAAATGCAATGGATACAAAATATTATGCTCTTATACATAATAATACTTGGGAATTCGTATAAAAATGAATTTAGCAAGATCATATAAAAAAAGAATTTAGTGGGTTTACATTTTTCTCACAATGGAGTCACTTAGGCATATGTATGTGACGACTAGGGTTTAACCCTGGGTGCTCGTTCCCTCTGCACATGCCAGATATGATGCCCTTGATCCTTCCTCCATCATCGGCCATGGTGGTGGCCTCAACAACTTCCACTGGTGCCCTAGGTCATGGGGCCATTCCTTACATATTTGTGTCCAAGCCAACTTCAATTTTGCAGTCTAGTGCCTCTTTTTGGGATGTTGTTCAAAGGTACTTTTATCCCCCTTATTCGTCTCTTCTAGTTCAGGAAGCCCCTTCTCTTATTATTCCCATGGGACAATATGTCGATTAAGAGGAAGCGTATTATAAATCTGTAAGTTTGGTATGTCACTTCAATGGTTTTTGGCCAAAGTTAGTAGATCTTAACAGTTGGATCTCTTCTACCTAGATCTCTATCATGCAACAACAAGCTTTCATTCATCCTTATGAAAAATGATTCTTCATTGTTGAGTTAAACATTGAGGAGGATGATGATTTTATTTTCAACTTAGGTCCGTGGTTTTGGGGAAACTCAGGTTTGTGCATGAAACCCTAGTTTCCTTCTTTCAATCTAGCTACTAACTTTCTCTCCTCAGCCCCAGTTTGGGTGAGACTTCCCAATATTCCCATGCATTTTTTTGGTTTAACCTCGCTTGAAGACCTTGTCTCAACATTAGGAAAGCTCCACTTCGCAATCCATGAAACTACAAGGAACAACACCTTTACTTATGCCTGTATCTGCGTAGAAATGGACTAAAGTAAAGGATTCCCAGCTGAAGTTATTATTACTAGTAAAAATTGTTTTTGCCTCAAAAACTTGACTATGAGAGAGTCTCCTTGCGTTGCAAATATTGTTTTGAAACAAGTCATGTTGCATCCCATTGTCCCAAAGGGTTCATGAAGAATAGAAAACATTGAAAATCCACTTGGTGGGTTGGATCTAATGACGTATATCAAGTAATATCAAATAATTGTGGACATCCTCAACAAGATAGTGAAAAGAATTCTCAATCAGATATTCCTATTCAACCCACTTTGTTATCTCAATACTTGTGCCACGAATCCACTCAAAATTCAGAGAAAGAGGCATATGCCCTTCAGGACTCAAATAAGGGAATTTGGATCCAACATTCCCCTTAGGGATCAACATGTTGGGAAGATCAAGATGATGATGTTGAGGTATCAAATCAAGAAAAACAAGAAGCTTTAGATCAAGATAATCCAGGGATCATAGGAATCATAAATGCCCCAACATCTACCAATGAAGTTTGGATGGTAGTCAGAAAGAAGAAGAAAGAACGTGTAACATAATAGCCAATGGTAACACAAAGTTAGGCCCAAAAGTCACACAAAAAAGTGAGCTCTTCCCCCACAAGTTAATTTAGATGCAATGTCTCTTCACTTTTATCCTCAGGGTCTCTTTCCGAGTGTATTCAATAAGGTTGTTCTATAAGAAGATTTCATTTGAGTATTTGAAAAAGTCATTAGTAGTATGTAGTAGTTGTCTATTTGAGGTCCCTAGTTGGCTCAATTTTTTCCAATATAGGCATGTTCTCCTTCACCACTCTCTCCTCCAAGTCAGCTTATAACACATTTGAAATGCATATAGACATACCTGTAAGTACTTATATTGAAAAAAAACTAATAATTTCAATTAAATTATGATGCATCAAATCATAGCTACAAACTTTCAAACATGCTTGATACTTGTGAATCGCCAACCAGAACATCTTCCAAGATGGAAGAAGAAGGTTTCCCTATACCCAAGGTCCCCTCTTGGTTCCCATATATATATATAATGAATTAAAATTAAATGATTGACACTTGAAATCATAGTTTTAAACTTAGAACATACAATGCATGTGAGATGCCAATCGAAACATCTCTTGATATGCAAGAGGGTTTCCCCATACCCATACTCCTTGGAGAATATATATATATATATACAATGCATGTGAGATGCCAATCGAAACATCTCTTGATATGCAAGAGGGTTTCCCCATACCCATACTCCTTGGAGAA
>ML787463.1:200825-227278 GCA_009831015.1 Picea engelmannii | reverse complement strand
GACCACAAAATTTGGGAGCAAGTTTATGACAATGTTCATCCTTGAGTGAAGTTTTCTTATAAGGTTGCATATGAAGAAACACATGGTCCCCTTCAATAAATTGACATTCGAAATGACCTTGATCTGCTTGTTTCTTCATGTGTTTTTGAGCCATGACCAAATTTTATTTGAGATTATAGAGAATGGCCACTCAGACTGTAATATTTTTTCAACCTCCTCAACCTTCAAGACACCTAGCATGTATGAGAGAATCGATGGTGGATTTTTTCCATAGAATGCTTCCAAAGGAGTCATGCGAGTAGTTGTATGGTAAGATGTGTTGTACCACCATTCAGCTAGGGGTGACCACTAAGCCCACTGATTTTGTCTGTCATATGAAAAACACCGCAAATATGTTTCCAAACACGTATTGACAACTTCAGTTTTGACATCAGTATGGGGATGATAGGCGATGATGAGATTCAATTGGGTTCCCTGGATCCTAAACAATTCTTGCCAAAAATTGTTGGTGAAAGTTAGATCTTTTTCAGAGACAACAGAATGAGGCATTCCATGAAGTTTGAAGATATTATCCACGAAAATTTGAGCCACTATGGATGCGATGAATGGGTGTTTAATAGCACAAAAATGAGCATATTTGGAAAGATGATCGACTACCACCATGATGACTGAATTATTTACCGATTTAGGTAATCCAATAATGAAATCTATATAAATATCCCACTAAATAGTAGGGGGAATCATAAGCAGTTGGAGTGTTCCTGGGGATTTGAATGTTTCTCCCTTATTTCATTGACATACATCACATTCAGCCACAAAGGCGCAGACGTCCTGTTTCATACCATCTTAGAAGAAATAAGGTTTGACCCTTTCATAGTTTTTAGTGAACCCTGAATGCCCAGCTATGGGTGAAGCATGAATCTTAAAAAGTACCGTGGATTTAAGTTTCGAATATTTTCTTAAATATAGACAACCTTTGTAGTGAAGCTCTTCATTGTCCCAAGAGTAGCCTGGAGAAGCTAGAGAGTGGTGTTGCAATTGTTGGATTAGAAGATAAATTTTGGGGTCTTGTACCCATTCCTGATGACCAACTTGGATCCAATATAGTACAATGAAGGAGAGGGAAAAGAGGGACCCTTCTTCTTCATACTTCTTAGAAAGAGCGTCATCAATCACATTTTATTTTCCCTTCTTGTAAATTGTCTCATAATCATAGCCAAATAGACTAGTCACATTTTTTTTTTCTCCACGAATGAAATTTTTTGTTCCAAAAAATACTTGAAGCTCTGATGATCAGTTTTAATTTGGAAGTGTTTCCCTAAGAGATAAGGATGTCAGCGATCCACGACATGCATAATATCCAACATTTCCTTTTCATGGATTGATTGTCCCATATGCCTCTTTGAAATTTGTTTGCTAGTGAAGGGAAAAGGCCTATCATCTTGCATGAGGACTACCCCAATTCCTTTCCCTGAAGCATCACATTCCAAGACAAAAGTCTTTTTAAAGTAAGGAAGGGCCAGGATATGATTCGTGCAAATATCCTTTTTCAAGGCATGGAAGGATTGATCAATTGTTGGAGTCCAAGTGAAATCATTCTTTTTAAGGATAGCAGTGAGAGGTGCTACAATTTTTCCATAATTTTGAACAAACTTGCGATAATATCCCATTAAATCTAGAAAACCACACAAGCTCTTAAAATTTTTAGGGCAAGTCCAATCCTGCATAGCTGCAATTTTCTTAGGATCCACCCATACACCATGTATATTAAAAATATGACCCAAGTACTCCACTTCCGAGGCTCCAAAGGCACATTTACATTGTTTGAGGAAAATTTGGTGTTGAGGGACTAGATAGAGAACTTGATCCACATGGGAAATATGGGTTATCCAAGTCTTACTATAGATGAGAATATCATAAAAAAAAACTAAGACAAAATGATGGAGAAAAGGACAGAAGACATGATTTATGAGACTTTGGAAAGTGGAGGGAGCATTACACAAACCAAAGGGCATTGCCAAGAACTCATAGTGACCTTGATGAGTTCAAAATGTAGTCTTGGGAATTTCTTCCTATTTCATATGTATCTGGTGGTAGAAAGAACAAAGATGAAGTTTAGTAAAGTACTGAGCATCGCTCAATTCATCCAATAGATCATCAATGAAAAGATGGGAAATTTGTCTTTGATGGTGAGTTTGTTGAGGGCATGAAAGTCTGTACATGCGCACCAAGGGCCTTATTTCTTGAGGACCATAACCATAGGAGAAGAATAGGGGCTGGTATTAGGACGAATAACACCCACGTCGAGAAATTCTTGAACAATTTTCTCAATTTCATTCTTTTGGGAAAAGGGATGATGATAAGGGAGAACATTGGGAGGAGCACTACCTGGGACTAGAGGAATGGAATGATCATGAACACCATGGGAAGGGGCAAGTCCATGGGGAGTGGAAAAAATATATTGGTGTTTGGAGAGGATACATTGGAGGTTAGGATGCACAGAAGGTGTCTCAACTGCTTGAATGGAATGGAGTTGGGAAATAATGCCCAAATGACCTTTTTTGAGGATTTTTTCCATTCGATGGGAACTGATGATATCAGGAGAGCCTATTGTGATGCCTTGGAACTCATATTGTTGTCCCTCTTGTTGGAATTACATGGTCAATTCTTAAAATCCACGAGGATGGGACCGATAGTGAGTAACCATTATGCACTGAGCACAATTTCACAACTACCCATGTCGATAGAAAACATATGAGATTTCAGGTTGTACTGACCAATTTGGAGAAACACACTTTCACATGCCCCCCACATTTCATGGAACCTCCATTGGAAATCATGATTTGAAAATTTTTGACTGCATGGATATAGCAATTGGTTTCTTGGGAAATGCGACAATGCATAAAATTATGGGTTTTGTCACTATCAATTAGGAAGATGACCTTCTGATGCTTGATGTCGCCAATTAGCTTGAGGATTTGGGGAGTAGAGAAGACAATGACGACATTCATTGAAATGATTGGTTCGATTGCTCGTGGATCAAAGGGAAGAATAAGATTAGTTGGCTCAAGTATCTTTTCCACAGGGGAACCTCTATGGCTTTGTCAGAAAAATCCTCATAAATGGCCATAAAAAAATTATGTTCCTTACACTTGTGCCTCGAAAAATATTTGTCATCACAATTGTAGCAAAGGCCCTTGAGTTTGCATTCATCCATTTCTACCCAGGTCAATTTTTGGATCTCTAGTGGAGTGGAAGGAGAGGGATTGGAAATCTTAGGGAAAGTAATAGAGGGTTTTCAGGTTTGGGAGGAGGCAACCTGTTTTTCTTGCTTAGCTCTTTTAGTAGATTCCACCCAAGTCTGAGGGCGATCCATTAGAACATGGGCACAGATTTCATTAATTAGGCCATTGATAAAGCATTCCTGAAAAAAAGCATAGGACATGCCCTCTGTGCAAAATCCAAGTGATCAAAGGAAACTATAAGGTCTTCCATTGTGACAGATTATTTCAACGTGATCAAACGACCTAAATGGTGGGTTCCAGTGTCAAAGAGTTCATAAATATCTACAACAAATTGTGTCCAAGCCACATACCCTTGGTGTGCATTTTTTCTCCATTTCCACCATCTCCATCGCTCAATATCTATATAGAGAACACCATAACGAAGTTTGACCAACTCATTATTAATGTTGTGCAAAGATAAATAGTGTTCCATTTGAGTGACCCAACCTGTGGGATCGGAGCCATCAAATTTTTTCACCTCCACTCTAGGAAGACACAGGTCCCTCTGAAAGTGGTTGTAATGAAAGGAATTGGAATGGGAGGATTCAATGCCTTCTGGGTTATAAGGTGGTGCAGAAGAGAAAGGATCTTGGGCTTTCTTAAACAATGTGATCAAGTTGTTCACTGCTTCTTGGTATTGTTGACACATGGCGGTCAAGTGGTTCAGTACTACTATAAGTGCTTCTAATGGGGAGAGCTAGAAATTTGTGCTATCAATGTTTGAAGTAAGTTCAAAGATATCGTTTCTATTTTGATCATTGATTTTTTTCCAAGGTAGTGATGTGGGTATCCTAGTCTTGGATGCAGGTGTGTTCCATTGAGGAGGGAAAGGGGTGGGTAGGTCCACACAAAAAATGGGTTACTTGTGAATGGTACCACGATGATCAAGGAAAAGAGATGAATTCAATAGGATAGGTGGAAAATAAGGGTGTAGGGAAGGGGTTGGGTCCACGAGGAAAAAAGAGATATAGGTACTATTGTGATCAGAGTGAAGAGAGGAATCCAATGGGATATGTCTCGAATAAGGGTTCTGACAGGACCACTATACTCTCTCTTTTTTTACTGTTGTAGAGTTATACTATGGACTAAAGAATACTACAGTGACGAAGTGCCCAAATTGTTAGAAAAAAAAATTGGTAGGAATTTAACAACCTGAATGTAGGAGGTAGGGTTACACAATAACAAATCTCATCCATTCCTTTTCTAATTTCTTTCCTTCCCAAGGGTTAGGGTTTTCAGGGTTCCTATAGATAAGGGTTTTCCATGTGCTATAGTTCTCTGATATACATGTGAGGTAAAAAAAAATTACTCAAGCCAATATCTCATGGAACCAACTAAGGAGGCTCAACCATACCCTTAGCAGTACTAATCGATTATCAAGGTACTAGACATTATCTTCTTGAGTGTTGTTCTCGATGTCACTATAAAAATCAGGCGATTGATCAATTGATCTAGGGATAGTTTCAGAAGACCTAGGGGACTCCCAATATACCTGGAAGTAGGTGAGAGTGATGGTAGTGTACAGATTATGGCTGATGCAATACTACTCAAATGGTACCAAGATATGTTACAAAGGTTTCCAAGAAGGTGAAAGTTTGGTTTCTAGACAACCTCGTGAAATCATATGTATTTCCTATGTGTACTCTTTCCCACCACAGTTTTACCCACTGAATGAAAACTCTATGTGATTTAAATATGTCAATAGTACACATCTCTACCCTAAAAAAAATCCCACAGTTTCCACAAAGGAAAGTGATCCGATACCACTTGTTAGGTACCAGATATATTATATTAAGCAGAAAACAGAAATATTGTAGAAAATATCAGCGGAACAACAAAATGTAGAGAACTACAAAACAAAAAATGATACCTTTATTGATAGAAAGAAATGTTCACATGCCTCTTAGAGGGGGAAACCTCAAACAAAGCAACACTCTATGAGAATAATTCTCAAGACAAATATTTTCCATGTCTCCTACTTTTATTTATACTAATTCTATCTTCTAAAGAACATTCTAGAGGAAGATATTTCTAGAAGAAGAAGATTCTATTAGGTTTTCTTACATTAACTTGTTCACATTTATCAAATAGGCCTTATTAACCAATGTCAACCTTTATTACATGGAAAATATATTATTCTACCTACATGAGGGGTTAGGGAGCTTAGGTCCCTAACGCTAGTGATACTCCAACTACGCCTTTGTCATTGGATCTGATCTTGGGTATAGGTCAATTTGATAGCCTCGATAGATAGTGATAGGAGTGAAATTGAGTTTATGCCAATGCGACTGACATATATTAACCATTTTTCAGCCAAAGTAGTTTTTTGGCCGAAATAGTATTTCGACCGAAAAAATATTTTGGCCGAAATAATTTTCGATCAAAAACTAATTTCGGTCGAAACTTGTGTTTTCGGACAAAAAATTCTTGGAAATGTATTTGGTGCACGAATTTTGAGGGTTCTATTAGATTTAACGTTCACCCAAAAAACTATTTCGATCGAAACTGTGTCATATTTGTTCGGATGAAAAAGTGAAATAGTTCGATTGAAAAATGGCCCTTAGCAATTTTCCCCGACCCAATTTTCACGAAAGTGTTACCCACATTCATCATTTTACCCTTATACTAACTCAAAAATAAGATAATTGCAACACCAACATACAAAACTAACATGTAGATATAGTGAAAAAGTGGTGAAAACTTAGCAATTCATTTCGTTATCATCCAAAACCAACAGAATCCATAGTACATGTGGGATCAAACTCTAGGGATCCAACACTTTTCTTACCCTCTTCTTTGACTTAAATATATAAAAGATGAATTTATCTTCTTTGACTATGTCAAATAGGATCGATTATGTTACAAATGATTATTATTATTATTATTCCTTGATCACAAAAAATGTATTGAGCTAAGAGCTTGTATGATATAGTCAATGTTGATCCTTTTTTCTCAAGCTCACTAGTTGAAGAAGCAATTATTATCTTCCTTAAAACTAGTACCTTCATTAATTTCCATCCATACCTCCAAATTCCCCTTTCAATTGCAACAAAAACCATTATTTGATGAAGTCAAATTTCATGTCCTCATTTGGCTCTATCCATCAATCTAGCCTTCCCCTTTCCCTGCATGATGGCCCATATTTTGGGTTCATCATAATATCCTAGGTATCTCCATAACATGTAATGAATGCACCTACCCTTTCCATATGTTCTCCTAACAATTCATTAACAAACAATGAATGGTATGCATCAAACTAGGTTTTTATTAGAACCTTTCATTTTTAGATGTGTGGTGCATTATAGTTGGATATCACTAACATGGAATTCCTCATCATTGAATTCCTTGTATTCACATCACTCCAAGAAGCCATTACTTGCTCAAAATGGTCAATTATAGCCAAAGATATGGTTGGGTGCACTTCATGCTACAATAACAATTGATTTGCACTCAAACCAAATGTTTTCTATTGGATTTCCCCTTTGGTTATTTATACCACATACACCAAAGGAATGTAGTGTTTGTTATTTATATATAAAAGTGCCTTCTATTTATATTTAGGTAATAATCCCAAACTATGTCATTCTATTCTACCATAATATTAATACGCAACAATTTTAATCCCAATTATCATACCCATGCCCAATCACCATGAATCATGTGTCTTTTAGATTCATAGTTGTCACCTCAAATGAATATTCCATGTGACACTTCATCCATTGGTCGGTTCATCGTGTAACATATCATCACTATCCACTTGGTCACCATTTGTCCATTTGTTAAGCCACCTGGAATGTTTCTACCCACCTATAGGTCCTCTGGCCAAGTCTCGGGTCTTTATGGTTGATGTGGGGCAAAGGGAAGAAATTATGGAATGAAGGTTCCACACTTTGCACCCTGCATGGGATACAAAGGTGTAGATGATTTGACATGTGGAGACAATGCAAAAAAGAGGTGCGGTGATGTGGTTTGACAAAGGATACCATGGTGATAATAGTGTGGGTAGAGGTAATGGTGTATGTAGATCAAGGTAATGCAACATGTAGAGGTAGTTGAGGATGTAAAGAAAAAGTGATAAAACACACATAGAAAATGAGATATAGAGGGATGGAGCTCCATGCTTCACATTCTTGGAAATTGACTATGGAAAAATAAATGGAAATAAGGAAAGGGGAACATAATAAATGATGAAATGAAGGTTAGGAAAGAAGTAAAACAAGAGAAAATGAAGACCCAAGAACAACCACATTCCTTGATTTTTCTAAACTTTGACTATGTAATTTTGTACTCTAATATTTGGCTCCATATGTGGACAACACCCCCTTGTGGGGTGCACGGGAACCTCAAATTTATCTGGATGAGAAAACCAAAAGCAACCTCTTCCCCTCCATATGTTATTTTTGTAATGCCCCGTATTAATAGTAATAATAGTAGTATGGCATTAGTAATAATAGTGATAAATAGATATATATTTAAATATTACAATAATATAAAGTAAATAAATATAAATAAATAAGAAAACATTAGTTATGGAGGACTCAATTAAGTTAAGTTAAGATGAGAAAATAATTACTCTATTATTAATAAAAAGGATAAAATAAGAGAAGATAAGTTAATTTAAGATAAGAAAAAGGGAAAGTTTGCATCATGACAAGTGGAATATATGCATGAGGTTTCTTTTGCATGGATGGACCAAGGAAATTTATTTAATAGACGATGAAAAGGGTGAAAGACATATCTAGTTTTGGGCTTGGAAGAATTCTTGGGAAGCAAGAATTTGGCATTGGCATAGATAGTTGATTGAGAGATCAGGGGCTCTATATGAAAAGTATTATGATGAAAAGATAAAGGAATTCAATGAGCTTAAGATGGGACAACTTACCTTGGATTTGTATGAAAACAAATTTATGGAGTTGTTGAGGTATGTTCCCTACCTTAAGGATGATAAGTAGAGAATCCATTGTTTTCTCAATGGGTTATCACAGTCCTACCAAGATTGAATTGAGTTTGAAAATCCCAAGATGTTGGAGGACACCATTCAGAAGGCCAAATGTTGTTATGATGAGTCTAAATGCAACCATGAGTCTTACAAAGATCAGAAAAGGAAGGATGGGAGTGGATTCAAGTCTTTTTTCCACAAGAATTTCAAGAAAGATGCATCGATGTATGCCAAGCAGGAGTGTGCATCATCAAATTTTTTTGTCTCAAAGTAGAAATAAGCCAGCAGAGGAGGAAAGGGAAAGAATAGAGGATCCCAAGAAAGGACCTTTGCAATGTTGGGGATGTGGAGAGCCACACTTATTGAGGGATTGTCCCCATCGACAACATAAAAATCGAAGAGTGTATAATGTGCGGGAGGCATCTACAGTCAACGACGTAGCCAGGAGTGTGTCGAGAATATATGCAGTGATAGAAAATCAAAAAGCATGCCACCAAGCCTCTATGGTGGAATTGGAAGGTATTATTACTAAACGACCAATCTTTGTTTTAATTGACACGGGGTCTAATATTAGTTATATTTCACCTCGATTGGTTGAGGCATGTTCATTACAGAGAAATAAGTATGATAAAGTGGGGTTAGTTCAGTCAGCCATTGGAACAAAGAGGAAGGTGGTAGAGGTAGTGGAATCTTGTCCAATTGGGATGGAGGGATTTTAGACCCAAGCGACTCTAAATATCCTACTCCTTGGTTCTTATGACGTGTTTTTGGGCATGTATTGGTTAGCCTCCCACAAAGAAAAATTAAATTGTTATGAGAAGATTTCATAATGTGAAGATGAGGAAGGAAATGCAAGAGTTTTGCAAGTCATTTGAAAGTCGTTCTCCATGAAACAAATATCAGCATTACATCTCAAGAATTTTAGTAGAAAAGGGTGTCCCTTGTATTCCATACAAGTATTAAACTCGACAGAAGGCAAGGAGTTGAAGGATCAATATCACCTAGCGCTATGGGAGTTTATAGATGTGTTTTCTGAAGAAGTACATGGATTACCTATGAAAAGATATCTCAATTTTTCAATCGATATCGTTCCTAGAGAAGTATCATCATTGAGAGTGACTTACATGATGAGTACACCATAGTTGGTGGAACTAAAAATGCAGTTAAAGGAAACATTGGACAAGGGTTATATCAAGCCAAGTGTATCTCCATGGGGAGCACCAGTCCTATTTGTAAAGAATAAATATGGTACCTTGAGGTTATGCATCAATTATAGATAGTTGAACAAGATGACCACCAAGAACAAATACCCTTTTCCTAGAATAGATGATCTCTTTGATCAAATCAAAGGGGATACAGTTTTCTCAAAGATAGATTTGAGGTCAGGATATCACCAAGTTAGAATTAAAGATGAGGAAATCCACAAGACAACCTTTAGGACAAGGTATGGGCACTATGAGTTTGTTGTGGTTCCATTTGGGATTACAAGCGCACTAGCTACGTTCATGTGTTTGATGAATAGTGTGCTCAGCAAGTATTTAGACAAGTTTGTCTTAGTATTCATTGATGACATTTTGGTGTATTCCAAGAACCAAGTGGAGCATGAAAAACACCTCAGAATGGTGTTACAAATGTTAATAGAACATCATGTATATGCCAGGTTCAACAAGTGTAATTTCTTTAAAAAGGAAATACAATATCTAGGCCATGTAATCTATGCTAAAAGAGTGGCATTAGACCCTGCAAAGATCAAGGCAATCATGGATTGGCCTGCCCCTAGAAATGTGACAAAAGTGAGATCCTTCATGGGATTGGTTGGATATTAAAGAAGGTTCATCAAGCGATTCTCCAAGATCGTAAATCTTATTACTTCCTTACAAATAAAAGCGAAGAATTTTAAAAATTGCAAACCCAGAAAAATATTTCTTGGTTTGCACAGATGCTTGCAAAGAATGACTAGGATGAGTCCTCATGTGAGATGGACAAGTATTTTGTTATGAATCATGTAAGTTGAACGAACATGAGCAAAAGTATGTTACCAATGATCCAGAACTTGCAATAATTTTACATGCATTGAAAATGTGGAGACATTAGTTGCTTGTGAGGAGATTTATCCTCATGATTGATCATTGTCTTCCAAAGTGTTTTTTTTACCAGCCGAGGTTGAATGTTAGACAAGCCAAGTGGATGGCATTGATCAATGATTTTGAATTCAAAAACAATCACATAAAAGGAAAAAAGAACGAAGTAGCATATGCACTCAGCTGAAGCATTCAGACAATGCACTTAGCAGTAGAAAGTGTAGGAGAGTTTGATATTCAATAGAGGATTAGGACCCTCTTGCAAGAAGACGAGTTCTTCAATCAAGTGAGGGAAAAGTTGCAGCAAGAACCTAAGGAAAAGAGGTACGAAGGATATCATATAAGGGTTGATAATCTGTTGATGTACAATAACAGGTTGTATGTTCCTAATTCAATGGATTTGAGACGCTTGATTATGGACGAATTCAATAAAAGACCTTATATGGGTCACCTAGGTTACCAGAAAATGATAACAAAGTTAAACAATTGTATTACTGGCCTAGGATGAAGTAAGAAATTTCCCATTACATTGTGAAGTGCTTGGAGTGCCAACAGGTGAAAGTTGAGCATCGACACCTTGTCATACTATTGCAACCTATACAGATATGAGAATGGAAATGGGGAGTGATTTCCATGGATTTTATCATTGGTTTACCAAAGACAATCAAATAACATGATGCAATCATGGTTGTAGTGGATAAGTTGAGCAAGGCAACTCATTTTGGTCCCATAAAATATACTTATAAAGCAATAGACATTGCTAATGTTTTTATGAAAGAAATATTTATATAGCACGGTTTTCCTAAAACCATCATCTAATATAGAGATGCTAAGTTCACCTCAAATTTATGGAAAATATTGTTTGTAGGTTTAGAAACACAGTTGGCATTTAGAATGGCCTACCATCCTCAAATATATGGTCATACCGAAAGGGTGAATAGAGTGTTAGAAGATATGTTACAAATGCATGTTATGCATCGTCCCAAGTAGTGGGAAGAATATCTACCTTTGGTAGAATTCACGTACAACAATGGTTATCAAGAATCATTGAAGATGAGGTTGTTTGAGGTTATGGATGGAAAAAAGTGCAGAGTCTTAATTAGTTGGGGAAATCTTGTGGATAAAATCACACTTGGACCTGAATTATTGAAGGGAATGGAGCATGCCATAGTTAAGATAAGGCATAACCTAAAGATTTCCCAGGATAGACATAAGAGCTATGTTGATAGCAAAAGAACCCCCAGGGAATTCAAAGTAGGATACCACGTGTATCTTCAGGTGAAACCCAAGAGAATATCCCTAAAAATGGGGATGTGTGCTAAGTTGGCTCCCCAATATTGTGGACCATTTGAAATCCTAGAGAGAATAGGATCATAAGCATACAGACTTGACTTACCACCTACTATTATAGTACATAATGTATTCCATGTGTCTTTGTTAAAGAGATATGCACATGATTATAATCATGTTATTGATTGGACTGTAATAAAGGTGGAACCTAAGGGAGAATTCTAGCCAGAACCCCAATGCATCCTAGACAGGAAAGAAACAATGCTCTAGAACCGAGCCATCATGCAGGTCAAGGTGCAGTGGAAGCACTTTGGAGAAAATGAAGCTACGTGGGAGTTGGAAGATGCCATGAATATGACATGCCCATTTTTTTTTAATGTACAATTGTATATACATGGTGTTTTAAACATCGAGGACAATGTTTATTTAAGGGGGAGGGAAAGGTAACATTGTGTTTTCCCCGAAGACTATAATTATGCACAAACTTCATATGTTAATGTTATGAGGCATGTAATTGTGTTTTGATTTAATATAAACACCAAACCCATGACTGAGAAGGAACAACCTTGATAGTATTGGCCATGATACACCAGAGGAAATTGATGAGGCAGAGAGATTGATGGAACAGTTGAGTGTAGTGGAGTTGAGATGCATCAACAAAGAAAAAAGGAAGATTGCACAACAATATAATTTATGCTTATAAACATAAATAACTACACCTACCACCATGCCAGGCATACATGAAACCACGTGACCATTAAATAAGGTCACATAAGTGGTTGAGAATTTAATGAATATAGGAATTTAACCCTTTAGACTGGAAAAAGGGTTGATTGAACAACTAACAGGGGATACCACATAACCACCTCTTCAAAATGGAAAAAGGGCATACTAAAAGTTACGTTTGTAGAAAGTCAGAGAGATCACGAGGAGATAGAGAAGAAGACCAGAAGAGGAAAACATGATCAGGGGGGAGTGAACACACAAAACACAGAGAGAAGGGTCAGAGACAAGCAAGAGAGAATAGAGCGCAGAGGTTTGAATGCATTGATTAAGGAAAATAAGGAAAAAGGGAATATTTCTTGAAAAAATAGGAAGCTTGTCTAAGTTGTTGATGATCACCCTGAACAGAGAAGTCCCAGATTCTCAAACTGGAGCAATAGTGGGTTGCATATTGGTGCTTACTGGATAGAAAATGGCATTGGTAAGGGGAGGTCGTCGAGGGACTATTGAGAAGGAAAGGGTCTCCCTCGTGCAGAGGAAATCCAGTTGAGAAACCACCTGATAAACCCACATAGACGCGAACCTCAGTGGGAGGTGGCAACTTATGTTGTGTCAGACGAGGAAGGAGAGTAACATTCATGGACCATCGCAAAATTGGAACCCTGGTGATTCAATTTCCTTGGTGGTATCATGGCTTGGCACAGGCTAGCATGTTGTAGGAAGTGACTCTACAAAAAGGCATAATGTTGGGAAAAAAGGCATCCTCTCTCAGTCAGTTGGATTTGGCAACTTCCTTATCAGATAAGTGTTTATTTGCATGGAAACTGATTGTTAATGATATATCTGAATGCATGCAAGTTGAGATACGTTGTAATGTTTATTATTTCTCTAATAATTGTAAAATGGGCTAAGTATGAATTGTTGAATGCTTGAGCATTTTATATCCCTGTAGGGAGAATGTCTAAATTATGCAAGTTTTTTCTCCTTAAGTTTCAATGATTTATCATGGATTTAGAGTAGTACTAAAACCTTGAAAATCTGGGCCGAAGCTCTGTAGAACTTGAGAAATGGCTAAGTCCTCAAAACAGACTGTTATGTCTCCTTAAATCCCTATGTAAATCAATAGAGAATGGAAGTCCTAGATATGGAGAGATCTCAACCATTAATAATAGTGATTTGTTCAGAGTGGAAGCTTCAGAGGGAACCCTCAAGTGTTGTGGGAAAATCCCTGAATAAGAGACTCTGAAATGGACTATTCAGAGTGGGATTCTCAGGGAAAAATATCATGTTCTATGGGGAAATTCTCGAATAAGAGACTTTGAATTTTAGCTTGTGTGGGTCGTAGATATGGATGCAGGTGAGTTAATCCTTAGTCGTTGATTGTCGAGGATCCTACTTAATAGATCAAGAGGGAAGAGCGAGTTGGCGCTGACTGGGACTGTCGATATGAAGATGCATGTCAGAAGTCGATTGGTCGATAAGAGTGCGTGTGTGTTAACTCTGAAGGGCTCATATTACTTTTCCAAAGTGTTCGGTGTATGACTCTGATGGAGGGAATATCTAGACTGTAAGTCCGTGAGTGGGAGAGATGTGACTTTAGCCATCAATATGTCATAAGTCCCAATTAAGTTACAAGATGAAGTGTTGATGTCATGAATGATGTGGTATGCCAACAAGGCAGCCAGAGTTTCCTTAAGACAACATATGTCAATCATTAATTGGTTGATGAACCTTAGGCCACTAAACAAATCTCAATCGTTGGTCAGGGAGATCGTAATTACATCAACACCATCCATTGAGGAGATAGGATATTCCTCGATACCCTATTTTCGGAGAAATGGAATTGCCTGAACCTTTCGAACGTTGAATGGATGATATCGAAAGGAAATATTATTTGATGTTGTGTATGTTGGAGGTAGAAGTTGAGTGATCTGAAAGAAGGCTCGAATATCGACAAATATATGCTTATGTGGACTGAAGTTCCACCATATCAAGTTAGGTAGGTGCCACAATAGTGCCATGTTGTCGCCACATTAGATGGCATGAGTGACATGGTGCCACATGTATTCTACATGGAAGTGAGATATATATTGATCACGAAAACTTGAGAACCTTGGAGAGCCATAACTTTCAATTCAGAGCTTAGTTTTGAGTGAAATTACACTCATTGGAAAGCTCCTAATGAGGAGGGGATGTTAGAGCTGTCAAGGAGGAAATTTGAGATAGTCGAGAAAAGAGAAAATTCTAATGCCCCGTCCCTTAAAAAGGAAACTTAGGGGGTTGGGTCTGTTATAGGTAATACGAAAGAGTTAATGTTGTGTAAACATTTGCAAAGAATAGAGAGCTAGAGAAGACCCAGATCTTATAAAGAACAGAGTTGAGTGTGTTTCAAAACGAATTGAAGTACATAGAGATATGACACCACTAAAGGAAATATCATCCACATTAGGAATGAATAAGCTACACAGTAAGAAGACATCAATACCGATGTATGAAGAAATACTGAGAGTGGAAGCAACAGATCCAAGATTGGCAAACTTTCCTAGAGTGTATGTGCCACCTAGAAATCCTACAACAAAGCAAGTCATACTATAGAAAGAGGTAAAGTATGACCTAGTTACACTAGTGATTCCACCTAGGATCACTGTCGAGGGAGATATTTTGGGAGTGGTAGGAAACCTCAGGTTTTCAGACCACGACCTTGCATATTTAAAGAAGTTTCCCGAGTTAGCACCAGATAATTACCCGTGCACATCATTCAAAATGGATTCACTTATAATCACAGTCAAGCCACAAGAATGGGCCACATGACTGCAAATAACAAGAATATTGAACCTATTGGAGATCCTACATTTTTACAAAAGTGCAGAGAACAACATCTGTGTCAAACTATTCTTAAGTTGTGTCCATGGAGGATTTATGTGGTTGGATAGGACAGTGTCGATTGACACACAATTGATTGTCTGGATTACCAGATTTCCATCAACAAGAGGAGACCCCCTATCGTTGTTCACAGATAAGATGTAGGAAAAATCATTAGCAGAAAGAATGAATGGAAAATGTAGCACACACAAAGGAGCATGCGGATTAAACTTCATGAATATCAATGATGATATGGTAAGATTTGCAACACAAGTGTTGGATTGCAAGATATTAAGGAAGTGTCACAGAGATCAAATGTCAACAAGAGTTATAGCAACAATAGATAAGTGTGTAGAAGGTACATATGAAATGGATGAGATTTCTGCTAAATCAGTTCTTAATAGACTGCAAGGAGGCACAAGAGAAAGGAACAAAGTTCCATTATTCTTGGTTATTAATCTTAATTAATTTGGTTACTTGGATAGAACCAAAAGAGACGTAGTTCCTAGAAGGTATGCAGAAACCATACTTGGCAGCAAGATATGTGTCATTGTGGCATACCGTGCACAAGAAAAGACAGATGGGCAACAACATCACCTTCTATGTCTATAAGGAGACAATCTGGAAGTGCATTGAGGATACACTGTGCATTCAATCACAGATAGTGGAAGCATATAAATATATTGCATGATTCAAGGTAGGACCGCACCATATGTATGTTCAATCAAAGAGGGGTATGTTCAATTAAAGAGAGATATGAATTAACAATGGTTTCTGAATCATTGCATGTTGACAGAACAAGAACTCAACCAATTTTTAAACAACTGGGAAGTTGAGTGGAAAATCCCAAAGGCAGAACCAACGCATAAGGATACACAACAAATAGAGAAGGAGACACAAGAACAATAAAAGGATCAATAAGAAGAAGAACATTAACAAGGAGAAAAAGGAAATGGTGAAGGTGACACATAGGAAACAGCACAGCCCGTTGGAGAAAATAGAAAAGAGCATCTAAAGGAGCCATCAACTCACAAGCATAAGAAGAGGAAATCCTTCAAGGAAGTAGTTAACCAAGCCTTGAAGGATGATGACTTAGATAAAATTGTAGATCAAGTGAAGGAAGTAACAGAAGAAGCATTTTTGCAAGTTGTGCAGAAGCAGGAGGAGATGCACTCGAACATGCAAGTACAGATAGCCACATTGCATCATATTTTGGAGTCCACCCGGATAGCACCAGTCAGAAAAAGAGAAGAAGAATAGATTGAGAGTACATCCAAGATGATAGAGTCACAACCAATAGCATCAAAACAACCATCATCTTCAACAAAGTGCAGGATAATGAAGATATCAATAGGGGCTATAGAGTTCCCCACCACAAAGATGCAAGGGCATGCACATGCATTAAGTCATATTGACTTAGTGTTGTCTCAGTTACCCATGAATGTGTTACCAGCTTGCAGTCAAGTGTAACACAATAAATTCAGTTGCATGCGGAGTTGACTACGATGGAGTTGGATAAATTGAGCGAGGACAATGGAGCACTACATGCCGAATATAGTAGACTAGTGCAAGAGCGGGATGAGCTAGCATAGAGACAAGAAAGATTGCATCAAGCAGTATATAAAGTTTATAGAAATATATCAAAAGTGTACATGGAAGCAGATTCCCCATTGGAAGAGCAAGTGACGAAGATCAATGAATCTATTCATGGCTTCTGCGCGAAGATTTTTGACTTGGAAGCTTGCACTACACCAAGTACTCCACTAGAATAAAGAGAGAAAAGGGAGAAGACAATCATGACCACTATGGAAATAATTAAGAGTTTGGATGAAGAATTTTTGAAGCTATATGAACAAAGCACACAAGTATGGACTCAGTTTCTAAAGAATGCAAAGCTACAAACATTAGACTAGAGGTTACATACTACATAGGAGAAGGTGTAGAAGATTAAAGACACAATGAGCACCATGCCACCTATAGAGTGAATGGCATCCATATTGGAAAATAGGTAGCTACACCAAGAGATCAACCAAATCAGTGTTGAACAACAAACTATTGTGCATAAGCTTGAGCCGCTACAGGAGGAAGCCTCATGGGTAACAAAAGAACTTGCACCAACGCAAGGCATAGTAAAAAAATCAACGCAAGACAATGAAGAGAAGTTGAAGAACCTTATTATTGCATAGATGACAAATATGATTGTGGCGCAGGAGGTACAAGCAAAGGAGAAGATAACAACTGTAAAAGAAACTTTTGAGAAGATCATTGTGACATTGAAGGGAGTGTAGTAGAAGGACTAAGAGGATCGAGATGAGCCACAAGTGATTTTTAGGGGCTTGTTGGGACAAGACGTTTTGGGACCAATTTTGGGAGCTACACAACATGCGTAGAAGAAGGAAAATCAGTTATCACATCTTCGGGACCAACGCACGCAAACGAAGGAAGACAATTATAATTTGTTAGACATTTTGGTTCATCGAAAAGGGATAAACTCTAATGTAATAGTATAAATATGTAAGGGTTAGGATAGAGAAGTAACTTAGAATGAGAATAGTGTGTGAGAGAGTAAGAAGATCTAAGTACGCACTATATGCATGAATGTAAGAGTGAAGAGAGATGGATAGAAGGATAGGAGAACAACAAGGGCATAATGTATGAGCGCAGTGCACATATTTTGTAAGAAATGATTATGAATAATATAAGAAGTTGGTCGTTGTGGATGTAGCCCATCTTGGGTGAACCATGTTAAATCTTGGTGTATCTGTGTTATGATGTGTTGTAATGTGTTTACTATTCTATTTATTGTGCGCACATAATGTATGTTTGGTTAATATGAATATGTTATATGTTCTGATGTTTTTGCGCACATGATAAATGGTATAATGAACAAATACTAAGTGTAATGGGTGTGATGAATGCCTCCCATCTCTTCACGATTTTGGAAATCGGGTTTCTGCAATCCCCATAGATACTTCGGGTGAGACTTCACTTACTTGCAGGTGATGCCGAAAGAGACAATATCTTAGGGTTTTTTTGGTGAATTAATGTTGAATCCCAAGTCTACCCGTTGCATGCCAACAAATGGTTCCATGCACAAGAACAAACAAATAGAAAAAAACATCACCTTCTATGTCTATAAGGAGACAATCTGGAAATCTATCAAGGATACACTACACATTCAACAACAGATAGTGGAATCATATAAAGATATTGCTTGATTCAAGGAAGGACCACACCATATGTATGTTCAAGCAAAGAGGCATCTCGATCAACAATGGTTTTCGACTCACTATAGGTTGACAGAAGAAGAACTCAACCATATTGTAAATGATTGGGAAGCTAAGTGGGAAATCCCATAGATAGAAACAATGTAGAAAGATACACAAGAACTAGAGAAGGAGACACAAGAACCAGAAAAGGATCAAGAAGAAGAAGAACATGAACAAGGAAAACAAAGAAATGGTGAAGGTGACACACATGAAATAGCACAACTCATTGGAGAAAAGAGAAAATACCATCTGAAGTGTTGTTTCTAAGATTTTTCTAGGCTAGGGAACAATGTCAAGGCATCTCAATACAACTTATAAAATTGTTTATGAAAACTTTTTCCCAAAATTTTATTTTGATATTTTAATAATTGATTACCAGAAATAAAAGAGGCCTGATTTCATTCGTTAAGTTACTTCAAAATTTAATAGCATGAAAAGAAGAATTGAGATAAACAAAATTGAAACAAGAAGAAATGTATCCAGTAAAGCCAAAAATTACTTATTTTTCAATAGAATACACAACAATTAATCTTATCTTTGTTACAAAATTCCTTGATAATCTAAAACAAATAATTCATTTAAATAATAAAGGCAATTAAACCAAAATACAGGTCATGTTTCACTTACAGTAAGACAGAGGAAGTCTACACTTAGATTAATGCATTTAAATGGTTGTTGCAGTGAAGGTTGTACCAAATTACAACACTTATAACACATATATTAATGGAAGAGAATGATTGATGAAAACAAATGACAACATGAAACAAGAAACACATAAACTCAAGAGATGAAATCTAGGAATCTCTTTATTTTTTGTGAATGATAGTCTTTATTAAATGCTTTATTCTTCACTGGAAAAGTCCTTCTTTACAATCATTTTGAATTGATATTTATACAAAGGGATCATAACAGAGATTGTTATTCGATCCTTCTTTTTTTTTTTTCAAATATTATAAGATCTTCGAATTCTAAAAATTGATCGATTAGATCAGATTATCTTTGGATTTATTCAACTACTAAATTGAAACCTCCTCATTTTGTTGACGAGATGCTCCAAATTAAACCCACAATTATCATGACACAATGACCATTGGATCAACATGATATTTCATCGTGACCGTTGATCTATGATTTGATTAATCCCACATTCACCAGGGAATTCATTTTACATGGCTATATAAATAAAAGACTATTCATGTGTATTTGAATACAAGTGAACGAGCTCTAGAACCTTGTCTGCAGTGTTACCTTTTAAAAGTGGGACACGTGATATATTGGATCGTTTCTACCTTGATGCACATAAAAATTCAATAATTATCCTGATGCCCGGTGATCTGACATGAAGTGGTAGTGTTGACGTCAGTCTGGTCCCATGAACATGTGATGACCTCTCATGGGTCCCTTTTGTCATTGACATGGCAAAAATATATACCCTGTGTCACTCAGATCTGATGTATGTCTCATGTATGTGGAAAATACCATGTGTACATGTGGTAGGCACTCATTGGCTATGACATATGATGTGCTAGCAAGCCACGTGTTAATGTTAACGTATCATGTCATCGGGATGTCAGGAGGTAAAGCATTTTCCAACGACCAGAATATCTTGTGGTCCACGGTCTGGCATGACATCAATGTTGACATATCATGGCATCGAGACGTCAGGAGGTAAAGCACTTCCTAACAAAATCCCGCGGTCTGTAGTCCATGATAATGAGAACCATTGATCTGGGAGATAGAACAGTGGCGTTGAGTAAACCATGAGTCAGGGCCCATGTATTAGTCTAGACGCATGGTCGATATGGACTAGTCCATAGTTATACTAAGGTGGAAAAAGGACATGAAACGCGTCACCCAGTTTCGGGGTGTTGACCTGTGTCTTTGGAGGTTTCTAGGTGTACATGTGGCACTTGTTGATTGGATACATCTGGAGTTGCATTGGCATGCCACATGGGAGGCTGACGTAGCATCGGATCAGGACTATAAGCAACTTCCTTTGGAAGTGGTAAACTCCCAAGGTCCAAGGTATGACATGACATCACTGCTAATGTCATTCGTTGGGTCCCATGGATACGTGGTTGCCTTCTATTGGTGTGTGATGGAACTGAGGCAGTGACTAAGTGGGACACATGTCACCTGGATCTGTTATGTTGACCTGTGTACATAGTGGGTTCCAAAACCCCATGTGGAAACTATTGGTTGGTCATGTCTGTGATCTGTTGATGTGGCATAGGATCGAGTAAAGAGTGTGGTTCTTGTTAAAGCTTTACCATCCGGGAGACCAGTGGTCCAACATCTCAGTGGTATGACATGCCCGATGGCGGGAAGTTGAACCTTTAAACTAGATCTCTAGGAGTGAAGAAATAAAATGAACCATTGATTTGAGTGTGTGAAATATGAGTGATATAGGTGGATATTGGTGGCTACCCACCTCTTCCAATTGGCTCACGTACAATTTTGATCTTGGCAATTTTTTCTATCTTTTCGGGTCCTAAACTTCCTGGGCCATTTTGAGGCCCTAAAAAATGTTATTTGGGCCTGCCACAGTCACACTAAATATGCAGTCAAAGTGTGATATCATAATGTGTAGTCCTTATATAGACCTTTCCAATGGGTTATCGTGCACCTAAAACATAGATCATATGTAAAAGTTACAACCCCAAAAAGTTGATGTACCAACTTACCACATCGGGGCCCACATGACTTTTGGCGCTTCATCTCCTAGTGTTAAGTTTTTGGATATATAGGGTTTTCTAATTACTTCTTGATGCTAAAAAGGCCTAGAGGCCTCATTGTAATGTGCTCAAGAGAATGCACGTAGCCACCACATCTCTTCTCAAAGATCTTCTATAGCCATTTGACCAAGTTGTTTCATTCTGCATTTTTGCAGTTTTAGCAAATTTCTTTATTGAATAGAAGTTAATTTTCATTGTATCTTTGTTATTGTTCATTATATCTCTATGTTAATGTTATAGATATGTGCTTCATTTCGTTCCACTCATAAATATGGTTCAGTTTCATCAAAGCATTCTTCTCTTCATTTTTTTTTATGTGCATGTCCCCAACGAGGTCAAGGTATAAGCAGTTGGGACTCGAACCAGTTGAGCCTTTGCAAGATTGGCCTTGCCGAAACTGACAGTCGCCCATGGGGGAAGAAAACATAGACGATGGGGTAGGAGATCCCTTCAAACTGTTTCTCCAGGAATCCCTCGCACGACAAAGGAATGAGATGATGGATAATTTTAGGCAAATCCTTTGACGACTGCCAATAAGCAACACATCTTCCTCGTGTAGAGGCGTTGCCCCCTTCAAGGTACATATCAATTTTGATATTCCTATATTTGAAGTTCAGATAGATGTGGATGTTGTAGATAAATGGTTAAACCTTCTAGAAGGGCATTTTTTTGTCCATAACTTTTCCGATAGTGAAAATATTACATTTTCATTCCTTAAGGTCATCCCCCATGTCAAAGATTGGTGGGAGACTTTCTATGAGAAAAAGTAAACAAAGGAATCTCCATTATTTTCAGTTGCACCCACTTGGGGTTCTTTCATGGATGTTATTAGGGAACAATACTACCTTGTTTCAAGTTATGACGACTTATATACAAGATGAACCACACTGTGACAAGAAAGGGACCAAACAGTGCCAGAGATCACCAATGTCTTTCATACCTTACGCATCAAGTTGGGTATCAAAGACTCTAAGCGACATCCGGTGCTCAAGTACTATGACGGTCTACATAGATACATCCAAACATAAATGGATTTTATGGGCATCTCGTCCTTGGGTGTGACCTATCGATATGTTGTTAAAATCAAGAAAAATCTTAAACAAAAGACACGACAGTTTGGGTTTGTGAACCCCTCACAGTAGAATAAGGGAAAAGGTAGCCCCAACCCATATAAAAAATGACATAGAAAGGATGGACAGCCTCAGGACAACCATTCTAAGATGAAAATAAAGAAGGACAATGGGAAGACAAAGAAATACACTAGGAAGTGGTGCAAGTTCCATAAGAGCCCATGGAATAACACCACTAAATGTCGCTCGAATCAGTCATTGGTGGCCAAGGTGAAAGCCTCTAAATCAAATGGAGGTTTCCAATTTGAGCCGAAACTAGAAAAAGGGGTATAGATCATTGATGTAGAACCCAGTGCCATTGTTTCTACCACCAAGATCCATCCTGGTGAACCTGATGAACCAGAGGAAGGTGAGCGCCTCTTTCATTCACATTTGTGGTTGAAGGGTACTCCATTGCACTTCATCATTGATAATGGTAGCCAGAAGAACCTCATCTCAGTTGAGTTCATTGAGCGGTTGGCTCTATTGACACCACCACACCCACAACTGTACACCACTCGATGGCTCCGCCAAGGGAGAAATCTCGGCATCAGCCAACAATGTCGATTGTCCTAAAACATCAAGCCCTTCAAATATGAGGTATTGTGTGATGTTGTCCCTCTCAAAGTTTGTGATGTTCTTTTGGGACAACATTATTTATGCTAACATCATTATGTATATAAGTCTAGGCCTCATAGTTTTAGTATTACTTTGGACATGAAATTGTTCAGGATACCCGAGGTAGACCCACCTGCTGCCATTTCCTTTATCTTTTCCAAGAAATGTAGGAAGGTCATCTCTCGGACCAGAGAGTTTGTTTTCTTCATGATTCGTGCTCAAAGTGATCGGAAGGTTGTAGCCACATCCATGGCCTCTGTGGTAGGTCTCTCCATGTAGCAGAAACAAGTGGATAAGGTAGTGGAAGAACACAAAGATAATTTATCCTCACCCACTGGGGTACCTCTGCACTGTTAAGTCAAGCACTCAATCGATCTAACCCCTGAGGCACCGCTCCCAAATGGGCTAATCTATCATCGCTCTCTATCATAAAATGAGGAAATCAAGCACCAAATCCAAGAGCTGCTTGAAAAGGGGCACATCCGACCAAGCTCATTACCTTGTGGAAGCCCAAACGTGCTTGTGTAGAAGAAATACGAGATCTGACGACTCTCCATTGATTACCAGGCCCTAAATAAAATCACAGTCAAGAACCGGTATGCAATTCCACGAATTGACAATCTCCTTGATCATTTAAATGGGACCAAATACTTTTGTAAGATTGATTTGAAGTTTGGCTACCACCAGGTCCCAATAGAGTAGACTGATGTATGGAAGACTGTGTTCAAGTCCAAAGAATGTCTTTTTGAATGGTTGGTCATGCCCTTTGGCTTGACGAATGCCCCAACAAATTTCATGAGGATGATGGATGATATCTTGTGACCTTTCACCAATTCTTTTGTGGTGGTGTATTTGGATGACATCCTCATATTCAACAAGATTTAGGCAGAACACTTGCAGCATATGCAATAGGTTCTGCACACTCTGCGACAACACAAGCTATATGTAAATTTGGAAAAATTCTCTTTCGGTATGAACAGGGTCGAGTACCTAGGCTACATTATGCATGAGAATGGGGTGCATATCAATCTAGCCAAGATCCAGGTCATTCGTGACTAGCCAACCCCGACCACACTCACTAAGCTTCGGAGCTTCTTAGGCCTTGCCAATTTCTATCGCATGTTCATGTTGGGATTCTCCCACATTGCATGGGACCTTAGCCAAGTAACTAGGGGTGGTGGAAAGGAAAATTTCATGTGGGGCCAGTTGCAACAGAAATAGTTTGATGATTTGAAGCAGTGCTTGTGCTCAGACCTAATGCTTTCATTACTCGACTTGTAGCAAACTTTTGAGATTCATAAGATGCTTCAGATTATGTTGTGGGCGTAGTTATCACTCAAAATGAACATCCTTTGGCCTATCATAGTGAGACACTATCATATATTGTATGTAAGTGTCCCACTTACAATAAATAAATGTACTCCATTGTACATGCATGCCACCAGTTGACGCATTACATTCTCTAGAAGGAGATAGTCATTCACACTGATCATAAGCCTTTGCAATTCATGCAGACACAAGGAAAATTATAGAATGACCACCATCAGAAGTGGTCCACACACTTGCAATAGTTCCATCTCAACATCAAGTATAAGACAGGGAGCACCAACCGCATTATTGATTGCCTCAGTCGACCTCTAGTTGTTGCACTAACCACAGTTCTACACTCATGCGAACATGAGACCTCCATATGGCCCCAAATTTTTGAGAGAGATCTTGAGTTTTCCACTACCTAGCATATGTTCGGCACAAACACAGATGTCAATGATTTCCATCTTTACGACTTGTTGTTGTGCCATTTGGTCCATCAAGTGAGCGAGCGAAGTTGATTTGGGAAGCTCACTACAGTCGGGTGGCAGGACACTTCAGCATAGAAAATATAGTGTTAGTACTGCAACAACATTTTTGTTGGCCGAAACTGCGACAGGATGTCAGAAAGTATATCGGGACCTACACTTCCTGCACCATTTCCAAACTGACCATTAAGAAACACGGCTTGTACACCCCTCTACCTACTTCTGATAGGCCCTGGAAATCCATCTTGATGGACTACATGTAGGACCTTCCTTCAACCAAGCAGGTAAATGACTGTGTTTTTTTTTATTGTTGATCGGTTTTCCAAGATGGCGATTATGGTCGCCTGCAAGAAAAGCATCACAGTGGAAGCCACTCGCAAGATCTTCTTCGAACGAGTGTGGGTACATTTTGGGATACCACAAACCATTGTATCGGATTAGGACAGTCGGTTCCTCAACACATTCTAGTCGAGCCTCTGGTCATGACTAGACACCAAGCTCATCAAATCCACTTCCTTTCACCCCCAAATGGATGGCCAAAACAAGGTCGTCAACAGAATAATCTTGCATATCTTGTGCATGTACAATTCCAAGCATCCATGCACATGGGATGAGAGTCTTCCCTATGTTCAACAAAATTACAACAGAGCCATACATAACTCAACCAACCACATCCCCTTTCAGGTGGGGTTGGGATTTCAACCATTGGGTCCCATGGATGTTGCACTACCCCTTGCATCCACACAGGAAGAATCATCCCATGCTCAAACCAAAGTCGACAAAGTTACCCGGTTCATTGACCAAATCCATCACATCAGCCAACAGGTTCACAATATTTTTTAGAATTCCAATGCCAAGGACAAGCAGTGTCATGATCAACATCGGGTGCCACACAAGTTTCAAGTGGGAGATAAAGTTTGGTTGCACTTGCTGAAAGAATGCCTTACAAGACCCCATTGGAAGCTTCGTCCACTCCGCTATGGACCTTACACCATCAATAAGGTTGTGGGTGACAATGATTTTGAGCTCAACATTCCTTCCTTCCTTGGCTTGCACCCTGTATTTAATGTGGACCTCCTTCGGCCATACTTTCCACCATTAATGGACACCTCAGAGATAGCAAAGCAGTTGCCACCAACAAAGATCGACCATATTGCATGGAATAGGAATCCACTAATTAGATCGCGGAAACATAGTTCAAGGGCACTCGCCAATACAAGCTTCGGTTTTATCGTGTTGTCAAAGCGGGGCAACTTCTGCACTAAGGCAAGTGTCTCACCCAGGGCCAAATTCAGCAGAAATTTCCTCATATGATGGGGAAAATCAAAGAAATGGAGACCATTGATTCCTAAGGGGGAAGGATTGATCCAGGTGGATATCGGTGGTCACCCACCTCTTCCAACTAGCTCACATACAGTTTTCATCTTGGCAGTTTTTTTCTAGCTTTTCGGGGCCTAAATTTTCGGGGTCATTTTGAGGCCCTAAACAACGTTTTTGGGCCCGCCACAGTCACTCTATAAATAGAATTAGAGTGTGAGGGAATAATGTGTAGTCCTTGAATATACCTTTGAAATAGGCTATCGTGCACCTAAAATGAATATTGTATGCAAAAGTTACGACCTTGGGAAGTTCATGTACCAACTTACCCCATTGGGGCTCACATGTCTTTTGGCGCTTCATCTCTTAGGGTTAGGTTTTTGGATGCCTAGGTTTTTTTTATTACTTATTGATGCTAAAAAGGCATATA
>ML787463.1:147145-158685 GCA_009831015.1 Picea engelmannii | reverse complement strand
GGGTCTATTTCTTTATACTCTCTACCATCTTATTTAAGTGTTTTGATGACCTTCTTTATTAGCCTTTATTGCTTAGATTATTGGGATGCTTTGGAGGTAGGGGCCCACGAGTTGTGATGGGTTTGAAGGATCAGAGTTGGCAGAAAGTTGTTAAGGTGGAAACTCCTAGGATGGAGTTTGAAGCTAACAGTTTATTTGATGCAGGAGCATCTCTCCACGTCAGCCAGCTAGCCAGCCAGCCGCGCCAACGCGCATGCATTCAAAGCTGAAGGGAGGCGCAACCTCATTTAAAATTTGAATTTAATGTAATTAAATTGTCTAGGCTGGTGAGCCATGGAAGCCGTGCCTTTGGGCAGGCTGTAAATAAGATCGGCTTTAATGCTAGATCGACAGAGATCTAGATCCAGATGCTGGACTAGACCGCCATTTATTTTGTAATTGAATAGGGTAGGTAGACCTGGAGGGAAGCGCTCCAGGAGCCCTCAGGTAAAAGAGATTTTGAGATCTCATTTTGTAAGGAAGATGAGAGTTGAAATGGTTGTAGGAGAAGAGCCAGAGAGAGCTCGAGAAAACTTTGTAAATACAGGCATTTGCCATTGTTAATATAACATAAGCAGTTTTTCCTGCATGAGTTCTGTATTGTATGGATGTCTATGAGTGTTCTTCATATTGTGAATGTATGTTGTAGTTGTGCATTTGCAGGAGTGTGTTTGATTTCAGGTTGAAGGTTTTTGAGGCTTCACGCCAAGAGGGTGTGACAGAACGCTGCGGGTTCTGAATACCAGTGCACAGAGGATGCACTTCTGAACTCTGCGGAGTCAGACAAAGACGTGATGCGGCATAGGAACTGAGATCAACAACTCAGGAGGAAGACCTTTGAGGTTACTGAACACCTCAGGAGGCAAGGCTGTGTAGTTGAAACACAGTTGCAGACAAAACTTTGCTGTAAGTTTTGTGGAGCTCTGCCAGGTGGGCATTGAGCGTAAGCACGAGGTGCTGGAGGAAGAACTCTGCAGAGAGTTGGAAGGAGAAGCAGAATCGCTGAGGATTCTGGAGGGCTCTGCCAGGTGGGCATTGAGTAGGTGCATAGGCACATAGAGAGAAGGAAACTCTGCCAGGAGGGCATCGAGTCAGTGTGCAGGCGGGCACATGAAAGAAGAGAACTCTTTGAGTTCTGTAAATCAAAGGAAGGGTCCATTTGAGGATCTTCACTGGTTGCTGAACACCCAGAAAGACTCTGCAAGGAGTGCAGGAGTCGAAGAATCCTTTGAGGATTCGAGGAAAGAAGCTCAGGAAGGGTAGTGTTTTTATGCGCATAGTCGAGAACTCATAGTCGTGGAGTTCGCGGAGACGAAGTGAAGGTCAAAGCCTTTGAGAACTGGGAATTTGTCCAAGTGCAGAGAAGGAAGCATAGGAAGCTCAGGAGGGAGCAACAACAGCCGTCGGATCGAATGGAGAAAAGAGATCTGGACCGTTGAAGATTAGCATCCAGGAAGACGTCAGAAGAAGTGGACAGAAGAGGAGAGCGACAACCATCAGATCTCACTTGAAAATCCTGTAAGTCATTGGATCGGGAGAAGACGCACAGAGGTTAAGCCTCTGGAGAAGTGTAGGGAAGAAAGACATATCTGAGCCGTTAGATCTGGTGCAGGGTCCCTGATAGCCGTCAGATCTGCAGAAGCTGCGAGGGAGTTAAGTCCTCATGAATAGGAGGAGAAATCTCGACAGGGGTGGAGCCATCGAGATATCGACACTCGGGAAATCGGGATTCTCGAGGTCGTAAGAATCGGGACATCAGAAATCTTGAATCAACGAAAGAATCTAAGTTGTCCGTCAGTTGGGACACGTGTAGGAGATCGGTGTCATCGGGAAAGGGTCAACAAGGAAGCCACCCATCGGAGTTTGGTTCATCGGGAATCGGGATACCGGAGATCCTGGGAGCAAAGGGTTTGTGCATTTCAGAATCGCGAAACACGATTTCCCGATAAGGCATAGGAGCGTGTGGGACACACAAGAGTCGGCGAGGAGGACAGGTGGCAGATTTTCATGACGGGTGAAAGGAACGTTGACAGGTAAAAGGCCGTGAGCCATCGGAGGATCGGGGATCGGAGAATCACGAGTCCAAAGGGTGCATGCATATTGACATCGCAAACCCCGAAACCCCGATGGGAAGCTACATGGCTGTGGTCATATGGTAAGTGGTCACATGGACCATAGTATAGCTAGGAGGGGCTAGAGATGACAAGGAAGGTTCGTCAGGATTCAGAGGATCGCGAGTCCTGTGGACAGGCGCATCGTGGTATTGAAAACCCCGAAGTCCCGATAAGGGATAAGACTGTGGTCACGAGGAGAGGTCGTGTGGACCACGAGCTTAGCCTAAAGGCTAATGCGCTAGGAGCATATCGGGGATCGGAAGATCGGGAATCCTAAGGACGTGTGCGTTTTGACATTGAAAACGCCGAAACCCCGATAGGAGTAGCCGCAAAAGGCGGTCATATACGGGTAGGTCACATGGACCAAAGGCCAAGGTAGAAGAGGCGCACATCGATGAAAAGGAGCTCATCAATGATCGGGGAATCGAGAGGACAGTGACTCTCGACAGTAGGAAGCTCGAAACCCTGAACCTCGATACTGAGTCGGGGAAGACCACGGTTAAGTGCAGGGAGTCGTGAGGGATTTGAAAGGACCTGTGGATCGGGTTTTAAGCAGAGGATTCCACCAGGTGATCTAAAGTTCTGCATCGGCTTAGAAGGGGATTTTGATCGATCCTAAGAGAGGGACAGCGCGACAGGGGTGCGGTTGTGAATTTGCCTGCGTCAAGTGGTATCAGGTGGCAGATTTTCATGACGGGTGAAAGGACCGTTGACAGGTAAAAGGCCGTGAGCCATCGGAGGATCGGGGATCAGAGAATCACGAGTCCAAAGGGTGCATGCATATTGACATCGCAAACCCCGAAACCCCGATGGGAAGCTATATGGCTGTGGTCATATGGTAAGTGGTCACATGGACCATAGCATAGCCAGGAGGGGCTAGAGCTGACAAGGAAGGTTCGTCGGGATTAAGAGGATCGCGAGTCCTGTGGACAGGCGCATCGTGGTATTGAAAACCCCGAAGTCCCGATAAGGGATAAGACTGTGGTCACGAGGAGAGGTCGTGTGGACCACGAGATTAGCCTAAAGGCTAATGCGCTAGGAGCATATCGGGGATCGGAAGATCGAGAATCCTAAGGACGTGTGCATTTTGACATTGAAAACGCCGAAACCCCGATAGGAGTAGCCGCAAAAGGCGGTCATATACGAGAGGAAAGCAGGAGGAAGACAGAGTTGTTGAGGACTCTATAATGATTATTTGCAGATAGGCAGCAATCAAGGAGACAGTCAGCAGGACTGAAAGATGAAGATGGACACACTCAAGATGCATAGTGACAGTAGGTTTTCCAGGAGAGCAGACAGAGACAACACCATGGTTACTAAAGACCATAGGCAAGCTGGGAGGAAGAAAAGCAAGGCAGAAAAACTTGCGGAATTTGATAAAGAAGGGACTAGAGACCTCTATGAATTAAAGGCAGACATAGAGAAGTTCGAACTGCGGATGCGGCAGGATAGGAGGATGAGATGAATGCGTGAATTGCCCATGGAGAAGGAAAAATAAAAATGGCCAGTCAAGCGGCTGCTGGTCATGAGACAGCGCAGGATGTTAAAAAGATGGTTGAGGTATGCTGAAAACCTCAAGGCCACAGAGGAAAAGATGATTTATCACTGTGAGCCAGAGACTGGGAGAGGTCTCGATGATGAAGAATTTGAATGGGGATCAACTGAGGATCTCAAGAACTGCCAGGAGGGCAGAGAAGCAAAAATTCCTGTTTTCCAGGAAGGAAACAGATTGAGATCACTGCAGGATCTCATGGACTGTCAGGAGGACAACCAGGGAATTTCACATTGCCAGCTGGGCAATGAAAGGAGATCGTTGCGGGATCTCGAAGACTGCTAGGAGGGAAGCGGAAGCATCTTAAACTGCCAGGTGGGCAGAGATGAAAATCCGGGACCATCTGAAGGTCTCATGGACTCGGAGGAGAGTTCAATTTAGCAAGGGTTGCTGACAGAGATGGGATCGGTTGATCTCATGGTCTGCCAGGAGGGAAGAAGAAGCATCCCATATTTCCAGATGGGCAGGGCTGAGCAGATGAGACCATATGTGGGTCTCATAAACTCAGAAGTGAGTTGGAATCATCCAAGGGAGCTGACAGAGCAGGTGAGCTCAAAGAAAAATTTGGATCAGCAGGTGCAGCCGACAGAGGAGGAAGATCAGGATGATCTTCTGATGATTGGGGGAATTGGAATATTCCTACCACTTGCCCATGAGGGGGTAGAAATTTGTGTTGCAGGTGCAACAACAACAGAAGAATAATCACAGCTGACGATGACTGTCAGGGAAGAAGAAGAATTGGAGCAGGTGTTTGAGACTGCCCAAGCACAAGCACAAGCGGACGAAGAGGAGAATGATCATTCAGAGGAATGTCTCAACATATTCAACAAAGGAGCTAAAGAAGTTGTAGCACTAAAGATGACAACAAAAGAAGGAAAAGAGGGGGAGCATTCTGAGGAATGGCTCGATATTTTCAGCCAAGAAGCTGAAAAGATTGCAACAGGGGAGGTTGCAGAAGGAGAGGAAGAAGGGGCAGACAACATTTGTTTTGCTGATCTGTGGGAACAGATTGAAGCCCTGGAAGAGAGAGTAAAAGTGCAGGGCGTGCACATCCAACAGGTGAAGTTGGAAACAGATGAAGGAGGCATGGAAGATCATGGTGATCTTCTCATGTGCCAAGAATTTTTGCAGCTGAGGAGACTGCAAGAGCAGAGCCAGCCATTGGAGCAGCTGGATGAGGTGATAGAAGACATCAGAAGGCTGATGTTGAAATCAATAGACACTGTCAGCAAGGAGAAGTTGGGCATGAGAGAAACAGCAGCAGCAGCGCAGAAGCAACAGCAACAACAGTAGGAGAATGGAGCAGATGGAAAGCTCCAAAGACTTATTTGGGATCCAGGAGGATTTCCAACATCTTAGAGGGGAAGCGCATGAGCAGGAACTCATGATTTTGCAGCTAAGGAGTTTGATGCAGGAGCATCTCTCCACATCAGCCAGCCAGCCAACCAGTCACACTAGCGCGCATGCATTCAAAGCTGAAGGGAGGCACAGCCTCATTTAAAATTTGAATTTAATGTAATTAAATTGTCTAGGTTGGTGAGCCATGGAAGCCGTGCCTTTGGGCAGGCTGTAGATAAGATCGACTTTAATGTTAGATCGGTTGAGATCTAGATCCAGATGTTGGACTAGACCACCATTTATTTTGTAATTGAATAGGGTAGGTAGACCTGGAGGGAAGCGCTCCAGGAGCGCTCAGGTAAAAGAGTTTTTGAGATCTCATTTTGTAAGGAAGATAAGAATTGAAATGGTTGTAGGAGAAGAGCTAGAGAGAGCTCGAGAACACTTTGTAAATACAGACATTTGCCATTGTTAATATAACAGAAGCAGTTTTTCCTGCATGAGTTCTGTATTGTATGGATGTCTGTGAGTGTTCTTCATATTGTGAATGTATGTTGTAGTTGTGCATTTGCGGGAGTGTGTTTGATTTCAGGTTGAAGGTCTTTGAGGATTCACCCCAAGAGGGTGTGAAAGAACGCTGCGGGTTTTGAATACCAGTGCACAGAGGATGCACTTCTGAATTCTGCGGAGTCAGACAAAGACATGCTGCGGCACAGGAACTGAGATCAACAACTCAGGAGGAAGACCTTTGAGGTTACTGAACACCTCAGGAGGCAAGGTTGTGTAGCTGAAACACAGTTGCAGACATTACTTTGCTGTAAGTTCTGTGGAGCTCTGCCAGGTGGGCATTGAGCGTAAGCACGAGGTGCTGGAGGAAGAACTCTGTGGAGAGTTGGAAGGAGAAGCATAATCACTGAGGATTCTGGAAGGCTCTTCCAGGTGGGCATTGAGCAGGTGCATAGGCACATAGAGAGAAGGAAACTCTGCCAGGAGGGCATCAAGTCAGTGTGCAGGCAGGCACAGGAAAGAAGAGAACTCTTTGAGTTCTGTAAATCAAAGGAAGGGTCTATTTGAGGATCTTCACTGATCACTGAACACCCAGAAAGAATCTGCAAGGAGTGCAGGAGTCGAAGAATCCTTTGAGGATTCGAGGAAAGAAGCTCAGGAAGGGTAGCATTTTTACGCGCACAGTCGAGAACTCATAGTTGTGGAGTTCGCGGAGACGAAGCGAAGGTCGAAGCCTTTGAGAACTGGGAATTTGTCCAAGTGCAGAGAAGGAAGCACAAGAAGCTCAGGAGGGAGCAGCAACAGTCGTCAGATCGACTGGAGAAAAGAGATCTAGACCGTTGAAGATTCACGTCCAGGAAGGCGTCAAAAGAAGCGCACATAAGAGGAGAGCGACAGCTGTCGGATCTCACTCGGAAATCTCGTAAGTCGTTGGATCGGGAGAAGACGCGCAAAGGTTAAGCCTATGGAGAAGCGTAGGGAAGGAAGACAGATCTGAGCCGTTAGATCTGGTGCAGGGTCGCCGACAGCCGTCAGATCTGCAGAAGCTGCGAGGGAGTTAAGTCCTCGTGGATAGGAGGAGAAATCCCGACAGGGGTGGAGCCATCGGGATATCGGCACTCAGGAAATCGAGATTCTCAAGGTCGTAAGAATCGGGACATCAGAAATCTCGAATCAACGAAAGAATCTGAGTCGTCTGTCAATTGGGACGCGTGTAGGAGATCGGTGTCATCGGGAAAGGGCCAATAAGGAAGCCACCCATCGGAGTTTGGTTCATTGGGAATCGGGATATCGGAGATCCCGAGAGCAAAGGATTTGTGCATTTCAGAATCGCGAAACGCGATTTCCCGATAAGGCATAGGAGCGTGTGGGCCACAAAGGAGTCGGCGAGGAGGACAGGTGGCAGATTTTCATGACGGGTGAAAGGAACGTTGACAGGTAAAAGGCCGTGAGCCATCGGAGGATCGGGGATCGAAGAATCGCGAGTCCAAAGGGTGCATGCATATTGACATCGCAAACCCCGAAACCCCGATGGGAAGCTATATGGCTGTGGTCATATGGTAAGTGGTCACATGGACCATAGTATAGCTAGGAGGGGCTAGAGCTGACAAGGAAGGTGCGTCGGGATTCAAAGGATCGCGAGTCCTGTGGACAGATGCATCATGGTATTGAAAAACCTGAAGTCATGATAAGGGATAAGACTGCGGTCACGAGGAGAGGTCGTGTGGACCACGAGGTTAGCCTAAAGGCTAATGCGCTAGGAGCATATCAGGGATCGGAAGATCGAGAATCCTAAGGACGTGTGCGTTTTGACATTGAAAACACCGAAATCCTGATAGGAGTAGCCGCGAAAGGCGGTCATATACGGGTAGGTCACATGGACCAAAGGCCAAGGTAGAAGAGGCGTGCATCGATGAAAAGGAGCTCATCGGTGATCGGGGAATCAAGAGGACAGTGACTCTCGACAACAGGAAGCTCGAAACCCCGAACCCCGATACTGATTCGGGGAAGACCACGGTTAAGTGCAGGGAGTCGTGAGGGATTTGAAAGGACCTGTGGATCGGGTTTTAAGCAGAGGATTCCAGCAGGGGATCTAAAGAGCCACTTTGGCTCAGAAGGGGATTTTGATCGATCCTAAGAGCGAGAGAGCGCGACGGGGGTGCGGTTGCGAATTCACTTGTGTCATTATTGGGCGCATCCGACGAGGAGGACTGGGACCTTGAGGGTCTTTTCAAGACATTAGAGAGTTATGTGGTTTAAGTGTTGGTCAGAGGCATTTAGGAAAACCATTAAACCACTTGGAACAATCACTTCCAATGCTATCTACTTCGTGTTTTCCTAGTGAAGTTCTCAATGACAACAAAGTTTTGAACAAACAACCTTCCTGGTCTCGTTCTGCAGGTGACTTGCCTGCGATTTCTAACAAAGCTCGGGCGGGCGAGCACTTGGTGACAGGCACTAAGACCGGAAGCGGTTTAAACCGTGTGAACACAAGGATTGTCAAGGGTTCCTCCACAACAAGCTATCAGTGTGGAGCTGAGAGTTTAAGGGTTCCTAGCACTAAGAAGGCTGCAAAAGCTTGGAAGCCGAAAAAGTCGCGTTGTCGTCTGGTTATTGGCATGGACGTCGGGCTTGAGGAGACATGTCAATTTGCACTGTGCACCTTGGTCGGACGTTTTGCTTATAAACACAAGTGCAATTTAACCTTCTCGGGTTGGATGAAGGAGGTTTGGCTCCCTCAGCTTGGTTATATTCCGACCTTTATGACTCTACCTTGTGGATGGTTTAGTCTGCTTTTTAAAACCCCTGAAGATGCGGAGAGAATTTTAAATTTGTTCTGGGACTATAAGGGTGGTAGCTTAATGCTGAAACGGTGGAGAACGGGCTTTAATCCGGTAATCGAATACTTCAGTTACAGACACATTTGGGTGTTGTTGCCAGGATTTCCATTGAATCTCTGGAATGTTCTAGTGCTAACAACCATTGGGAATTTGCTTGGTTGCTTCCTGAAAATATATGAAGCCTATCTTCTTTCGACAGACAAACGATTGGCGCGAGTGATGGTCGAGTTAGACTTGCATGCGAGACTAATGGAATCTATTGAACTGGAGTGGAGAGGTCATGTCTCGGTTCAACGATTGGACTATCTCGGTCTGCCTTTTATATGCACCTGATGTATGTTAAGGTTTAAGCTATTATTAGAGTTCTTTGCATTTCACTAGATAACAATATCATAAGATAGGATCACTGAGAAATACAAAATCACAAGAGACACATCATTTATCCTGGGAAACCCTCATGGGGAAGAAAACCCAGCAAAACTTCCTTATTATAGATAGCCAATACAATGCCAAGAGATAACTCAAACAAATACAAAAATTCCTCTCCCAAAACTGTGCCTCTCTCTCTCTCTTCTCCAACTGCAGCTTTGAAACTTGTCTCTCAATGAACAAGTGAGTGTGTGTCTAAGTGAGGCGCTAGCCTCCTTATTTATACAACTTTGGCACATGTGGAAATGTCTCTTCACTGGCAGGGCCGACTTCTTCTTCTGGGTGGTTATAACCACCTTTAATATATTATGGGGCCTCTTTAATATATTCTGGGGCCGACTTCTTATTCTTCCTATTACAATTATGTTTTGACCATTCCGGAAAAGGGAATTTGGTCTTTTACAATAGCCGACATGATCAATCTGCAATAGGGGATTGATCTAATGAATAATACCACGCTAATAATTAGAATACACTTTGCAGTTACATTATTTCAACACTCCCCCTTAACAAGAAGGGTATTCTACAACAACATCAGGTGAGAGAGAGGACATCATCATCAACAACATCAGGTGGATGAGAGGAAAACATCATCAATATCATGTTGGAACACTGACTGACGTATCTATAAATCATCAGAAGTGTTTCTCATCGGTAGCATCGTCATTCTCAGTGTAATGAAATCATCATCTACATCAATATGGATTAGTATAAAACTAATACATCATCATCACAACACGAGGCTGGTCTCATCATCACAACATGAGGCTGGCACACTACACAACAATTAAGCTGGAATCACAATACTAGACTGGCTTTACGTCACAACAATTAAGCTAGAAGCACAGTACTAGGCTGGCTTTATGTCACAACAATTACATTGGAAGCACGGTACTAGACTGGCTTTACGTCACAACAATTAAGTTGGAAGCACAGTACTAGGCACATCTCAACACAACAATCTAGACTGGCTTTACATCACAACAATTAAGCTTGAAGCACAATACTAGGCATATCTCAACACATCAATCTAAACTGGCTTTACATCACAACAATTAAGCTGGAAGCACAGTACTAAGCATATCCCAACACAACGATTAAGATGGAATCACAGTACTAGACTGGCTTTACGTCACAACAATTAAGTTGGAAGCATAGTGCTAGACTGACATATCTCAACACAACACTACTCCCCCTTTCGAGGGAGGTCCTTTAGGACTATACCAAGCTTATCTTGAAAGTGCTCAAACTTTACACAAGATAGAGGCTTGGTCAACACATCGACAACCTGTTCATCTGTGCTAACATATTGGATCTTTATGGCTCCTCTTTGCACCATGTCATGGATGTAATGATATTGGATCTCTATGTGCTTTGACTTGTCATGAAATACAGGATTCTATGTCATCCTTATGCATCTCTGGTTGTCACATAGGATCGTGGTTGCTTCCATCTCTAGGTCGAATAGACCAGTCAATAACTTATGAAGCCATATAGCTTCGCAGCTGGCAGAACACACAACAATGTATTCTGCTTCCGTTATACTTAGAGCAATGCTGGATTGCTTCCTACTCTGCCATGAGATCATGGTTGATCCCAAACTGAAACAACATCCTGAAGTGCTCTTCCTGTCAGAGACACTTCTAGCCCAATCTAAATCAGTGTACCCACTCAGTGTGAAATCATGATCTCCATCATAGTTGAGACCACAATCTAATGTACCCTTAAGGTACCTCATCACATGTTTTGCATCAACTAGGTGAACATGTATGGGTTCTACCAGAAACTGACTCAAGGTGTTCACGGCAAAACAGATATCTGGTCTGGTGTTCGTCAGGTACATCAGTGATCCAATGATCTGTCTATACAACGTGGCATCAATCAATTCTGACGAAGTGTTGACCAGTAGCTTCAGCTTCACTTCCATGGGTGTATTCATGGACTTGCACTCCAACATGTTGAATCTCTTCAAGATTGCAACTGCATACTTCCCTTGGTTAAGGAAGATTCTCTCTGGGCTCTGCCATACCTCAAGACCTAAGAAATAATGCATTAGGCCAAGGTCTTTCATCTCAAATTCTAAAGCGAGCTTCTTGTTACATTCAATGATGATCTTTTCTTCTTCAGTTAAGAATAAGTCATCCACATACAACAACAATATCACCGGCTCATCGTTCATAACCTTGAAGTAGAGGTTAGAATCAACTTTCTCTTGGTAAAGCCCAAGCTTGTCAGAAAACTGTCTATCCTGCCATACCAAGCTCTAAGAGCTTGCTTCAATCCATACAAATTCTTCTTCAACTTGCAGACATGAGTCTTCCTATCTTCAACTTCAAATCCTTGAGGTTGCTCTATATACACTTCTTCTTCAATGACACCGTTTAGGAAAGTTGTCTTTACGTCCATCTTGTGCAACTTCCACTTCATCTTAGTTGCAAAGGCTATGATGGTTCTGATCGAAGTGTATCTAGCTACAGGAGCGAATGTCTCTCCATAGTCAATGCCTTCCTTTTGAGAAAATCCATGAGCGACAAATCTTACTTTATACCTCTCAATACTTCCATCAACAACATGTTTTATTTTGAAGAGCCATTTGGAAGATACCACATCCTTACTCTTTAGTCTGGGAACTATTTCCCATACATCATTCTTTATTATGGATTGGTATTCCTTTATCATGGCATCTGCCCATTCTTTCTTCTGAATGGCTTCTTCAAAGCA
>ML787463.1:132681-145688 GCA_009831015.1 Picea engelmannii | reverse complement strand
TCTCCGATCGCTTCTAGTTGTTCTTTGAATTGGGATATTCTGGAGAAATATTCTTGGATTGATTCTCCTCTCTGCATCCTTGTATTCTTGAGCTGAGTTCTTAGATTCATCTTCTGGTTTATGTTCTTTCCTTCATATAGTTTTCTTAGGGCATCAAGCATTTCTTTCAGAGTCTTCTTTTATGACACATAATGGATCGAGTGATCTTTGATTGAATTTGCAATGATTCTTTTGGCCCTGATCGTGTCCTTTTGATGATTTGCTTTGTCTGCAGCATCGTCGGGTTCCGATACTTATTCTTTGACGAATCTTGCTAGGTCATTATCTTCAAGAATGAGACCAATCCTATACTTCCAAGCACAAAATTTTTCCACACCTTCTAGCTTGTCAACAATCTTAGTACTTGCAGACATCTTTTACCCGGAGCTAGGAAAATGTCCAAAAAATGAAAATGCTCAAAATCAAATTCTGAACTTAGCAAGAGGTGTGCTTGGTTGAGGTGAGTAGCCTGGTGTGTTTGGATATGATAAAATCCAACTTTTACCCCTCCAAACTTGATCTGCGGATTTCTGGACTGGTGCTTCTGGTTTTCTGGTACTTTGGTACTTCTGGTACTCTAATTTTCTGGTACTTCTGGTACTTTTTGAAACTAGGGTTTCACTTTTCGGGAGATCTAGCCACTGAAAAGTTACGCTGAGGATGCCAAAGTGATCCTTGAGTAAGGACACACTTTTCTAGATGGTTTTAGGGATGAAATACTTCATCAACAAAAAGCCCTAATTTGTATGTACGACAACAGTGACATTTTTCACTTTCTCTTATGAAAGATGCTCTCTTCAGCTTAGCTCTGATACCATGTTAAGGTTTAAACTATTATTAGAGTTCTTTGCATTTCACTATATAACAATAGCATAAGATATGATCACTGAGAAATACACAATCACAAGAGACACATCATTTATCCTGGGAAACCCTCATGGGGGAGAAAACCCAACAAAACTTCCTTATTATAGATAGCCAATACAATGCTAAGAGATAATTGAAACAAATACAGAAAGTCCTCTCCCAAGAATGCGCCTCTCTCTCTCTCTCTCTTCTCCAACTGCAGCTCTGAAACTTATCTCTCAATGAACAAGTGAGTGTGTGTCTAAGTGAGGCGCTAGCCTCTTTATTTATACAACTCTGGCACGTGTGGAAGTGTCTCTTCATTGGCAAGGCCGATTTCTTCTTCTGGGTGGCTATAACCACCTTTAATATATACCAGGGCCGACTTCTTATTCTGCCTATTACAATTATGTTTTAACCAATCCGCAAAAGGGGATTTGGTCTTTTACAATAGCGGACATGATCAATCTGCAATAAAGGATTTATCTAATGAATAATACCATGCTAATAATTAGAATACACTTTGCAGTTACATTATTTCAACACTGTAGGCGAATGGGCCATTTAAGGAAGGATTTCCACTCTGCATTTGGACCCATTGAGGAGGAAGACGATCAGAATCCTGGCTCATTGGACCTACATTATATGGAGGAAAACTTGGAAGGCCAGAGCTCATTGGGAAGTGGTGTTATAGAGGGCTTGGATGAGCCTCAGGATGGCGCCACCAATACACTCCTTGGTAAGCTCAAATTATTTTGTCCCTCTCTTTTTTTAAAGCTCTCCATATGGGAAAGGGATTTCCTGGTAAATTATTCCTTGTTACTTGCAATCTCATCGGATGATAAAGGGAAGGGGATGGATTCAGTTGATAGGGAAGCGGCCTTAGGGAATTCTGAACAGACCATGCCTTGCTCTATTAATGCCTCTTAGTTTCTTGAGACTTTAGCCCCTCCAAATCCTCCTCCTATTGCTTTGTATTCTCAACCAAACCCTACTCCTTTACTGTTTGTTTCTGACCTTCCCCCGACTGCTATAAGTGATTCTTTAACTACTCCTTTGCGGGATTCTTCTAGTCCGATCTCTCTTCAGAATTTTTGGGGATCGGATGTTTTTGTTCACTTGAACTGTGACTCTGGTGATGATTTTTTGTCCAGTAGACTGGACCTTGGTAGAAATTTGGCCTGGTCAAGGGGCCTGAGTTCTGAGGTATCTCTTGAGCTGGGCTCTTCTACTACAGACTTACCATCTTCTTCTTCTTTGTATAAGGAGGCGCTTAGAGGCATGAAAGCCCTAGCTAGGGCTAAGTCATGATCCTCCTCACCCTAAATATTAGAGGGGTGCCCCCCCCCTAAAACTTCCCTCTACGAGAAGGTTAATATCTACCACTAAACCAGATATAATCTTTCTCTAGGAGACTCTTGTGGATGATGAAAAAGCTAGGAAGTTTATGCTTTCTTTGTGTCCCTCCTGGATGCTCTCTGTTGTGATCTCAATGGGAAAGTTGGGAGGTCTCTTGGTGGCGTGGAATCCAAATTTATTGGATCTACAACCTTTCTTATGTGTTGGTGGTATTTTATTGACAGGTGTAAATATCCCTGATAAAAGAAGGATTAGCTGGATAAATGTTTATGGCCCATGCTCCGGTCGCAGATTATTCTAGGAAAATTTGGAAGCTAATGGACTTCTTGATCTGAGTAATCTTATTATTACAGGAGATTTTAATTTCACAACTGGTACTGATGAAGTTTGGGGGGCTTCAGCCTTGTTAGATTCACATGCAGGTTTTTTCAGAGACCTGTTCTTGAGACATCATTTAATTAATGTCAAACCTGCAGAGGTGGTACCTACTTGGTGCAATTGCAGGATGGGGGCGAATAACATAAATAAAAGGTTATATAGAGTCTATGCTTCAGTTGAGCTTCTTAATGATTCAACTCTTTTTAGATCATGGGTCAACCATCCTTACATATCCGACCATGCACCAATACTTCTTCAACTGGATTATGGTTTCAAGTCTGTGTCCTATCCTTACAAGTTTAATTCGTCTCTGTTGAAGGACAATAGTTTCAAGGATCTTGTAAGAGAAGTGTGGAATGCACAACAGGAGACCACGAGAGGCGGGGCACAATCTAGATTAGTTGGGAAGCTAAAAACCCTAAAAGATAGGGTGAGAAAGTGGTTAGTGAGTAAGAAGAAAAGTGAACAACAGAATTACATTCAGATTGAAAAAGAAATCGTCACCCTGATTAAAGAAAGTCTTGATCATCCTCTTAAGACTGATTCACTTAACTGATTAAATACACTTGAAAAAGACAGGAACAAGATGTTATTGGCTGAGGAGGAATTGTGGCGTTAGAAGAGCAGGGCTACTTGGATCCTGTCGGGTGACAAGAATACAAAATATTTCCATAATTATGCCAACTTTAGGAGAAACAAAAAACATATATGGGAAGTTAAGGATGAATCAGATCAAGTGCATATTGGGCAGGAGGCTATAAAGGCAGAAGCTATGAGACATTTTATCTCTTTTTACAAAGAATCACACCTTTTGGTAGTGGATCATATTGAATTGGTGAGATTATACCCTAGATTGACCACAGAGGAGGAGGTACAATTGCTTGAAAAGCCAGTCTCGACTGAGGAGATTCTTGAGGTACTGAAGGGTTTCACCAAAAACAAGAGTCCTAGTCCTGATGATTGGACAGTGGAGTTTTTCTTGCATTTTTTTGACTTGATTGTAGAATACCTTAGGGAGGCCGTTGAAGATTCATGCATTTCTGGTATGGTTAATAGATCCTTGAATTCGACATTCATAGATCTTATCCCAAAAGTCAATGGTTCGACATCCTTTGGCAACTTCAGGCCAATTGCCTTGTGTAACCTCTATTACTCAATTATTACAAAGATCTTAGCAATCGGATCAGACCTATTCTGTCCTGTACTCTCTCAGATGAACAATTTGGATTTCTAAGAGGTAGACAAATCATTGATGCCATAGGCACAACACATGAGTGTATTCACAACATTAAGGTGAAAAAATGCAAGTGTTGATCCTTAAAATTGACTTGAAGAAGGCATATGACTAAATTACTTGGGATTACATCAGACTTGTTATTTTATAGTGTGGCTTTGGTCTCATGACAACTAACTGGATTATGGGATGTATTACTTCGACCACCTATGTTGTCCTCATTAATGGCGAGCCTACTAAATTTTTCAATGGGGGAAGAAACATCAAATAGGGGTGTCCACTGTCACCTCTACTCTTTATCTTAATTATGGAAGGCTTGAGTCTCGCCTTAAAAAAACGACAAGAGGAAGGTTTGGTGACTGGTATTAAGGTAACTAGACTCTTACAGATTCTCCATCTCCTTTTTGTTGATGATATCCTCATACTGACTAATGCCTCTATAAATGAGTGGTCAAAGATTCAAAAGCTCTTGGTTATCTTATGCAATGCTACAGGATTGATGACCAATTCTCAGAAATCATCTTTCTATCAGTTTGGAGTGCAACTAGCAGTCTTAGATGCTATAAAATCTTTTTTTCCCTTTGAAGTTAATCACATTGCAAATGGATTTAAATATCTGGGTTATTTTTTGAAAGCTAACAGGTACAATGCAGATGATTGGGACTGGCTGTTATCAAAATTTGAAAATAGAATGTCCCATTGGTGTAATTGGTGGTTGACTTTGGGTGGACGCTTAGTCATGGTCAAGGCTGTCCTGGAAAGCCAACCAGTTTATTGGTTGGCCTTGGCTAACATACCATCCTCGATCCTTCACAGAATTCGACAAGTCACTTACAAATTTATTTGGAATGGCAATAAAAAAAGGAAAGGTTATCATCTGTGTAGTTGGCATTTTATTGCTTGGCTGAAAAGATTTGGGGGATGGGGGTTGCAGAACCTTTTTATCTTCAGTCGGGCGATGGCTGCAAATACCTCGTGGAGGGTTCTAATGGTAGATGGTCTATGGCACCGAATAATCAAAGCAAAGTATATGTCATCTTTATCAGTGGATAATTGGCTCAGGGTGGTGTCAGTTTCTGGATCATCCGAATCGCAGACTTGGAAGCACCTTTAGAAATCTTTGAATATCTTGCTCCAGTGGATTTCCTGGTATCTGGGTTACGGTACGCTGATAGTCATTGGGAGAGATTTGATTCTTGGTATGGGAGAATCAGCCCATTTATCTAAAGATCTAATTTTGGCTTTAAACCAACATGGAATCCACTTCTTATTTCAGGCTCATGGTGTGCCGAGACCCAGAAGCATTGGGGACTATTGGGTTACTAGCGAGGATTTAGAATTGTAGGGAGCCCTCACATAGGAATGGAAAATGTTTAGAAGAGCGATCATCAACAATGGCATAAAACTTCGGATCGAGTTGGATGTCCTGAAATGGACCGATGATTCTTCAGGAAGGATTATTGTAAAAAATGTTTATGAGGCAGTTGAATGTAAAAAACATGCCTTCCTGATTGGAGGTTGGAGAAAGGCGCTTTGGAAATGGGATTTCCCTCTCAAATTAAAGTTGTTCTCATCGTTAGTGGTGGAAAATAAAGTGCTTACTTGGGACAATATTCAATGAAGGGGTTTCGAAGGTCCGAGCCTTTGTTCTCTGTGTAAGAAGGATTCAAAATTAGTGTCCCATTTATTTGTGGATTGTCCTTTCTCCAAGGAGGTCTATACTAGAGTAAAACAAAGATTAACTCTCCTGGGCTTGTGGACAAGTAACACTCTCCCTGAATGTTTTAAGAACTGGAAAATTCTTAATACAAGTTTTCCAAATCTCCCGACTTTTATCTGTTGGCACACTTAGATGGAAAGGAATCCTGCGATATTCGAAAATGGGAAACCATTTGTTCATAAGGTGATTATATTATCCCTCTAGTCATTGAAAGAGTACAGGCCGTATCCCAAAAAGAAGAAGGTCCAGAGCATTTCAAAGAATCCTGAGGCCAGGTGTTTGGTTGGGTGGTTTGATGGTGTGACATGCGAAACTGGTCTAAATAGTGGAGCAGGAGGGGTCATTAGGATAAATGAGAACAAAAACTATAAATGGTACTTAAATTGTGGTCCGGGTACCAATACTAGAGCATAGATGCTTGGAGAATGGGCTCTTCTTTCTCTTGCTATTCGGCTTGACATCTTGAAGTTCTTTATGCAGGGTGATTCGAGGATAATTATTGATTGACTGATTGCTAAAGGCCAACTCCATGTTATATCCCTGTAGTGATGGAAGGATAAGCTATCTGAACTAAAAAATCAATTTCAGGCTATCACTTTCCAGCATGTGTATTGTGAAGAAAATTTTGAGGTAGACATCCTATCAAAGATAGCCCTTCACAGGCTTCCTGGGAAAATTGAATTTTTCCAATGTGTGGGGGATCATGAAGGCCCTCATATGTTCATAGATATTTTATAGTTTCTAGACATCTCTGGTTGTCTTTAATATGTTTTAGAAGACTATGTTGGAGATAGATACTAAAGTCTTTAGCGATCTGTATTGCAGACACTGGATAAGATGTCTATGATGTCTTTTTGATGGGTAGTTTCAACCACTAGTTTTTTGGAGAATCATTTTGGATGTATGCTGAAGTTACCAGTGAAGGTAAACATGGAATTAACGGTTTATAATTCTCTATGAATATAAAGTGAATTTTTTTGTGGAAAAAAAAGTGTAATAGGTATGGTAATGTATATGCTTAGTGTAATTTAGGTGAAATTTTAATTTTCTGTTATTTAAATTGCATTTATGAATGTATAAATAGATTCAACATATCTAAAAACTCTTACGAGATTCTGATTATATATACTTAACCATTCAAATTTGCAGATTCAACAATTTCTAAGTGGATTTTGGGTAAAATTAAACATATAAATCTTTGAAAAAGAATCAAAACCTAAAACGTATAGACTACACCATATGTATCAAGTTTAGGATTGAAAATTGATGTTTATGTTTGTTCCTCCAACATAAAATTATTCACACTTTTGTATTTTCACACTATTTTTTTTTTCAAATTAATAAGGTTAATTTTAAGTTTATAAAAATGTATATAGTTTTAATTTTAAGTTATAAGAGTTTTTAATATTATTTTTTGATAAATATTTATAAGTAATTAATTTTTCAAAATAAAAAATTAATGATAATTTTTAAAAGTTTAAAATAATAATATTAAATAATGAAAAACAAATTTTCAATATAAATACAAATATAAGTTACTCCTAGATGTTAAGTCACATGTTCGAAACATGTGGGGACAAAAAATCCAATGATATCCATATGCCACATGCTAGTCTTACAAGTCACCGACAAACTAGCAAACAAAAAAAATATAAATACAAATATAAAGTAATAATAAGTGAACTATAAAAACCTAATTAACATACAAATAATTAAATAAAATGTACCCAAATAAAAATGTTAAAAAAAAAATTATTCTTTACCTTTATAATTAAAATTAAACAATATTTGTTAAACCTTTTACAATGTCTATAAAATGAATATCCAAAACCATGTTATGTTAACAAATAATACATAACATGTTATGTGAACATCTTCGAAGATTAATCCGAGGAGAAGTTAGGCGGTGTCTATGTCTTAAAGATGTGTTTTGAAGTTTATTGCCGCTTTAAGTCCCTTCTTAGTTTCTCAGTTTAATATTTGTGACTAGATAAGTATTTGGGTGTTAGAACAAATTTCATAATGTCTTTGAGGATGATTGGGCTGTCTTGTAAAGTTATGATCCTCCTTGTTGTGTTCCTACTTGTAAAAGAAATTATATAACTAATATAATTTTGAGATAATTTTTATTTGAAAAAACAAATAATACAAAATATCATAATGTTATATATATATATATATATATATATATATATATATATATATATATATATTTTAATGGGTAATTATTTATTTACAAGTATGAAATTATGAGAGAGGCTACTTCCAATTTTAAAATTTCAAAGTAAAGAACAAGCTTGGTAAAGGAGGATTTGGATCGTCTTTAAAAATTTAAGATAAATATTTTTAATATTTAGATAATTTAAGATGAATATTTTTAATAAATCTTGATGTGTAATAGATCTACGATGTTGTGATGTTCTTTGATAGAAGAAATATAATACTAACTTCCAATTTTAAAATTTTAAAGTAAAGAAGGCAAGGGAGGATTTGGATCCCTCTTTAAAAAGTTACCTCTTTAAAAAGTTAAGATGAATATCTTTAATAAATCTTGATGATGCTATGATGTTGTGATGTTCCTTCATAGCCGGAATATAATACTAACTTCCAATTTAAAAATTTTAAAGTAAAGAACAAGCATGGCAAGGGAAGATTTGGATCCCTCTTTAAAAGGTTAAGATGAATATCTTTAATAAATCTTGATGTGTAATAGATCTATGATTTTGTGATATTCCTTGATAGCTAAAATATAATACTAACTTCCAATTTTAAAAATTTAAAGTAAAGAACAAGCTTGGCCAGGGAGGATTTGGATCCATCTTTAAAAGGTTAAGACAAATATTTTTTTAATAAATCTTGATTTGTAATAGATCTATGATTTTGTGATGTTCCTTGATAGCTGAAATATAATACTGAGAACAATATAGTCAAAAATATAACTACAAAAAACAAATAAAACAAAACTAAAGTATTGAAACAATAACAATTGGCAAACATTTTTGATATTCTAAATAAAAAGCAATGTTCACTTGCCTCTTTGAGAGGGTAACCCTTTTCATACCCCATTACATAGCTTCTACATTATAAATAGTTTCTAACTGACCAAACCCCTAACCACATAATGGTCTTCATTAATGAGGCTACAACAACTATCCAATGGACCTTCTTTAAGAAGAACACGCTACATTTATTGAATACACACTTGAACTAATTAATGGGGTTTATTTAATAGAGATGGTCACAACACATTAAGTAACAACCTATCCCTTAACTAGGGGAGTTAGGGTGGGACCCTAACATGCCCTTCCTCTCACAAAACAACATTGTCCTCAAAGCTAGAGATGGGGAAATTATTATAGGATGGAAGTTGGTTCCCACATGGCATCTTTAGGTTCCATATTCTTCCAATGGATTAAGAATACCTAAATAGTGTGTGGGTAGAGACATCATTCTCTTTTGTCTAAAATGACCTCTGATTGCGACTAAATAGAACCGTCATCATCCAATTCTAGGAGGATAGTTTAAACTCTACAATTTCGCTCAACTACCTTCTTTAAACATGACACATGAAACACTGGGTAGATCTTATAGTGGGATGGAAGAGACAACTTGTAAGCAACATGGACAATATATTTGAGTATGGTATATAAATTACCATAACACATAGGTGTTGCGAACTTGTAATTGATGTTAGCGTTAGAAGTCGACTCAAGACTGCAATTGAGTCAAGCCTAACACACCTTGCTTCAAAAATGCTCAATAAGGATTTAGATTTTAAGATGTTTGAGAGTGGTAGGATCAACATGAAGACAAAGAGATGACTGGAAGTTAGCAACTATCCATTGGGCATTGAGTCCATTAAAAACAAAAACCATGTCTCAACATTCTATGGGCAACAAGTCAGGCTAATAGAGCTTAGATCAATTATAATGTTATAGAGAAGTGGAAAGAGATAGCGTGAGAAACAAAATTGTAAGACCATTAAAGAGCACCTTGATCTTTAATATATCTAACGGTGGATGAATAAATTAGTATTCAAAAACTCTTTCTAAATATGAATTAAATATTCGAATAAGTCTGTGGCAAATACTACAACATTCCCTACACTGCATCTCTCGCAGCACAGAAGATGCATACATATATCTTATAGTAGCATAACATATTCAAGTAGAAGAAAAAGAAAATGATTTACACATAAATAAGAGAACAAACTGACCATACACTTTATTATCTACTGAGATCTTTACATAGAATTCTTGAGACAATGATGAAAGATATAACAGAAATCCCCAATCTGACAGATTGAACCTCAACTCTCTCTCAATCCCTAGGACTGAATCCTCCCCCTTTACATATGATTTTCGATGAGATTTATAGATATATGAGATATCAACTAGATACTCAAAGCTTGGATCTGATCTACTCAAAATAGACATAGATGACACCTCCTAGGATCGAATTTTCACTTAGTCATATCAACAAGATTACAAAAAATCTAGAAAATCAGTGCCATACCTAAAATCTAGGGTTTGAAATTTAGAGCATTAAATACATTCAAATCAAATCAAATATTTGAGGATATTTGGAAAAAATATCTTCCTTGAACATCCATGTGTCTTTCTGAATTGACACCTCCTCATGGCACGTGTGGAATCAAACTAAGGTTAACTGTCCCATTTCAGAGTATATGGCGAATTTCTGAAAAATGAGTTGTAAATCTCTGCTTGTATATCCCAAACCATGACACCTGTGTAAAACCTGAGGGAGGTTTTTGTATATGATATTGTTCTTGAGAAAAACCTCTTTCAGTTTTACAAAATACCTTCCCATCGCCTCGTAATATATGCCCAAAGAAGATGACTAAAACAAGAAAATTCATGTATTTTCAAATCTGAAAAATGAGTTTTAAATCTCTACTTGTATCTCCCAAACCATGACACCTGTGTAAAAATAAGCATGATACCTTAGAAACGAGAAACAAAAAGGTTATCCCATACTCCATCATCATAAATCACAGTTTTTAGGATTTGTATAAGAGGTGAAGTTCTCAAACTGTTAGATCTGCATGAAAAACAGATGAAATTGCTTCGACCAACAAATCCTAACTATTTCTTCTGGTCTGCTAGGATTGAGAGCGAGTTTGCATTCTCATGGGATTATCCCCTTGGTGTCTTGACACTTAACTTTGACAACTTGTATACTAATTGGAGATTGGGCCTGTGGCCCGAATATCATTTTAGCCAAATTTATTAATAAAAATAAATAAAAACCCAAAAATTGATGAAGGTGCTACCAGAAGTTCCCGTAGTTTTTTTTTCCTTGAGATTGCTCAAGACAGAAAGATTGCTAACATGGGCTCCATAGGGGATGGCATGCTCCCTATGAGCTGCTAAGAACAAGCAGACTTGTGCCTTATCCATTGGACTATGGAGTCATTCACCACCTTCCATACCTCTGCAACTTATTCAAATTATGAAAACACATTGTTGAAAACAAAATATACTATTGCATGCTGTAGTCTGCCCATACTGTATAAACTGAAGCAAACCAAATGCTCAGAAAGAGAGCCTATTCATCCTACACTACTCTACTCTAACCAACTCTCCAATTTTCTCAAGTAAAATAAAATTTCCATAGCAGCCATGAAAGTAGCTTCACAACTGATAGAATCACATGTCTACAACTGATTAACGGATAACAACATAGATATAACAGTAGCCATAAATTCTTTGGAAAACCATACTCACTTTCAAATGCGAATGATATGATGAAATTTGAAATATTCAAAGAATTAAAAAAATAAGACTCCAACATTAGTGCTACTGGGTCTTGAAAACCAATATAAAAAACTTGTTGATCCGGATGAGATGACTATCACTGCATGAATTCTCTTTTGTTGAGAAAAATGTGACCTCCTTGTTCCTTCAATAATAACAACCCTTTCCCATGACGATTAGGAGCAACAAAATTTCTTTGATCATGCAGTACAAATCCCTGATCAAAACTTGAAAACATATAATCATGGAGATCATCATAAACAAACAAAGACTGTTGACTTCCAGTATGAACAGTCTGGCGCTTTGGAGCAACAATTGTCTCCTTAACAAAATAATCATGTGACAATTCAATAGTAGGATTAAAAGGGTTCCTACTATGATCGGCTGAAAACCTTTCACAAAGAAAATTATCCTTTGAAAAATGACCCTCATGATCATCCTCATAAACACAATCAGCTCTTGGCTCATAACTAGAAAAATAGTTAAGTGTATTTCTAAACTCACCTTGTTGGTATAAGTTATGAGCATATAAATCTGCATTCTCATTAGTAGAAAAATCGTATTTATCAATTTCAAGACCTAAGAAAGAATTGAAATTTGAAAATGATGCAGACATATGTCCCAAATCTGACTTATGTTCATAAACATCCTCATGTCCATATTCTTCTTCCAATTGATCTGCATCCAAATCTGATTTGTGCTGCTCATAAGCTTTACTTTGTTCAAAACGTTCATCCCAAAATTGCTTTGGCAGCCTCCCACGGGCTCAAAAATTCTCCTCGATCTCCTCAACATTAGTAAACATTTGGTTAAGGGATGAGGATTTCCTCTCTCTGAGATAAAGGAACAACTCATGATGCTGAGCTAGTGTATAATATACCATGGCAACAGTTTCAGAAGGCCGAATCTCCAAAGGTATACTGCAATAAAAACTGTGAAACCTCATGTTGAATGTAGCAAGGGCTTCTTCCTTCCCTCTTCTCATATTATTAAGTTCGATCATATACTGGTCAACTTATTTGTTTCTACCCCAATATCTCAGGAATACACGATGAAAATTAGTCCATGAAAAAATAGAACAAGCCTTCATATTTCTAAACCACAAAGCAGCATCCCCGACCAATAATTTGGAAAATAACCTCAAATAATATCCTCATGCATGATTTCAAAATTATCAACGAAATCCTCAAAATATTCCATGTGTTTTTCAACTGTAATATGATGGTCTCCTTTAAAAACAGGAAGGTAATCAAAGAACATAGGAGGGTAAGCATTTAGGATAGGAGGCAACTTGAGAGGTTTAAAAAATTCTCCGATTCTTAATTGAGCTTGAGTAGGCTAAACACAAAGGTCAATTGGCTGATTGTAAGGTTCAACAGGGACCTTAGAAGGTATATCACCTTTGTAATCCATAGGTTTACCATATGAGTCAACTTCAGGGGAAATTGAAACATAGACCTCAGTTTTTTCAATAGGTTCACATTATCGGATTAAATCAAGGTCAATAGTGCATGAAGAGTACAAAACTTCATTACCCAAGGGAGGATATGCATTTGTAGGCTTACAATCATCTGAATAAACAAAACATAGGATGATCCTCTTTACATGCAAATGGAAAGACATGAACGAGCTGATAAACAAAAACACAAGTTCA
>ML787463.1:87710-100997 GCA_009831015.1 Picea engelmannii | reverse complement strand
TATATCGTCAATAAAAACAAGCACAAATTTGTCTAGGAATTTGCTGAGTACATTGTTCATCAAGCACATAAAAGTGGCAGGGGCATTGGTCAACCCAAATGGCACTACCACAAACTCATAGTGACCATACCTTGTTCGGAAGGCAGTTTTATGGATGTCTTCACCCTTGATTCAGACTTGATGGTGTCCCAACCTCAAATCAATCTTTGAGAAAATAGACACACCCCCCAATTGATCGAACAAGTCATCGATCCTGGGCAAGGGGTACTTGTTCTTTATGGTTACCTTATTGAGTTGTCTATAATCTATACACAATCTAAGGGTACCGTCCTTCTTTTTCACAAACAGGACTGGTGCTCCCCATGGAGACATGCTGGTCCAAATATAGCCCTTATCCATCATTTCTTTTAATTGCAACTTGAGTTCAACTAACTCGGGTGTGCTCATCCAGTAGGGTGTCCTAGACACTGGTACCGCTCCCGGTGCAAGTTCTATCGAGAAGTCTATGTCCCTTCTCGGAGGTAAACCCGATACCTCTTCTAGAAACACATCTCTGTATTCTCTCAGGATAGGGTGATCATCAGGGTTTGGTTTGTCATCTTCGATTGTTTTCAACACCTGTATTGCATATAGGGTGCATCCCTTTCGGCAATACTTCCTCATTTGCAGAGCTGATATTTGTCTCACTGAGACAGGTTTTCGGATCCCTTGAAGGGTTATCCTCTTCCCTTCCTTACTTACACATTCTAAGGTATTATGGTAACATTCCAATCTGGCTTTATGGGCAACTAGCCAATCCATACCAATCAATAGATCATATGATCCCAGGGGTAATATGTTAAGGGTTGCTTGGGTGGGGAATTCACTCAACATTAATTGGCAGGCTGGTACGACTTATGCTATCCTCCTTTTGGTGCCAGTGGCTAACTGTACCAACCATGTCTTGGTATGTTTTTGTGGCTGTAGTTTACACTTGTCAACAACTTTAGGGGCTATATAACTCAAATTTGAACCAGGGTCAATTAAAACATACACTATATGGTTGGAAATCATACCTTCTATTTCCACTACTGAAGCTTGATGGTCGGCTTGGTTATTATCCAAGGCTGCATAAATTTGTGGCACACTCATGGCCACATCATTGATAGTAGTAGCTTCCTGTATGTTATAAATCCTCCGACTATTCTGTTGTCGGTGTGGGAAGTCTCTCAGGATATGTTCTTCTCCGCAACCCCAACATTTCAAAGGTTCTCTCTTTGGGTTATTAGTCTTCACTGATATGGGTCCAGGAGTCTTATTTCCGCTCAAGGAGGGAAAATTCTGCTGGTGCATACTCCAGGATGGAAAGTTCATTCTTGGGTTCTTCTTGTAGTTCTTAAATCCTGGGGATTTAATTCCCCTTTTCTGAAATCTTGAACTATTCTTCTTTTTCCATCCTTCGCGAGGTTCTATTCGATGCCCAAACCGTTCATGACAATAGGTTGCCTTTCGAATAGTGTCTTCTAGAGTCTTTGGCTCATCAAATTCAATTCTATTCCGATAGTCCTTAGGTAGTCCACTGATGAAGCGTTGCACCTTTGCCTTTTCTGTCTTGATATAGGGTACATACCTCAACAAATCAAGGAATTTGTTGACATATTATTCTATAGTATGTTGTCCCAGCTTGAGTTCATAAAACTCTTTAGTCTTTTCGTCGAAATATTTTTCCGACAGATACTTCTTTCGGAAGTATTTCTCAAACCGTTCCCAAGACATGTCCTCTTCGCGAACCCCTTTTATATTCTTAAGGTCTTCCCACCAAATGGAAGCCTTTCCGTTCAAGTTGAAGGTGGCCACTCGGGCCTTCATATTTTCTGAAAAGTCATGGACTCTGAAATACTTCTTTAGTCCAAGCAGCCATGCCTTTGCTTCCTCTCCCTTCTTTATTTCACCGTCGAAGGAGGGTGGTTTGTCCTTTCTGAATTCTTCGAATTTTCGACCTTTGGAAGGATTTTGCTTCTTCTGTTTCTTTCGAGAATAGGAACTGGTTCTGCTGCTTGAAGAGCCTTCTGAATCGCCAGCTTCCTTCTCAGAGGAATCACTCGGCACTAGTCCTTTACCTATGGGGTGGAACTTTTTCGAGGTGCTCCTCTCAGTGTGGCCACTGATATGACCATGTTTCTGAGTTTCAGGTTCATACTGCATTTGTCTTTGTAGATCGGATAAACTCTGCAGTAAAACTGAATTAATTTCTGTTTTCTTTTCTTATTCCTTCATCATCCTTTCATTGTCGGTCTTGCAGCTTTGTAATTCGACCATGAGACTCCTCATAGTCTCGGCTAGATCTGGAGGGGTCCCTACTGGCGTCCTTTCATCAGACTCTTCATCTCTATTGTGGGAGCCTTCTCCCACTTCTTGGTGAGTCACCATACTATGCGTTGATAATTTCCCGCGTTTGATCTTCCGCTTGTGTGCAAAAGGAAAAACGCTGGTTGTTAGTCAATATTTATATTTATTTATAACTAGTACATAATTCATATTTTCAAATGTACACACACACAATAGGGGAGTTTCATTCTTAACTTCATATTTTGATTAGGAAGGTTAATACAGGGGGTTACTCTTTTTAAGAGTGTTCCGAACGGAGCTTCTGCGCAACTCGTTCATGAGCCCAAACAGGCCAAGTGTTGTAACCATGTTCTGATACCAATTTGTAACACAGCCACTATGGAATAATAAATTTTTCACCTTTTCTCGAGGGACAGAATCCCTGAAGTCCTTCGGGGGACTAGCGCAGGCTAGTTCTTCCCTGTTCACCTCCCTGTGATTGTGGGTTAGGACCACAGGCCAAACAAACCAGGTGCCTTTTCGTGTTTCGTGACTCAACGATATGAGTGAATCCAATCGTAAAGGTAGAATGGCGAGGGGATCCAGAATGAAGCCTTAGCCGTAGATCAAGGCGCGCAGATTCTAGCCATCCAGATCTACCCACCGCTTAACAACAGAGCACTAGCTCCCTTTTCTTTAGTCCCTATCTCGATAGGACCACCTACGTGCCTAAATGAAAGCACATTTCGCAACTCGCGACCTCACGATTCATGAGTCGAAGACCCTCAAATTTTCTTCACCAATCGTTGATACTCGAGGTTCCGATAGGGTATGGCTTCCTTTTGTCAGCGTCCTCTGCGTGTGACCGTCGGCTTGGCTAAATGCTAGCTCCTCTCGCTAATCGTCGTTTTGTGAGTTCAATAGTTGAACTCCTGTTCCTTCCTTATGCGATCCTCTGAGACTTGAAAGTCAACGAAGGTTGACCTTCTTGTCACACTTCTCGCAACTCGCCACTTCACGAGTTGTAGCATCAAATATTTCCACCTTCCCTTCACGAACCCCTGAGAAGCGATATTTATTTTCCTTCTCACGTTCTCTCTATTCGCGACTTCGCAAGTCCAAGGGTTGAGCTCTCATGCTCTTACCCCGTGAATCCCCGAGACACGAGAAGTCAACGGAGCGTTGACTCCCTTCTCCACGTGACATGTTTCCACCTGTCAATCACACAGGCCCCACCTTAAATTTCTGCCATGTGTTCTCTCGTGCTCGGCTCTCGGCACTTCGCTACTCGTGAAGTCAAAAATGACTCCTCTCAACCTCCGAACGCATGATAGGCGATGGGGTAGTTGATCCAATGGTCCTCCCGTTCTCTGGATCCAATGGCTATCTCTGTTCCTTGCGACTTCTCCACTCGTGATTTGGAGCATCCAATCTTTGGGCTCCTTTCTTATGAGAACCTGAAGTATGAGAAGTCAACAGGATGTTGACTCCTGTTTCAAGCGACACGTGTCCACCACCTGTCACCACTTCTCCCTCTCTCTGGGCATATTATCGTCACACCACCTATCAACCACGTGGGTCCCACCAAGCGGACGTACCATGTGTTGTACAATCTCTCACAACTCGCAAGCTCGGGACTTTTACAGTTGAAACTAATTCCCCTCAACCTCCGAGACCCCGATATGCGATATGGTGAGGAGGTCTTGACTCAATGGTTTCTCCTACTTCTCGCTATTCGGGACTTCACGACTCCAAGGGTTTGGTATTCCACCTCCGAACTCACGAACCCCCGATACGTGATGTATCGAGATGCCAGATCCCATGGCTATCCTTCCTCTTTGATCAACAACCCAGATCATATCGCGATCTCATGACTCGGGACTTCGTGACTCGTGAATCCTCGATACGCGAAATGTTTAGATATCTGCCACCTGTCCTCTTACGTGGACGGTCCCGATGTCTTCGAGACTCTTGGGATGTAGACGAGTTCACTCTCCCACCTAAGTAAAGGTTAAAATCAATGGCTTATAGAGCTCCGATGGGTCCCTGGGATCTACGGTCCAAGATCCCATCGCTATCTCGCAAAGATGAAGGAAGAATGGGTTAAGGCACTTAACGCCCTTGTGTATTCCTCCAACATAACGGTCGTGAATGACTGCAGACCTTCTGACAGGATCTCATCCGTCGATCGATACTTATCCCTATGCCGCTATTTCGGGACTTTAAGAGGATCACTCTTCCTCGTATCGGGTTACTAAGGCTTGTGCTTTCAAATCCTTTTCCAGATTCCTGGCGAGCTTTCTAAGAAGGGTGTCTCTATAGGGAGATCTATCTAGAGTATTACCTGAGAATGAATAAGGATGTAGATTTCCCAAACACATACTTGAAGTTTGAATTAGATCAGTATGCATATAAATAACGATTTATAAAACATAAGCCATACAAAATCTTTCCATAACAAGCATGAAATCACCATTTCTGAATCAAAACACTACATAGGCAGTCTCATACTCAACCCACTCATACACTCATAAAACTGCATAGACTGTGAGCATACATGTCAGCATATAAATTTTGAGATACAAAATGTAAGACACTTATCATAAATGACACCAGATGTGAATGCAACTGCTGAGAGGGGTGCTCATTTCCACCCAACCGTAGGCTCAGTGACTCCGATAGGATTTACCACTAGCCACCCCCGAGTTGAGACCATGATGTTGCGAGACTGTGTCTCTATTTTCCAGTGACCGAGAACGAGGGTTACTCTCCCCCTTCTCTTCTATCACTCACTCTGCATATCTCCAGAGTTCCTCCTCCTCTCCTCGTGTCTGCCCCCTCTGTGCTTCTTCCTCACGCATTTCCCTTTTGCGAGGTTGTGTGTGGCGTGATTTCCCTCGCGGTGGTCAGGCCCGAGGCTCCCACGGATGGGTGGTTCACTTCCCCCATCCCTCATTAATTCCTAAGGAGCCATCTACCTACCATCCTGCGAGTAATTTATTTCAGGCCAACGAGCTGCTATTGGTTCTACGGGCCAGTGAAGTCCAAATATGGTATTGGTTTCAATGGAAGTTAACACCACCTTTCCAGGTGCCTTCCACCACCTTTCTTCAGCCATCGTGGTCTCTTTTTCAGCATATCCCCTCTCACTAGTCCTGCAATATATATACATTCATAATATTGTTCACATTCATCGACCTTTTCACAAGGTCCATTCACATCACACATTCACAATTTTGAGTTTGCCATAGTTCTTGTCCAATATAGTTATTTTTACAAACTGGGGGAAACAGGTTGTTACGGATCTCATTCCCTCGAGCATCCCATTCATTTGTTAGGGTCTCTCTGGCACAAGTAGTTAGGAATCTATCAGCTGGGAACTCAAGGGAACTTGCTTCTAGGAAAAACTACCAACAAACAAGAACAAACACTTGTTGTTTTAGTGCAACCCACTCAAGAGTTCACTCTTCATGCCTAGCAACCTGACTCTTCAATATCCAGCTCCAAAAATATCCATATATTCTTCAGCATGCTCTATAATTCACCATCCATGGTTGCACTAGCTCCAAGCTCTCCTTTTTGCTCTCTACTTTCTCCTCATGCACAAAAACTCATTCTGTAAAATTGTTGTCCCCCAACCCATACAAATTGCCTCTCCTTTGGCTTGTTTTCTTGACTCACACACTTCCCCAATATGATTGTACTCAACCCTCATGTGCCCAATAACTATGGGATGTGACTAATCACACCCACCCTCTTATATGTATTCAATGATTGGATTTTGGAACACTTAATCAGAAATTATAAGGTTCATATACCAATACCAAAAATTAAGAAAATGGGTTGAATTAATATTCATGGGTAATTCCTCCTTGGATACCTTCTTATGAATTATCTTAGACCCTCCCCTTTCTTGTGGATTAATTCATCCCATCTCTGTCCATGTACCCTTCACAACTAGAATCACATTTTATTAATAAAACATATAAATACAATTCACATATTACATCGGTTTGGTCGTAGCCACACATTATATCTACATTAAGCATTAATTAAGATGGAGATTATAGTTAGGATGTTACATGGCATCGTGGAGGCCATGTGTCAGGTGACGTGGATTTCCACGATGGAAGGTCCATGATAACAACCTTGGTGGTCTGTAGTGCAAGGTGTTGGGAATTAGAGTAAGTCCCAAAGCTAGTGAAATGTGGAATGTGGGATGCAGGACACCAGATGACATGCACATGCATAAGAATGTGCAGGTCCACATGGGTGTTTTAAAATTATACTAAGTCCCAAAGCTTATGGAGTGTGGAATGTAGGATGTGGGATGCTAGATGACAAGTAATTGTGGGAGAATGTGTGGTGGCTCTATTCCTCAGCATGGGTGTTTGGAAAATAGACTAAGTCTCGAAGCTTGCAGAATGCATGACGTGGGATGACATGGGGGTTCCCCATTCCTCTGCATGGTCATTTGAAAAATAGACTAATCCAAAATATTGTGGAATGTGGAATGTGAGACATGGGATGACATGCAGGTGCACCATTCCTCCACATGGTCATTTGGAAAATAGACTAAGTCTTGAGACTAGCAAAGTGTGGAATGTAGAATGTGGGATGTGAAGTGCACAACATTGGTACGCACAAGGAAATTTTCTTCCACTTTTGCTTAGGTAGGGAATTTTTCAACAAAGGGATAATGAAGGAAGAGAAGAAGAGAAAAGGAAAAGGAGAAGAGAAGAGAACTGAAAGGAGAAATATAGGTAAGGATATTAAAAAAACATTTTGGAGCCAAAAACTTGTTTTGGCCATAATAGGAGAAAAAAAACTCAAAATCGGATGAAATTTAAAGGGTATGCCCATAGTGACGAAGACTATGAAAGTGAAAATGAGGGCCACTAGCTATTTCTGCTTAAATTTTCTAGAAAACTCAAATGAATGGTTTTTAAAGATCTGGGTGGTGCTTAGTAACCAAGACACAAATATAAAAAAAAAAATTTAGAGTGACTCCAAAAATCAAACATGAATATACCTAATAGTTTAGATTTATGTGGTGAGATTTATGTTTATCAGAATTTATCGGAAGAACCACAATGTTCCTGATTATTTGCATTTTTCCGATAACTTATGAATATACCTAGTTGGGATTTTGGCCAAATTCCAAAGGGTTTGGTGTGGAGACATGGAAATAGGGAAAAAACCACTATTCTCAAACACTTTTTGGGGATTTTTGAAATATTTAGAGTAGGAAAAGGGACCTCAGATCACAAATATGGAGCATCAGATTGTTGCAGAACATGACTGGAGCATCAAATTGACTGGAGGATTAGATTGAAAATATGAATGCTTCTAAGTGTTCCCTAGAAGAAATACTATTTGTGCTCAATACAAAAGTTTTTATGGTTCTTGATGAATTTTCTTATACAGGTGTTTGAAGTTAGCCTTTGAAATAATTGTACCAATAAGTCAAGTATGAAAGGGTAAAATTGTCAATTTTAGAGAGCCATAATTTTCATCTCAAAGCTCAGAATCTAGCAAGAGAGAAATCAATGGAAATATCTTAGAGAGTATAACCATCTTGTCCACCCATAATTCATATTTGAGTAACATGATTTCTCAGCAAATTAAAAGAGGATGACTAGTGGCTTTAAAAGGGTAGAAAACATGCTTAGTTTTTCTAGAATTGTAGAAGTCGTTCTTATCTAACAAAATTTTGTTGCATGCACATTTTGTAGAGTAAGGGAAATAGGGAGAATAGATCAAGTTCAATATGAGGGATAGAATCATTGAAGATTCCCAAGGAACTCATATCCATGAGGAAGAAGTGAGGGGCCTGAATATTAGTGTGGGTAATGAGGAGACATAGTTTTATGGGTATAAGATTAGAGCAGAGTTAGTAGAGATTATAAATACCATGAAGAGCTTAAGAATGGAAGTGTAGAGTTACAGAGTGGATAGTGAGATAATAATAAGATCCCATGAAGAGAAGAACCACATTAGCACCCAATTGTTGCAGATTCTGAACCAACTAGAAAAGAAAGTCAGAGTTGGAACAAGCTCAAGACATGAGGAAAGAGGAAAACCCCATGAAAGAGTGGAGAATTACAAAGGATCCAGACATTCAAGGAGTGTTAGTGGGATTCCTATACCACATCACTCACATGTTTATTCAACAAGGAAGGCACATTTATCTAAAGAATCACATGGAAACCTAGAATTATCCCATGTTAGGCATCAAAGGAGAAGGCATGAATTGGACCACTTGCAAGGAGAACTCATGAATCTTAAGCCATCAAATTTTGATGGAGAAAAAAAGAAGGGAGAAGAAGCTGAAGCTTGGTTTCTTGGAATCAAAAAGTATTTCCAGCTACATAACTATTCCTCCAACTTGGAATATAGGGTGTCCATATATCATTTGCAAGGGAAATCTTCTATGTGGTGGAATTAGCTAAAGCACATCAATGAAAATAACATTACTTAGAAGTAGTTTAAGAAATATTTCCATCAACATTATCTTTCAGAGAATTAATATGACACAAACATGCAAGAGTTCTTTGAACTCAAGTTAGGAAATATGACTATGGATAAGTATGAAAAGAAGTTCTTAGAGTTTCCAAGATATGTGGGATTCATTAAAGATGAGAAGGTAAATATTTCGAGGTTTCTGAGTGGGATACCTACTTTTTACAAAGATAAAATATAGTTTGATGAGCCAAATACTTTTAAATAGACCATAAGGAAGGATAAATAGTTGTATGAGTAGAGTAATAACATAGAATCATTCCAAAAGTCTTGGAAGGAAAAGAAGAGGGAAAAAGTGGAACAAAGGATGAGAGGTTTCAAACCTCCTCCATATTTTAGGAGTAGTACTAATGTGTATCATCATAATACATGCAACTTAGAGTGAGTCATAGATGGAAGAATAGTCTGACAAAAGACCAAGACCATTGATCAAATGTTGGGTATGTAAAGGAGAGAATTTGTATAGAGATTACCCTCATAATGAATACAAAATGATGATTGTTCACAACCTTCATGAAGCTACTACAGTTGAATATGTGGGTAGAAAATTTCCAAGTATATAGGAAACCTTAAAGGTCGACATGCAGAATATCAATCCCATATGATTGAGATGGAAGATAAGATTACCAATCAACCTGTTGCTATTTTAGTTGATCCAGGAGCAAGCCATAACTACATTGATCCTAAATTAGTGGATATATTTCATTTGAAAAAGAGTAATATTGAAATATCATGTTTGGTTCAGGTAGCCATTGGAATCAAAAGAAGGATCAATAAGGTTGTCAAAAGTTATCCAATAGATTTGAATGGATTTGATACAATTGTTGATCTAAATATCATTCCGTTGGGTTCTTATGATATCCTAATTGGAATGAATTGGTGGGACAAGCATCATGTTGTCTTAAAATTTCATAATAATACATTTACATGTCTTGATGAAGAAGGAAAACATAGCTTCATGAAAGGAATTCCAAAACCCATTTCTATAAGATAAATTTCAGCCTTACAATTGAAGAGATGTTTCAAAAAAGGATGTTAATTATTCGCAACTCATTTGGAAGAACCTACCAATAATACGAGTTCAAATATTAAGGATTTTGTAGTAATACAAGAATTTGAGGATGTATTTGGGGAGATTCTAGGTTTGTCACCCAAGAGAGAAATAGACTTTTCTATTGATTTAATGCTTGGAGTTTCCCTAGTATCCAAAACTCCTTATAGAATGAGCACACCAAAGTTGAAAGAATTACAAATGCAACTTGAAGAAATATTGAAGAAGGGTCACATATGCCCAAGTGTCTCACCTTGGCATGCACTAGTTCTCTTTCTAAAGAAGAAGGATGGTACCTTGCGGTTGTGCATTAATTTTAGGCAGTTAAATAAATCCATAATAAAGAATAAATACCCTCTTCCCATAAATGATGATCTCTTCGATCAACCGAAAGGAGAAAAGGTATTTTCTAAGATACATTTGAGATTAGGCTACCATTAGGTGAGAATTAAAGATGAGGATATCAACAGGACATCTTTTAGAATTAGATATGGGCATTAAGAATTTGTGGCAGTGCCATTTGGATTGAAAAATGCACTAGTTGTCTTTATGTGCATGATGAATGACATATTCATAAATTACTTGGATAAGTTTGTCATAGTCTTCTTGGATGGCATATGTATCTATTCTAAGTTAGAGGAATAACATAAGTAACACTTGAGGATTGTGGTACAGGTTTTAAAAGAGCATCAATTGTATGCCAAGTTGAGAAAATGTTATTTTTACCAAAAGAAGATCCATTATTTGGGCCATATCATTTCAAAGGAAGGCATAACACACTATTACATTAGCCATAATTTCCAACATTTTTCGATGACTAATTTGTGAAGTTTTCATAGTGAACCTAGCTAGTTGAAAAATCTCACAAAGCTTGCGAGAGAGAGAAGAGAAGAGAGACGAGCTTGAGAGAAATAATGAATTGTATTAACTGAATGAGTAAATGGTAAAATACACATGATATAATATACATGGCTAAGTGAATGCATCATAATAGTGATATAGAAAGATCGAGACACTCACTGAAGGAAACCAAAGTAATCTGCCTCCAAGTCCTAGTTAATTGGTCCATGCAATCATCAATTAACTGATTCACAGATGTGGAAGTGAGAGAAACACATGAAATCACACGATATGCACCCTATTGGACACATGCATGAGATATGTTCCCTCATGGTGAGGAAACCGAGGTGAAAATGCAACTGTTGGTGATAAAACTGAGGCATCCATGCATGAGTAGCCTCCCCTAGTCTAACTGAGGTGTAACTAACTCTGAACTGAAGAGGGAAGGCACCCTATTTTTTAGGAGGCACCCTTCTTTGTAGGGGAATATCCTCAAGAGAGAATATTCTCATTCTCATCTATGGAATTACCCTCAACTTTGGACTATCAACCTTAGGAAAATAATTACCTAGGTGAGAGTGTGTAATATCTCCAACACCCCCCTTGAACACTATTAGGGTGTATATGATGAATGGGTCCCGACAACCAAGGCCTATTAGGTACCCATTGTACAATGCATCTAAGAATGAAACACTACAAAAATAGAGGAAAGAGGGAAAACCTCATGGGAACCCCCCCCCAAAGTACAATGATTCAAAAATGAAGAAGGAAGAGAGGTAGTTGCTAAGAAATTGTGTCCTTCACTCTAAGAAGATTGTGAATAATATGGAACTTCTACTCAATAAATGTATCGGTGAATATGTCTGTATTCTGTTCAATGGATGGACAATATTGGAAATTGATGATCCTATCATGTACCATCTCTCTGATGTAATGCATATGGATCTCTATGTGTTTGGTACATTGTCGCTGCACTAGGTCTCTGCAAAACTTGAGAGTGATTTTATTGTCACACCAAATGATAGTTAGATGGTGGAACTATATGTCAATTTCAATGAGGAAGTTCGAAAGCCAAAGTGCTTGAATAGTGATGTTGACTGCTCCTTTTTACTCAAACTTTGTTGATGACAGAGAAATAGCTAACTGCTTTTTACTTGGCCAATAGATGGGACTAGAACCCAAACTAAGAACGTACCCATACGTGGAATTAAAATCTATGCTATTACCATCCCAATCAGAATTTTTGAAGACCATCACATCCAATGCACAATCTGTTGCATAGTGGATCCCATAAAAAGTGGTGCCCTGAACATATTTGAGGATGCACTTGGAAGCCTTCCAGTGTAACTCATGCGACTCCTGCGTGTACCTAGAAACTTCTCCTACTAGATATGAGAGATTAGTTGGGGTGTGGCTGAGATATATAAGGCTCCCCACAAGTTGTTGATACAAGGTGTTGTTTTCCACTAGTGTATCTTAACCATCCTCAAGATGTACCCCAGACAGAAAGGGTGTGGCTGGACACTTGAAGTTTTTCATGTGGAATATAACCAAGAGATCCATGACATATTCTGAGATAGATTTATGCGTGAAGAATCCTGACTAATATCAAGACCAAGGAAATAGTGCAGTGGACCCATGTCTGTCATAGAGAACCTATTGAGTAGAATGTCTTTGATTGCAACAATTGTTGAGGCTGAACTTCTTGTGATCAAAAGGTCATCAACAGATAAAATTAGGATCAACAAGGAATATGAGCTTCTCAACATGTAGATGTTTGGATCTGATTTGCATCTAACAAAATGTCGAGAAAGCAAGTAGGCATCCATCTTCACATACCATGCTCTAGGCATCTTCTTGAGGCCATAGAATGACATTTTAAGTCAACATACTATGGATGAGTTTTGTATGAACCCCTAGGGTTGATCCATGTAAATATCCTCTAAGATATCCCCATGAAGAAAGGATTTCTTCACATCCATCTAGTGAAATTCCCACCCCCTGGATACTGCGATGGAAAGGGCCAAGAGTCCATATTTTCTATAGGAGAAAAGGTCTCATCATATTCTATCCCGTGGATCTGCTAAAAACCTTTCAAAAATAGTATTTCCTTGTATCCCCTCACCTGTCCGTATGTTTCTTTCTTGGTCCTATAGAGCCATCTGCATCTGACAAGCTTCTTTTATGAAGGAAGCGGAACCGGATCCCATGTCTAGTTCTCAAGGAGATACTTTTACTCCTCCTACATAGCGGTTTCCTAGAAGGGATTCCCTAAAGCCTATGCATATGTCTATGGGTGTGATGCTAGAACCATGTAGTAATGCATGGGAATCACTATTTTGATCTGCAAGTGCATGAGGAGGATCCTCAAACTAGGACCTCATCCTCCTCTGATCTACTGGATCCTCCACAAGGTCTCTTGTTGCCTATAGGGTGATCTTTGCTCACTTTGGAATATGTGGTGGTTCACCATCTGCATGTGCATCATCTTCCAAATAATATTTAGAACTCATATATGAACCATGATATGAATGAGTGGACTCATCATCACCGATGTCTGGTGCAGA
>ML787463.1:29621-63782 GCA_009831015.1 Picea engelmannii | reverse complement strand
TGATGTTCAATATCACTTTGTGAGAGACATGATTGAAGAAAAGAAAGTATCACTGATGAAGGTGGAAACTTTGAAGAATGTTGCAGATTCATTAACAAAATATGTGAGCACTGAGAAGTTCTCTTGGTGTAGAGGATCCATGGTCATTGTTGACTATGTAACCCTGTAACCCCCTGTGTGCAAAGAAAACAACAAGTGTGAGAATGTTGGGTATGTGTTATATTCTTTGCACGAGTAGTAGTGTCTGAGCGCCTGCGCCGGGCACGCAGGGGGGAGGATCCCCCTCGCGCGGGGGTTCGGGGGCAGCACCCCCAATTTTTTTTTTTTTCGGGCCGACATATTTTCGCCAGGCCGACATATTTCCAGGATGACATATTTTCGGGACGACATATTTCCGGGACCACATGATATTAGGTGGTTTTTAGGCACATGGTTTTTTGCCGATGGTTTTCTATTTCCAGTTAAGGAATTAGGGTTTTGGACTAATCCATGTCATTGGGTTAGGGTTTTGGATGCCGCTAGCTCCTATATGTATATTGTATTGTAAACAATGTAACACAATGTATGAATATAATATATGTTGGTTTTCCCAGTTTGGGTTTCCAAGTAAAAAATCTCTGTGTAATGTTTGTATTTGCCATTGTATCTTTTCTGTTCTTTTTTGAATATCAGTTTGCAGTAGATATTGTACAAGGTCAGAATTTACACTTCTTTCCTTTATCCTCACCTTCATCCATATATCCTCTTTCTATCGGTGTTTCCCCTCTTCCCCCATGCAGGCATGGAATTCTAGTTGTCTGATTCCATTGTCATTACCCCTTTGTTATATAGCAACATTTTAGTAGAAGTATACAGTGATCGAATGTACCTTCCGCGAGGTCCGCATAGAAATTCCTTCTTTGTTGCGTTGTATGACTTCACTGTGTCGACTACAAACTCTGTGATGAATCCTTCCACAATACTTTCAATCCAAAAGTTGACAACGCGGGTGAATTTGTTGTTCACCTGCTGTAACTGCTCAACCTATACTGGGGTCCAATCTAGCTGTCGGATTCAGTTCGTCACGTGGGTATCTTTCAATCGTAGTATCCACTCCTGCAGTAGGTGGGGAAAATCATAGAAAAAGACTTCATGTAAATTCGTAAACATGTATTTATCCAGATATTTGCAAGGTGTGAATATAGGGTTTCTATTGTCTTTCTGGGCAAACTCTAGCTCTTTAGTTCTCAACCAGCCTTCGATTTCGACTTTCATGGGGTTCCATGGTCTCAACATTCCCTTCTAGTGGCTCAACGGTATTCTAGTTTCACTCATTCTTTTCTTATACATTCTATCTCATCTACTCAGTCCTCTCTTGTTCCTCTTAACACAACAACATAACCATTTGTTGGCTTACATGAACTACTCTTCCCTACTGCCTGCATTGTTGACCCAGGGTTCATATCTTTCAGGGTACCAACAAAGCCTAAAACTACTGGCCCTTTCGGTAAACCAGAAGGCAACACAACATGCATAATGCACTGCATAGTCTCACATGATATAGCTTTAATGGGTGGCTGTAAGTCTCAGGAGTTTACAACCTAGGATTGAGTATGAGATATGGGATCTGTATTCTGAGCCATTTATTCTAACTTGTGTTACAAATTACTATTATTCTCTTTTATGTTTTGATCTCCATGGTATGTTTTCGTTATATCCCAACATCAACTAACCAAGAAATATAATAACTCATTCATTCATTACACACAATTCTTAACTAATAAAAGTATGACAAAGATATGCATTCATCACATTACACAGGTATTACCGTGTTTCACCCCCTCCCAGGATACGTCCACAAAGATTTGTCTCTTGACTCTATTATTATGGTAGTTTTTCAATCTCTCATTGTGCACTTACAATTCTCCTCGGATGGGTAATATCTCTATGAGGCGAACTAGACCGCACCAGGCTCCTTGACCTGCGATCTAATCCTCAAGATCTACCTTCTCTCCTCTCCTCTAGCTCAATCACTTTACAAAAGTAGTTCTTATAATCAAAAGCATTATATAAAAACAATCGAACCTCCATAAGTAGAGAACCAAACCTTCTATAATACCTGCATATCTATATATATATCTATCGGGCTCTTCATCCATTTACACAAAAACCTTACAAAAACCCTAACCCTACTATCATTAGGTCTTCCTTCTCTGCATGTGTGCTTTTCTTCCTTCCAGATGTCACCTCCTTCTTGCATGTGTGCATGCTGTGCTTCTTACCAATTGTCTCTTTCCTCTTGCACGCTTTCTTTCCCACGATTTCTCTTCCAACTGTCATTCTTCTCCGTGCACACTTTCTTTCCCACTTCGGCCTGTTGCCAACAAAATGCACATTGGATCCCTTGATTATCCCCATTTTGATGAGATTATCTTTCTCATGCATTAGGGATTCATCCAATGTCATCATTTTCCAGGTTTCTCTTGAAGTGAATCTATTTGTATGGAACGATGAGACAAAAACAATATGATGTGGACCAAGTTTTTCCAAGATAGAAAGGATTAATTGATTGTGTTGAGTTGATTTGTTTATATCACATCCCTTTAGACGACGAAGAAGTGACTTTAACTTCGTAAAAAAGTCCTGGATGTTGTCAAAATTCCTTAGATCTAAGGATTTCAACTCTACTTCGAGCATATGGCCTCTCATTTTGTCCTATTTTTGAAAGATAACCTCCAACTTTGTCCAAATCTCATCTAGTCTTGTACAAGTTTCAATGTGAAACAAAATCTCGGGAACATCAACATGCAAATGAGGCCATAGGCCTCATCCATGCAGTTGAGATACATTTTCTTCTTGATAGTTGATGTTGGCTCCACCTCTATAGCCATGGTATTCCGGTACAAACCTTTTCATTTGAGCTGATGCAAAGTTTTTAGCTTCCACTCGAATTAGTTATGAGGCATGAGAAGTTTTGTTGTCAAGTAATCCATCCTTTCTGAATGCATCTTCCTATTGAACTTGCAAATAAAATGCTTATATGATTACTCCTATCAATCAAGGCTATAATACTAGGTGAGGTTTTCACAATGAACCTAGCTAGTAGGAAAATAACACAAAGCTTGCGAGAGAGAGAAGAGAAGAGAGAAAATCTTGAGATAAAGAATGAATTGCATTAAATGAATGCGTAAATGGTAAATTACACATGATATACTCTACATGTCTGAGTGAATGTGCCACAATAGTGATTTAGAGAGATCTAGACACTCACTGACAGAAATTGAAGTAATATACCACCTAGTCCTAATTAATTGGTCCATGCAATCATCAGTTAACTGAGTCACACATGTGGAAGTGAGAGAAACACATGAAATCACAAGATATTCACCCTCTTGGCCACATGCATGAGATATGAGACTTCCTAGTGAGGAAAACAAGGTGAACATGAAACTGTTGGATATAAAACCAAGGTTTCCATGCATGAGTATCCTCCTTTAGTCTAACTGAGGTGTAACTGACCCTAAAATTAAGAGGGAAGATACCCTATTTTGTAGGAGGTGCTCTAATTTGTAGGGGAATAGTCTCAAGAGAGAATATTCTCATCTTTGGAAGCGCCCTCAACATTGGACTATCAACCTTAGGAAAAGTATTACCTAGGTGAGTGTGTAATATCTCCAACATAACTGGCAGACTTCTAATGAACACAATTATGAATGTTCGTTGAAGGGGTTTTGATGCAACCTCGAAACATGTATACAACAACTGTAATTGTGATGTACAAAACCTGTCATGTAGCAGCTGTGGAGAGATTTAACATGCCAAACTTTTGTCACAACTGCAAAAATCATATAGTTTTTGTGCATTCGATGCAAAAGGATTCCACGTGTCATTTTCCGAGAAATTTTCATCTTCCAAACGGTTGTTATGATACCCACATCGATGATCGGTGGTGCAACAATATTGTGCACAAAGTTTGTTAGAGAATCGACATGCCCACCGTCAGAATTGTGACATTATGGTGAGTTGAATCCCTCAATGGTGTGATGATATGGAGGGCACGGTCCATCAATGATCTGACGATATGGTGCACTAAGTCCGTCAGATTTGCAACACTAGGGTAGGTGAAATCCATTGATGTGGCAATGCCATCACAGACAAAGTTCATCAACTTTGCAATGAGTAGGCATGAACACGTCGTCGGAAAATCGTCAGAGCGTTAACAAAATGGAGGCGTTCCCCATCGAAGAATCAATGGGATGCAACATTTTTCATTGGACATGCGATGATGAGCATTGGCATCATATTTATAATGGAAGGAAAATAAAGTGGAAAAAAAATTCAAATTGATGTTGTATGCTGAAAGCCATGCTTATGATGCATTATACATAGGGAGCATGTATACGTGTTAGACTAAGAAGTTGAAGAAGTTGAGACAAATATAGATGACAATGTTTGTTGCATAAAACCCTAATTCAATATTGTTAGAACCACCACATCTAAAAATTCACACTCACACTTAAGAAATACATTTTTTTCTTTTAAATTGTAATTTCTTCCCTTGTGCAAAATGCACATCGTGCTTCACAAAAATGCATGTCTGGGTCTTAACACACCTACAAAACTTGCAATTTGAGTAATTCAAGTTTTTGAATGTGTCTTAGATAATTTTACACATTTCTACATATTTAAATTTTAATTGCAAACATAGAAGTGGTTGTTGTGTAAAAGAGACAATCTTCCTTGTAAATTGAGACCAAAACAATAGAAAATGACCTAATGGAAATGCATGCCCATGCTTCTATATAGCTCCAAATTTAGTGATATAAGTTTTCAGGTGAATTTAATAAAATTCTTAATCTATATATATCATCCATAGTGCATTTTCAAATGAATACAAACTTCTACCTTGAACCAATATTCAAGAATTTTTGTAAAATGGAGGATAAAACCGTCTTACTGTTTTTGTAAAATTGAGAGGTTCAAATTGTGGAGTTTTTATTTTATCATTTATATCTATTCATACCTTTAGTTGTGCATTTTGAAACAAAAAACCCTGTGTTGTGCATAAAGGAAATTTTTTTCCTTATAAATGCAAAAAAAGTCATAAAGGGAAAAATGCATGAAAACTGGACATGATGAAAAATGCATGCCCTAGGAATAAAAATCCATGTATGGTGTTGGTAATTTACAAGTTACAAGTTACATGACTGTGGATATTTTGTAAACCCTAAAGATTGTATACTAGGGTGATTTGTGCCCAAAATTTAGTAAAGGGTTGAAATGTACATTGGTTTGGGATTACATGCATCAATAAATATGTTTTGTTACATTTATAACTCTAAATTTCTTTAAATGTTACTTGAATTTATTCTCAAATAATAACTAGAAAAAATACGACAACACAGAGCCTATATGTCTACATCTATAAGCAAATGTAGATTGTGATAATGAATTAGAAAATTGTTCAACTTATTGTGCTTGAAGCTTCTTATTTTCTTCTAGAACTTCTTCAACCTCTTGACATTTGACAACTTTATCCTTAGGTAGGTTTGGCTATTCAGTAATAATAATGCTTCCTATTTATGATTCATATGACATAGACTGTCAAAAGAGAATTATAAATTAAAATCCAAACTATTTACATTAAAAACCTCTACCGATAGAGGAGACCTTACTCTTATACGAATGCAAAATGAACCTTGAATAAAACTTTATCATGAAGCATAACTACATAAATGCTAAAAAACTAGAAGAATTCTATAATTGTATTTTTTTCTAGGACAGGTGCAATCTTTAGGGTGAGACAAACACCCCACAATTCCTAAAACTGTATTTTTTTTATAGGGGCAGATGCAATAATTAGAGTGAGACAAACACCCTGCAACATTCTAATTGTAAGGCATCCATAAAATTATAGTATTTTCATGCAGATGTCCATGTCATAATAGCAATCCGATCAACATGCAAAACTAAAGTGCTATGAGCTTCAATATGTTTGTGTATTATTATTTCTGGGTATGTATGATAAATGGATAGGAAAAGTAGCATTTCTAGATTGATGAGGAAATATGTAAGGTACCAGATCTATTATAATAGCATGAAACATAAATATTGCAGAGAATAAAAGAGGAACAACACAATAGATGAAACCACAACACCAAAGAATACCTTTATTTATAGGAAACAATGTTCACTTGCCTCTTCGAGGGGTAAACCTCTAGTAGAGCGGTGCTCTATTACAATAATTCTCAAGAAAAAAGTTATCATACCCTCTACTCCTATTTATACTAAATATGTCTATCCAAAAGAACAATCTAGAGGAAGATCCTTCTATAAGCAGAAGCTTATATTAGGTCTTCTTACATTTGAATTATTCTTCCTTATTGCTAGGCCTTATTAATATTGGCCTTTATTACATGGAAACATATTATTCTACCTACGTGAGGGGTTAGGGAGGTTAGGTCCCTAACAACCCCCCNCCTTAAAAAAAGCCTTGTCCTTAAGGCTTGAGATGAGGAAATTGATGCAGAATGGTAGTTGGCTCCTAGGTGGCATCTGTTGGAGTTGTATCTTTCCAATGGACTAACACTTCATTGATGGTACGTGAGCGAAGATGACACTCACGCTGGTCCAAAATGACTTGTGGCTACAACCAGATGGAGCCTTCTTCATCTAATGCAGGAAGGTTGGTTTTAGTTTGGCATTTAATTCCAATCACCTTCTTTAAGAAGGAGACATAAAAAACATGATGGAGCTTAGAATGACTAGGAAAATCTAACTGATAGGCCACCTGTCCCACAGACTTGAGAACTGTATAATGACCATAGAATTTGGGCGCCAATTTTTGACATTGGTTGGCCTTGAGTGAAGTTTTCTTATAAGGTTGTAGTCAAAGAAACACCTGGTCGCCTTCAACAAATTGACATTCAGAGTGACCTTGATATGCTTGTTACTTCATGCAATTCTAATACATGACCAAATTCTCTTTGAGGATACGGAGAATAGCCTCATGAACTGTAAGTGTTTGGTCAACTACCTAGACCTTTGAGACACTTAGAATATATGAAAGAGATGAAGGTGCTTTTTGTCCATATACTACTTCAAAAGGGGTCATGCGTGTAGTTTTATGGTAAGAAGTGTTGTATCACCATTCAGCTAGTGGTAACCATTGATCCCACTGATTTTTCCTTTCATATGAAAAACACTTCAAATATGTCTCCAAACAATTGTTGACAAATTTAGTTTGACCATCAGTCTAGGGATCATAAGATGTGGTGAGATGAAATTGGGTGCCCTGTAGCCCGAAAAATTCTTGCCAAAAATTGTTGGTGAAAGTGGGATCTCGATTAGGAACAATGGAATGAGGCATGCCATGAAGCTTGAAGACATGATCCATGAAAATTTGAGCCATAGTGGAGGCAGTATATGGGTTTTGAAGAGTACATAAATGAGAATACTTGGAAAGACGATCAATGACCACCATGATGAATGACTTCTTTCCTGATTTAGGTAAGCCCACAATAAAATCCATAAAGATTTCCCTCCAAATAGCAGGTGGAATCTGAAGGGGTTGTAGGGTGCTAGGATCTTTGATTATTTATCCCTTGTTGTGTTGACAAACATCACATTCTGCCACAAAAGTGAGAACGTCATGTTTCATACCACCCCAGAAAAAATAACGTTTGACCCGGTCATAGGTTTTGGTAAACTGTGAGTGCCCAACTTTGGGTGTAGCATGAAGCTCAAAAAGCACCGTGTATTTAAGTTGTGACTATTTACTTAAATACAAACAAACTTTGTAGCGAATTTCATCATTATGTCAAGAGTACTTGAGGAAAACTGGATAATTGGCCTGCAATTGATGAATCGGATGCGAAATTTTGGGATCTTGTAGCCATCCCCGACGAACAAATTGGAGCCAATCTGGTACAATGAAGGAGAGGGAAAAGAAGGACCCTTCATCTTCATATTTTATTCAAAGAGTGTCAACAACCACATTTTATTTTCCTTTCTTGTAAATTATCTCATAATCATATCCAAAGAGCTTAGTCACCCATTTTTGTTGCTAATGGAAGGAAGGTCGTTCCTCCAGAAAATACTTGAGGCTTTGATGATCTATCTTAATTTGGAAGTGTTTCCCCAATAGATAAGGGAGTGGGAGATCTACTTCATGCAAAATAGGCAACATTTAATTTTCATAGATTGATTGGCCCAAATGTCACTCTGATAGTTGTTTGCTAGTAAAGGCCAAAGGTTGGCCATCTTGCATAAGGACTTCTCCAATTCCTCTCCTAGAAACATCACATTCTAGGAAAAAGGTCTTTGTGAAATTAGGAAGGGCCAATACCAGAGTGGTGCACATAGTCGCCTTCAAGGCTTGAAAGGCCTGATTAGCTGCAGGAGTCTAAGTGAAAGAATTCTTTTTAAGGAGAGTAGTGAGAGGCGTCACAATATTTCCATAATTCTTAATAAAATTGCAATAATAGACTGTTAACCCCAAAAAACAACGCAATATTTTGAGAGTCTTGGGGTGAGGCCAATCCTGCATAGCTTCAATCTTCTTAGGATCCACCCTGACACCTTCCTTGCCAAAAATATGACCCAAGTACTCGAATTCCTAGGCTCCAAAATCTTATTTAGATTGTTTGAGGAAGAGTTGGAGCTGAGAGAGTATATGTAGAAATCGATCCACATGAACACGACGGGTTTTCCAAGTTTTACTATAGATGAGAATATCATAAAAGAAAAATAATACAAAATTATGGAGAAAAGGATGGAAGACATGATTCATGAGGTTTTGGAAAGTGGAGGGAGCATTACACAAGCCAAATGGCATGGAGAAAAACTCATAGTGGCCCTCATGAGTTTGAAATGCAGTCTTAGGAATGTCTGCCTCTTTCATATGTATCTGGTGGTAGCCAGAACGAAGATCAAGTTTAGTAAAGAACCGAGCACAACTCAATTCATCCAAGAGATCATCAATGACAGGAATGGGAAATTTTTCTTTGATGGTGAGTTTGTTGAGGAAAAAAAATTCAATATACATGCCCCAAGAGCCTTCTTTCTTAAGTACCATGACCACATGAGAAGAATATGGGCTTGTACTAGGACAGATAACGCATACGGTGAGAAATTCTTGAACAATTTTCTCAATATCATTTTTCTGGGAAAATGGATGATGATAGAGATGAAAATTGGGAGGAAGGATGCTAGGGAAAAGGGGAATGGAATGATCATGAACACCATGGGAAGGAGGGAGTCCCTGAGGAGTGGAAAAAACAATTTGATGCTTGGAGAGGATGGATTGGAGGTTTGGCGACACAAAGGGTGTCTCAGTGGCGTGAATGGAATGGAGTTGTGAAATAATGTCAGAATGACATTTTTTGAGGGTATTTTCATGCAATGGGAACTAATTATCTCAAGGGAACATTGTGATGCTGTGGAACTTATACTGGTGGCCCTCCTGGTTGAATTGCATGGTTAATTCCTTAAAATCCATGAGAATGGGACCCAGATTCCTAAGCAATTCGACACTGAACACAATGTCACAACCATCCATGTCGATAGAAAACATATGAGATTTCATGTGGTATTGACCAATTTGGAGACACACATTTTCACAACTCCCCCCACATTTCATGGGCCTACCATTGGCAATCATTATTTGAAAATTATTGGTTGCACGGATATAGCAATTAGTTTCTTGGGCGATGAATAAAATTATGGGTGCTTCCATTGTCAACAAGGATGATGAACTTTCGATGCTTAATGTAACCAATCAACTTGATGGTTTGGGGAGTAGAGAAGACAATGAGAGCATTTAGGGAAATGAACGATTCAACTTTGGGAGGGCTAGAAGGTGGAGTCATGTTAGTGGGTTCAGGTGACTCGACCACACAGGGAACCTCGACATCTTCTTTAGCAACATCCTCAGAGATGGCCATAAAAATATTTTATTCCTTACACGTGTGCCTAGGAAAATATTTGTCATCACAATTATAACAAAGGCCCTTGAGTTGGTGTTCATCCATTTCTTCCCTGGTCAATGTTTGGATCTTTAGTGGAGTGGAAGGAGGAGTGGGAGTGATTGGTTTAGCGTGAGGAATAAAGGAGGGTTTTCTGGTTTGAGAAGAGACAACCTGTTGTGATTCCTTGGCTCTTTTAGTAGCTTCCACCCAAATATGAGGTCGAGCCATGAGGACATGGGCACAAATATCATCCTTGAGGCCACTGATGAAAAATTCTCAGAAAAAAAGAATTAGACATACCCTCTGTGCGGAAAGGCAATCTCTCAAAAGCAACTATAAAGTATTCCAATGTGACAGTTTGTTTCAACTTTGTCAAACGACCTAAATGGTGGGTGTTAGTGTCAAAGTGTTCATAAAGTTCTACAACAAATTGTGTCCAAGCCAAATACCCTTGGCGGGAGTTTTTTCGCCATTGCCACCATTCCAACATTCTGGATCTAGATGGAGAAAACCATACCTTAGTTTGGATAACTCATTAGTAATGTCGTACAAAGAGAAATAATGTTCCATTTGAGTGACCCAGCCTGTGGGATTTGAGCCATCAAATTTGTTCACCTCCAAAAGAGGGGGATGCATGTCCCGCTGAAAGTTGTGCGGAGGAAAAGAGGTGGATTAGGAGGATTCAGGACCATCAGGGTTATATGGTGTGGAAGAAGAGAAAGGATCTGGGGCGGGCTTAAACAAGGAAGTCAAATTGTTCATTGCATCCTGGCATTGCTGACAGGTGGCAGTCAATTGAGTGATGGTTGTGGGAAGTGATTCGAGAAGAGTAATTTTGGAGTTGATGTTACCAATAATGGACATAATGGAAGAGATATCACTCCAGGTTTGGTCATGATCTTTGTCCAAGGTGGTAAGACGTTGTTCCCAATCTTGGTTGCAAGTGTGGGCCATGGGGATGGGACAGGGGGGAAAATGGGACCGCAAAGAAATAAGTTACTGGTGATTGGTACCAATACGATCAATGAAAAGAGATGAATTCAATGGAATATATGCAAAATAGGGGTGTTGGGAAGGGGTCAGGTCCACAAAAAAATAATTTGCTAAAAAATGATAGGTATGACTTTGATCGGGGCGAAGAGAGGAATCTTATGGGATAGGTCTCAAATAATGGTGCCGACAGGATCCATATTTATTTTATTTTATTATTATTATTATTTAAATCCTGCAGAGTTATACTCCGACCTGAATAATATTGCAGTGACGAAATGGCCAAATGTTTAATAGGAAAAATGTGTAGGAATTTCGCAACCAAAATGCAGAAGGTACAGTTACACAACAATAGAACTTGTATGTTTTGTTTCTGTTTTCGTCCCAAAGGTTAGGGTATTTAGCATTTCTACATACAAGGGTTTTCCTTGTGCTATAGCTCTCTAATATACGTGTGAGGTCCAATAATAGTACTCGGCCCAATATCTCAGGGAACTAACTAAGGAGGATATACCGTGCCCTTAGCCGTACTATCTGACTACCCATGTACTAGAGAGTATCTTCCTGAGTGTTGTTCTCGGTGGCACTATAGCAGTCAGGTGGTCGATAGGTTTATCTATGGAGGGCGTTAGGATATCTAAGATGATCCATAGACATGTGTTGTCTAATGCGCTACCACTCGAAAGGGTACCAACATGGGTTACAAGGGTGGACAACAATGTGCGCTTAAGCATCACTTGTAGTTCCTGCATGTATGTGTAGTATTCCAGATATAAATCAGTATGCATAAAATAAATAATTATCTAGAAATGGCAGAGAAACAATGATATAACCAGAGCGATACCACAATAATACCAGAATAATACTAGAATAACACCATAAAGAGCACTTTGATTAATGAGAGAAATGTTCACTTGCCTCTTCGAGAGGGAAATCTCCAACAGAGAAGAGATCTATTACAATAATATCCAAGAAAAAACTTCTCATACCCTCTATTTCTATTTATACTAAATATATCTATCCAAAAGAACAATATAGAGGAAGATCCTTAGAAGCGGAAGCTTCCATTAGGTCTTCTTACATTTGACTTATTCCTCTTTATTGCTAGGCCTTATTAATATTGACCTTTATTACATGGAAATATATTATTCTACCCACTTGAGGGGTTAGGTAGGTGAGGTCCCTAACATTCCCTCCCCATTAGAATCAGCCTTGTCCTCAAGGCTTGAGATGATGAAATTGTTGCAGAATGTTAGCGGGCTCCCAAGTGGCATATGCTAGAGTTGTATCTTTCCACTGAACTAACACTTCCTTGATGGTACACTAACGAAGACGATTCTCTCGCAGGTCCAAAACTGCTTGTGGCTGCAACCAGATGGATTCTTCTTCATCCAACTCAGGAAGGTTGGTTTGAGTTTGGCACTTAGTTCCAATCACCTTATTTAAGTAAGAGACATGAAAAATAGGATGGAGCTTAGAATGACTCGGTAAAGCTAACTGATAGGCCACTTGTCAAACGTGCTTGAGAACTATATAAGGACAATAAAATTTGGGTTCCAGTTTCTGACAATGTTCGACCTTGAGTGATTTTTTCTTATAAGGTAGCATCCGAAGAAATACCTGGTCTCCTTCAACAAATTTATTTTCTGAGCGACCTTGATCAGCTTTTTGCTTCATGCGATTCTGAGCCATGACCAAATTCTCTTTGAGGGTACGGAGAATAGCCTCATGAACTGTAAGTGTTTGGTGAATCTCCTGGACCTTCAATACACCTGACATGTAGGAGAGAACTGAAGGTGGATTTTGGCCATATACTGCTTCAAAAGGAGTCATGTGAGTAGTTGTATGGTAAGAAGTGTTGTACCGCCATTCAACTAATGGTAACCATTGAGCCCATTTATTTTTCCTTTCAGAGGAAAAAACCTTAAATAAGTCTCCAAACACTTATTGATGAATTCATTTTGAACATCATTCTATGGATGATAGGCAGTGCTAAAATGCAATTGGGTGCCCTGGAGTCTGAATAGTTCTTGCCAAAAATTGCTGGTGAACATTGGATATTGATCATAAACAATAGAATGAGGCATGCCATGAAGCTTGAAGATATGATCCATGAAAAGTTGAGCCACAGTTGATGCAGGAAATGGGTGTTGAAGAGAACAAAAATGAGCATACTTGGAAAGACGATCCACAACCACCATGATGATGGACTTATTTCCTAATTTAGGTAATCCAACAATAAAATCCATAAATATGTCCCTCCAAATAGATGGTGGAATCGAAAGCGGTTGGAGTGTGATAGGAGGTTTGATGGTTTCACCTTTGTTGCATTGACAAACATCACATTCTTCTATAAAAGTGTGAACGTCTTTTTTCATACCATCCCAGAAAAAGGAATGTTTGACCCGGTCATAGGTTTTGGTAAACCTTGAATGCCCATCTATGGGAGTAGCATCAAGCTTAGAAAGAACCGTGGATTTAAGTTGTGACCGTTTACTTAAATAAAAATGGCCTTTGTAGCGAAGTTCATCGTTGTGCCAAGAGTACCCTGGGGAAACTGGAGAGTTGGCTTTCAATTGTTGGATCATATGCGATATTTTAGGATCATGTAGCCATTCTTGGCACACAACTTGGATCCAATATGGTACAATGAAGGAGAGGGAGAAAAGGGACCCTTCATCTTCACATTTTCGAGAAAGAGCATTAGCAACCACATTTTCTTTGCATTTCTTGTAAATGATCTCATAATAATAACCAAAGATCTTAGTTACCCATTTTTTTTGCTCTAGGGAGGAAGGTTGTTGCTCCAGAAAATACTTGAGGCTTTGCTGATTTGTCTTAATTTGGAAGCATTTCCCCAGGAGATAAGGGCTCCAGAGATCCACTGCATGCATAATAGCCAATATTTCCTTTTCATAGATTGATTGACCCAAATGGCATTCAAAGAATTGTTTGCTAGTAAAGGCCAAAGGTCTACCTTCTTGCATAAGGAAAACTCCAATTCCTCTGCCCGAGGCATCACATTCGAGGACAAAGGTTTTTGTGAAATCAGGAAGGGCTAAGACCAGAGTAGTACACATAGATGCCTTCAAAGCTTGAAAATATTGATCCACTTTGAGAGTCCAAGTGAAATAATTATTTTTAAGGAGACCAGTGAGAGGGGCCGCAATCTTCCCATAATTCCAAACAAACTTGCGATAATAGCTGGTTAAACCCAAAAAATCACGCAAGCTTTTGATAGTCTTGGGGCGAGTCTAATCCTACATTGCTTCAATCTTTTTAGGATCCACCCGAACAATAGACTTTCCAACAATATGACCCAAGTACTCTACTTTTGAGGCTCCAAAGGCACATTTAGAGAATTTGAGGAAAATTTGGTGCTACGAGAGTAGATGGAGAATTTGATCCACATGGGAAAGATGAGATTGCCAAGTTTTACTATAGATGAAAATATCATCAAAGAAAACTAAGACAAAATGACGGAGAAAAGGATGGAGGACATGATTCATGAGGATTTGGAAGGTGGAGTGGGAATTATATAGGCCAAATGGCATGACCAAAAAATCATAGTGACACTCGTGAGTTTGAAAGGAAGTCTTGGGTATGTTAGCTTCTTGCATATGTATCTGGTGATAGCCAGAACAAAGATCAAGTTTAGTGAAGTATTGAGCACCACTCAACTCATCCAAGAGATCATCAATGATGGGAATGGGGAACTTTTCCTTGATGGTGAGCTTATTGAGGGCATGAATTTCAGGACACATGAACCAAGTACCTTCTTTCTTAAGTACCATGACGACAAGGGAAGAATAAGGGCTGGTATTGGGGCGAATAACACCTGTTTGGAGCAATTCCTGCACTATTTTCTCAATTTCATTCTTTTGGGAAAAGGGGTGATGATAAGGGAGAACATTGGGAGGAAGACTACCAGGAACAAGGGGAATGGAATGATCAAGAACATCACGAGAAGAAGGAAGTCCCTGAGGGGTGGAAAAATCATCTTGATGTGTGGAAAGGATAGCTTGGAGGTCAGGATGCACAGAGGGTGTCTCAACGGCTTGAATAAAATGGAGTTGAGCAATGATACTAGAGTGGCCTTTATTGAGGAGATTTTCCATATGATGGGAACTAATGATCTTAGGAGAACCAACTGTGAGACCTTGGAATTGATACCTTTGTCCTTCCTATTGGAATTGCATGGTTAATTCCTTAAAATCCATAATAATGGGACCTAAAGTGCGTAACCATTCAACACCTAGTACAATGTCACAACCTCCCATGTCAATGGAAAATGTATGAGATTTCAGTTGGTAATGTCCAATTTGAAGACGAACATTTTCAAAACGCCAACCACATTTCATGGAGCCACCATTGGCTATCATGATTTGAAAATTATTAGCAACATGAATATAGCAATTGGTTTCCTAGGCAATGTGACGATGAATAAAATTGTGGGTGCTACCAATTTCAACAAGGATGATGACCTTCCTATGATTAATGTAGCCAATGATCTTAATCGTTTGTGGGGATGAGAAGTCAATGAGGGCATGTAAGGAAATAAGTGGGTCAACAGGCTCTTGGGTGTCATTGGGAAGGGATGGTTCTTCAACAAGGGGAACTGCCACATCCTCTTCAGGAACATCTTCAGAAATGGCCATAAATAGTTTTTGTTCCTTACACTTGTGCCCCAAAAAATATTTTCCATCACAATTATAGAAAAGATCCTTCAGTTGGCGTTCAACCATTTCAACCCTAGTTAGTTTATCGACCTTGAGGGGAGTGACAGGCGGGTTAGGATTAGTGGGTGAGGACGAGGAAAAAAAGGGGGTTTTTTGTTATGGGAAAAAATAACTTGTTGGGCCTCTTTATCACGTTGAGTAGCTTCCAACCAAGTTGGAGGGTGGGCCATGAGAACCTGGGATCAAATTTCATCCTTGAGACCACTGATAAAGCATTCACAGAAGAACACATCTAACATGCCCTCTGTTCGAAAGGCCAAATGCTCAAAAGCAGTGATGGAGTCTTCCACTATGCCTGACTATTTCAACTTGGTCAAATGACTGGGATAGTGGGTATCCATATCAAAGTGGGAATAGAGTAAAACAACAAACAAGGTCCAGGCGATATACCCCTGACATGATTTTTTTCGCCATTTCCACCATTGCCAGTGTTTAGGATCTAGATAGAGGACATGATAACGAAGTTTTTCCAACTCGTTAGTAATACCATACAAAGAAAAATAATGCTCCATTTGAGTGACCCAACTCATAGGATCAGAGCCAACAAATTTATTGACCTCTACATGGGGAAGATGAGGTTCACGATGAAAGGAGTTGGATTGAAAATGCAAAGACTGAGAGGAATCAACAACATCGGGTTGGTCTGATGAGGAAGGACCCATAGGGTGGTTCAACAATTGATTGACAATAGAATGGAGGGAGTTAAATTGGGTTGTGACATTGGCTTTCATGTTGTTAAATTTGTGCTCTAATCTGTCAATGCGGGAATGGGTAGAATCCATCTGAGATGTGATATGTTCGATAGAGACATGGGCTTGATTTATGGAATCTTGGAGTTCTTGGTTGCGAGTGGTGGCAATTTGGAGAGGAGAAGTGCGGGTAAGGAAAAATAATGGGTGAGTGGGACCACAAAAATAAGGACTTAAAAGTGATAGGTTCCACGAGGATCAGTGCATGAAGGGAAATATAATGGAATAGGCGAAAAAATAGGGAAACTGGTAAGGGGTTGGGTACACTAAAACAAAAAGGATTAAAAATGAAGGGTATGACTGCAATCAGGGAGAAAAGGGGAATCCAATGGAATAGGTCCCAAATAGTGTGCCAGAGGGACCAATATACTCATTATTTTTTTACTCCTGCGGAGTTATACTCCGTCCTAAAGAATATTGTAGTGACGAAATTCCCAAATGCTTAACAAGAATAAATGTGTAGTAATTTTTCAACCAGAATGCAGAAGACACTGTAGCATGAAAATATTTATTGTTGGTTCTATTTATGTTTCCTTCCCAAAGGTTAGGGTATTCAAGGGTTCTACAGACAAGGGTTTTCTCTATGCTATAGACCTCAGATATACATGGGGGTCGAACAATAGTACTCGGCCCAATATCTCAAGGCACCAACTACGGAGGCTAGACTGTGACCTTAGCCATACTACCCGACTACCTAGGTAATAGAGAGTATCTTCCCAAGTGTTTTTCTCGATGGCACTATAGCAGTCAGGCGGTCGATCAGTTTATCTATGGAGGGCTTCAGGAGATCTAGGTCGATCTGTATACATGTGTTGTTTGATGTGATACCACTCGCAGGGGTACCAACAGGGGTTACAAAGGTGGCCAACAAATGTGTGCTTAATTACCACTTGTATTTCATGCATGTATGAATCCCCGGCCGTGGGTTTATGTACATAACTACATATCTTTGTAGCTTAAAGACGCTGGAATACGCCTCTACCCTAAAAAAAATTAACCCACAATTTTCTGCCAAGGAAGGTGCTCTTATACCACTTGTAGTATTCTAGATATAAATCAATATGCAAAACATAAATAATTAGCTAGAAATGGCAGAGAAACAATGATATAACCAAAATGATACCATAATAATACCAGAATAACACCATAAAGAGCACTTTGATTACTGAGAGAAATGTTCACTTGCCTCTTCAAGGGGGAAACCTCCAACTGAGCAGATCTCTACTACAATAATATCCAAGACAAAGCTTCTCATAGCCTCTATTCCTATTTATACTAAATCTATCTATCCAAAAGAACAAACTAGAGGAAGATCCTTCTAGAAGCGGAAGCTTCTATTAGGTCTTCTTACATTTGACTTATTCCTCCTTATTGCTAGGCCTTATTAATATTGACCTTCATTACATGGAAATATATTATTCTACCCACTTGAGGGGTTAGGTCCCTAACAATATGCTTCCTTGACCGTGAATTTATGCGTTGAACTATGGATCTTTGTAGCTTTATGATGTCGGAATACGTCTCTACCTTGAAAAAAATCGACCCACAATTTTCTGCCAAGGAAAGTGCTCTGATACCACTTGTAAGGTACCATATCTATTATAATATCATGAAACATAAATATTATAGAGAATAACATCGGAACAACACAATAGATGAAACCACATCACAGAATAATACCTTTCTTGATAGGAAAAAATGTTCACTTGCCTCTTTGAGGGGGAAACCTCCAACAGAGCAACGCTCTATTACAATAATTCTCAAGACAAAACTTCTCGTACCCTCTACTCCTATTTATACTAAATCTATCTATCCAAAATAACAATCTAGAGGAAGATCCTTCTAGAAGTGGAAGCTTCTATTAGGTCTTTTTACATTTGACTTATTCTTCCTTATTGCTAGGCCTTATTAATATTGGCCTTTATTACATGGAAATATATTATTCTACCTATGTGAGGGGTTAGGGAAGTTAGGTCCCTAAAACAATATTCCCACCTTGATGACAAAAAAAACACAATCTTCACAATTGTTCATTGTTGCAAGGTAAGTGTTGACTTGAGATGTGTTAAATTTGTTCTACTAACTAATTAACATGTGCCATGCCATGATTGTTTCAAATGGATTATGGGTAGAGATTGTTAGAAAGTAATGGCTGTGCTCATTTAACCATAGAAAATATAACAATATTGTCACCCAACCATAGGCTGAAGCCACCTCCGAGCACCTTAACCTTGATAGAGAATGATTCTGGAAGACTGATCAGAAATTCCAACCATAACCAATAGAAAGTCTAAGCCTAAACCAGGAAACCAGATTGCAGAAGCTGCTAGCTACAGTTGCTTCCCATACTTGCGCGCTAACTCAATTCCTACAGTGCACACTTCTTCCCAGCTGCAATTCCGAGCAGTTTGTATAAAATGAGGTCTAGCTACTTGTATTTATACTATTTCCTAAGCTGTTTGGGATGACTTCTCATTCTGGAGACTAAATACTTTATATTAATTATTTCCTTGAGCCAAATTGTCTTATAAGGTTATGTTCAATGCTTTAGGGTTACTTCTTTCTTTTCAGAATATTCTATTCTTGTCAGGGTTACATGTGGAGGTAAATAACTCCTGCAGCTACCATAATATCAACACTCTCTCCTAGATAGGGAGGTATTGAAGGAAATGGTCTTGAGCATAAACATACCATTCAAGCGGTAGCATCATCATAGTCAAATAGACTATCTCATGATTATATCACGAGCACCATCATCACTATTAGTGTCATCTGATAGCATCAACTACATCATCTCTTGAAACCATACTCCATCTAAGTAATCAGAAATAACGTTGAATAGGTCACTCACTCCACATAGTAATATAAGTACCATTCTTCTAGTCCGGACATATGTCCTAGAAGAATAATTGTTTTGACAGATGCCAAAATCCACACCATGGGCTACAAGGACTATTCTTCTAATCTGGACATGCATCCTAGAAGAATATCTGTCCTGGACCATTTTTTTCCTGGAGAATGTCAGTCCACCAGCAAATTGACTATCCATCTAGCTGATAGTATTCATGGCAATCAAAACAAAGTCATTTAATAGAACAGAACCGTGTCTATCCATAATAGTACATAACTACAATCCAGTGGTACACTACCACACCAAGTAGCACACAACTGCTTAATCATTGACACATAGTCACAACCAGTGGAACACATCCACCACAGTAGTATACATATACTTTCCAAATACATACAATCTCCATAGAAATTATATCATCTGATATCAACCTGCACAGAAAAACAATGTCATGATATAAATTGAATCATCTGGGCCATTCGTCCACTCACATTTGTGAGATATGAAAGAGAATATGCCCTTAGAAGGTAAAACATCAGTCATGAGCTACTGGACTATTATTCTCAAGCATAGAATAATAATTGTCTTGATTTCTGAGCTTGGACCATTCACCTATCTGCGACATTCCTCCGACACTAAACAAAGTGCAACCTGGAGAGAATGAGTCTTCCCTAGGGAATGCCTTTCCCAGATTTCTGAACCTGGATCATTCACCTATCTGGGCCATTCCTTCGACACTAAACAAAGTGTATCCTAGAAAGAATGAATCTACCCTAGGGAATGACTGTCTGGACCATTTCCTAAGGAAATGACTGTCCTACACCAACCTCCAAAATAGACCATTCTCCAAAACTTCTCACAACTGTGAGCTTCGAAAGAATGACTGCCCGATGAAGCAGACCAGTCTTCTTGACCACTATTGAGTAGTGACTATCAAGAAGAGAGATTGTCTTAGACCATTCCCCCACACTGGCCATAAGGGGAATCGTTGTTTATGGTACATCAACAATCCATCGAACCGTTTTTATTACGAAAATGACTGTTCGATCTGGACCATTTTCTGAACTTAAAATGCCTATCCGTCAGAAATATCAAACCACTTTCCGAAATGGAAAGGAACTGCTCATCCTAGGCCATTTTTCAAAGTGAAAAATGAATGTCCATAAATCAATAATACATTAGTGCTCCCTCCCAACCTAGGAGTCATCTCTTCCTTTTTCAATAAAGAAGTCATCTCCATGAGATTCGACTCGTTTCTTGAGTACACAAACTCTTTAATCTTTGACATAGGCTTTACCAAAATGTCTGTTATCTGCTCATCTGTGGAGATATATATTGGAGAACCACTTCTCTTTTTTGGACTTCATCACAGAGAATGTAATGCTCTATTTCAATGTACTTCGGTCTTTCTGGAACACTTGTTTTCTCTGAAGGCTTCATATAGCTCTGATCATTATAGTATATCATAGTTGGATTCATCACTTTTATTTCCTACTAGCTGATAACATCGTGGCAAGAATCAAACTAGAACATATCCAAGTGGAATGTCTTTTTTCATCATGATAGTTTGTCACATATTAGAAATCCATCATCTTGGACTTCTGAGTAACCATTCTAATATAATATTTTGTTATAGAAAGTTTTTCACCATGCTTTTGTTGTTCATTGGAGGCTCTGCACCAAGTTGTTTGAATTCATACAATATATTCTTCCATATGCATACAAGAGTCTCTTTCTAGTATACCTTAAAACCTCGAGGTTTCTCTACATATGCTTCTTTATTCAATTAATTTGTTGAGGAGAACAATCCTTACATTCATTTGATGTGAACTCCAACCCATGGATATTGCAGGAGATATAATGGCTCAGGTAGAACAAGTTGTCATCATAGTCTTCTCCCTCTATCTAGGAGAACCTTTAGTTCTAGATTTCACAATGCTTCCATTCATGAGTCTTCCATACACTGTTCTTTATCACAACTTCCATTTCTTTTGTTTGATTGCTTCTAGAGGGTTCAGACCAAGCTGGTAGTCTTGTTATTCTCAATGTAATGACTGGTTGTTCTGGATTTTCTTTCTCTCTTGGAATCTTCATGTTCTTCTTCGTGATTCTCTTTAGCTCTTGGGTCAATGGATTTTTCTATAGATTTCATGCCCTAAAGATTCTAACTTATGCCTTTCATCAGAGGATCATGGATGTGGATGGAAAACCAGGGATACTTTAAGGCTTCTTTTCAAAGAATACTTCTTCTAAAGTCAAATTGAACACATGCTTCTTTTCATGGATACCACCATTGATGGGAACACAGATAGATACTTCATCATCTTCAATGGATCATATTATTTAGGATTAGCTCCCTCCTAATCCTTGCTTCATGCATGAATGCATGCTCTTCTTTTGGAATTACATAATTGGCTCCCTCCATCTAACAGAGTCCACTCTTCCGTCTGTATCCTTATTGCCTTCTGCAAAATGTCACAAGTCTTTTTTCAATTTCCTCTTGATTGTTGACTTCTTTCTATTTTTACTTCTTCAAGTTGATTTTGATTTCATCTTATATTGCAGTTGTTACTTATGTAATAACTTCCACATGAATTGTTACCAGGGGTTGTTGATGTACTTTATCCTTTCATGTGTTTTTCCTGACTTGTAGTCATCGTGATAACAATATTCATCTTGTTGTTCTTCCATAGGTGTAGTTTCTCTTTGAACATATTATATTCTAAGAAATATATATGCAAGATATGTACAGAAACTATGTAAACATGGTATGTACAAGAATTATGAAGAATATTGTTACCTTGTCTTAGAAGAAGAAGTTTGTTTTTTCTTGCCTGGCCTTCTTTGAGAGTTCCCTTTCTTTGACAACTGATGCTTTGTGTGTTTCTTTCCTTTTATTTAACTCGAGACAATGATTCTTGTAGTGACCATACTTTCGACAATGAAGCATTGTATTTTTGACATATCTTTTTCTTGATTTGGTTTCTTCTTGGAGCCAAACTTCTTTTAATTCCTGAAATTATTGAACCTTGTTGTGAAAGCTTGATCATCGTATTCCTTTTGGGGTTTTTCTTTTGCACGAATCCTTGATTCCTCTTGTGCACAACAATTCCAAAGTTCTTCAAATGTGGGATACTCCTTCCTTGTGTTCATGCTTGTGGAAAATGCATCCCATGTCTTGGGAAGACCATTGAGTACTATATTTACCAGTTCCTTATCTGAAATTATCTCTTCAATAGCTTGTAGTTGAGCTCTTAAATGAGATATTCTCACAAAGTATGATGTTATGTTGTCATCATCATTCATTTTCATGTGATGGAGCTCATTTCAGACTCATTACCTGTCCAATGTTTCTAACTAAGAAGAGGTTTGTTAGGGAATCCTACATATTCTTAGATGAGTCAGGATGGGAGATGTATGGTATCAAGTGGTATTTTATTGAGTACACTATGATACTCATGGCATTGATGTCATTGTCTTTGAACTTCTCCATAACTACAACGTTCTAAGGTTCCTTCTCTTTTCCTTCTTCAAACTCTAGTTCCACAATCTTTCCTTTCACAATATCCAACACTTTATTCTTGTCAAGGATGAGATCAATCCTTTTCTTCCATGCTCTAAAGTTAGAAGCCCCTTCTAACTTGTTTTCTGACTTCATAGAGTAAGTCATAACTGCTTTGACTTGGTCAACCCTCGATTTTCACCAAAAATTCAAACTTGACGTATTAACTTGTTGAAAGTACCAAGAGATGTGCTAGGCTAGGGCACACTAGGATATCCAAAAATTAGGTCAATCTCTTCCCTTAAGGTGCCTCAAAAAGAGGGTTAGGGTTTCGTTGCTGCACTAGAAACTAGCTGCAACTGCAACTGCAACTGAGAAAATCCTCCCCATCTAGCTTCTAACGGTTAGACTATCTGAAGATAGTGTGGGCCCATAACCTATTAGAAAGTAATGGATGTGTTCGTTTAACCATAGAAAATATAGCAATATTGTCACCCAACCATAGGCCGAAGCCACCCCCGAGCACCTTAACCTTGACAGAGAATGATTCTGGAAGAAAACCAATAGCTAGCCATGACTAATGCATAAGAATAACCAATATTGATCAGAAAGTCCAACCATAACCAACAGAAAGTCTGAGCCTAAAACAGGAAACCAGATTGCAACAGCTGCCAACTGCAGTTGCTCCCCAGACTTGCGCACTAGCCCAGTTCCTGCAATGCACACTTCTTCCCAGCTACAATTCCGAGCAATGTGTATAAAATGAGGTCTCTCTACTTGTATTTATATTTTTTCCTGAGTTGCCTGGGCCGACTTCTCATTTTGGAGACTAAATACTTAATATTAATTATTTCCTTGAGCCGACTTGTCTTCTAGGGTTATGGTCAATGCTTTAGGGTTACTTCTTGCTTCCCAAAATATTCTATTCTCGTCAAGGTTACACGTGGAGGTAAATACCTCCTACAGCTACCATAATATCAAGAGATATTTCATCAACCCCTTCAACAATATGACTCTTGTGTTGAATGGTGTTGTCATTGATGTCAAATTCAGTCATTGGTGATCACCGTAAATAAGCCTATGGGTTTACTTGTAGGAGTCTCCAAAGTGGTCCCCTTATGGCATAGATTTTAGCATGGCCTTCATGGGAAGAAACTTTGAAGAAGCCCTAAGACCAAGTGAAGAATCCCCTAAATTCAAGTGAAGAAGCCTACATATGTCCAAGATAAAGATTACAAGATGGAGATTGTCGAAAGTATTATTTGTGGTCAATTTGTATACCCTATATTTGAGGGAAGTTTTACCCTACATAACTAACTCAAATGGAATCACAAGTTACATGGTTGGAAATGTTATTCTGAGACCTTTCCAATGGTATATGGTCCCTCTAACTCCCTAGGAATGAGGAGATATGAATTTTTCCATTTGACAACCCAACCAAAAAATTAAGGACAGTTCAGTCAGGTCATCCCAAAAACTAAAAATAGGTACAAAAATACTAAATATAGTATGGATTTTTTCATTTTTATTGTATCCAATCTCGTGATCTCTTAGCACAAGTTTGGTAGCAAAGGAACTAGTAGGATAAGGATAAAGGATATTTTCTAGTCTTATGGTGATGTTTTGATCATTGTTATGGGTTCGCTATAGTATGGAAGGTTGATTCTTTGAACATGGTTCTATATGGTTGTTGGGGTTTATGTGTGGACCCATGTGGACCTAGTTTGATGATGATTGTGCATCAATGATAGTGACAAAGACAATGATAGTGACATTGACACTCTATGTGGACTTAGTTTGATGTTAATGATGTATCAATGATAGTGACAGAGACAGTGACAAAGACAATGAGAGTGACAGAGACAATGACAGTTACAAGTTTATTCTTTTATATACATATTTGAGGGTGGAAGGAAGGGGAAAGGAATGAGGGTTGGAGCCTCCTTCCAATTGGAGCTAGAGAATCTAGGGAGTTGTATATTCCTTCAAGTTGGAGCCTGTAAACTAGGGGGTTGAAGCCTCCTTCTAGTTGGATCTGGTGAATCTTAGAAGTTGAATATTCATATGATTGTAACCTTGTTATTATATAAGAAACACATTCTGTGTATTTCCACTTAAATCTATTGTGCAATGTGTATTTATTCTTTTGCTCTTTATTGTGTATTGGAATGCATTTATTTGATTGAAAAGTTAAATTTTAATAGGTACTAGATTGTACTTTATACTGATTCACCCCCTCCCCCCCCCACTTAGTATCAATAATTGGTATCAGAGTAGGTTACCTTTAGAACAATATAATCACTAGAAGGAAGAGCATGAGGAAAGCTGGAAGGCCACATTCCAAATGGGATTCCACCATTTGATGGAAACATTTGTGCATACTGGAGCAACATAATTCAAACTTAATTGACAACTTTAGGAGTGGATATCTGGCTCTCAATTTTCAATGGATATAAAGTTCCAAAAAAAGACTCCAACCTATCTAGATGAGAAGAAATTAATGAGCTATAATTCAAAGGCTAGACATGTTATCATAAGTGGATTAACACCAACTATTTCTAGCAAGGTGATGGCTTGCAGCAAAGCTAAAGAGGTTTGGGATAAAATTCAAAATATTTATGAAGGATCAAGCAGGTGAAACTTCAATGACACAGAGCACGGTTTGAAAATATGAAAATGAATGAAAAAAAATATATTGCAACCTATTTACTCAGAGTATATGAAGTTGTCAATGCCATCAGAGGATTAGGAGAAGAATTCAAAGAATCCTTGGTTGTACATAAAGTGTTGATATGATCACTTCCTTTGAGATATGATGCCAAGGTATCAACCATTGAATAAACTAGGGATTTGACCAAAATGAAAATGGATGAACTACATGGGACCCTCACATCATATGAAATAAGAAAAAATACAGAAAATGGATATCCAAATAGAGAAGAGGATTTTAAAGACGCGAAGAAAACAAGGAACAAAGAACACAAGGAAAAAGAAAGACCAGGCGATGAATCAAATGAAGAAGAAGAATATTTTGTAAGGAGGCTCAAGAGGGGAAATGAAAAATACAAAGTTAAGTTACCTTTTAAATGCTTCAATTGTGGTAGAGTATGACACTATGTTGAGAAATGTCCCTTTGAAGAAAAGAAAATCTTCCACAATAAAAAGATTCTTTACTTCAAGGACGACAATTCTTTAGATGAAAGCGATGGAGAAGAAAGGGAAGTAAGGGAAGTTTTCTTCATAACTCAAGAAACTCAAAATGATGACCACATAAATTATGAAACGAATGAAATCAATTTTGAAGAAGAGTTTGATGAAAATATTGAAGAAACAAACATATGATCTTTATAGGGAAGAAAAGACATCACAAAAGGTGAACAGGAAGATGAAGAGAATCTTGAAAAATTGAAGCACGCTGAAGAAGAAAATATCAATCTCAGAAACAAAACAAAAAAAGAGAGTTAAAAAATGAATTAAAAAATTGTTAAGAAAATAATCCTGAGCTTGAAAAGGCAATTGACAACTTGAAGGAGTAGTTAGATAAATCTAAGAAGACTGAATATTATGATAATTTGAAAGCAAAATTGGATCACAGAAGAAAAGAGTTGATGTTGACAATGAAAAATTTGAATTACTACAAGAAATTTGAAAGAAGAATTGAAAAGTTAGATAAAATTCTTAGCAAACAGAGATCACCTACCGATAAGACATGACTTGGATATGAAAGTAGTTTGAAGACTACATATACAGATAAAACAGATAGGGAAGCTGAATGAAATTCTAGAAATTATGAAAATGTATTAAGAAGTGGAATCAATAAAAAACTGGAGTTAAAGAGCAGCAGGAACATGACACCTCCAACTAGAACAGAAGATCAAAATTCAGAAGGGGTGAGATTATACCAAGAAGGTCCTTTTCTAACATGTATGGAAATATTTTTCTTGTTCATTGTTATGCTTGCAGAAACTTTGGACACAAAGCAATTCACTATAAAATCAATGCAAGAAACAACTATATGAGAAACATGAACGGTTATGGATATCCAAAGGACAATCATGTAAATAGTAGATTTGGAAATGCTGATGGATTTGTCAACATAAATTACAATCCATTTGATCCACTGATGGATCATAACATTGTATGCTACAAATGTAATAATCTTGGTCATAAAGCACATGATTGCAGATATATGAAAGAAGATGCTCCTATCAAAAAACCAGCTACAATATGGAAAATGAAAGAGAATCCAAACAAGGAAGATTGTCAATTATCATTGCTTGCTAAAAATAAAGAAGACGAATGGTACATAGAAACTGGGTGCTTAACACACATGACTGGAGAACAAAACAAATTCATTAGCTTAAATAAAAAAAATGGTAATGTTGCATTTGGAAATGAATCCTCTTTCAAAATATTTGGAAAAGGTGTAGTGAGCCTTGGAAGTGAAAATGTAAAAGAAGCAAATGTCTTACTGATTGAAGATTTGAAGCATAATCTCCTTAGTGTCAGTAAAATATGTGATTACAGATGCAATCTTAAGTTTGATTCCAGAAGATGTGAAATCATAGAATAAGACTCAGGAATATTAGTTCCAACAGCAACAAGAAGACCAAATAACATATATATCCTATACAAAGAGGAGAGAAAGAGGATTGAAGTCAGACAAAAGATCTCCAAGGACTATAAAAAGGAAGGAAATGATAAGAAGATAGAAAAGGAAGGTGAAATACTATTGAGCACCATGATTTTAGGGGGAGCAGTCCCAAAGAGAAGAGTTACCCTTTTTTCATTGATGTCAAATGGGGAGAGAAATATTAGGAGCATGATGACAAGGGGATTATGAGTGTTTCCATCAATGAAAAAGGGGGATGTTGTTGAATGGTGTTGTCATTAATGTTAAAGTCAGTCAGTGGTGATCAACATGACAAAGCCTACGAGTTTACTTGAAGGAGTTTCCAAAGCGGTCCCTTTGAATAATCCCTAAAACCAAGTGAATAATCCCCTAAATTCAAGTGAAGAAGCCTACAAATGTCTAAGAAAAATATTGCAAGATGGATATTGTTGAAAGTATTATTTGTGGTCAATTTGTATACCCTATATTTAAGGGGATTTTTACCCTACAAAACTAACTAAAATGGAAGCACAAGCTACCTAGTTGCAAATATTATTCTGATACCTTTCCAATGGTATATGGAAGTCCCTCTAATTCCCTAGGAATGAGGAGATATGAAGTTTTTTGTCTGACAACCTAGCCAAAAAATTGAGGACAGTTCAGCCAGGTCGGCCTAGAAACTAAAAAGAGGGACAAAACTACCATAAAAACATGATGGATTTTTGCATTTTTAGTGTATCCGAGTTTGTGATATCTTAGCACAAGTTTGGTAGCAAAGGAATTGGGAGGATAAGGAGCTCTTATGAAGGATATTTTCTAGTCTTATGGTGATGTTTTGATCATTGCTATGGCTTCTATATAGTATGGAAGGTTAAGTATTTACATAGGGTTATGTGTGGTTGTTGGGGTTTATGTTTGGACCTAGGATATCTATGTTGACCCAGTTTATCTATGGATCCAATTTGATGATGATGATGTATCAATGATAGTGAAAAAGATAGTGACCGTGACAGAGACAATGGCAGTGAAATTGATAGTGCTAGTTAATGTAAATTTTTTATTATTGTATATACATGTTTGAGGGTGGAAGGAAGGGGCAAGGAAAGGGGGTTGGAACCTCCTTCCAATTGGAGCTGGAGAATCTAAGGAGTTGTAGCTTCCTTCAGGTTAGATCCTGTAAACTAAGTGGTTGAATCCTCCTTCCAGTTGGAGTTGTAGAATATTGGAAGTTTTAGCTTCCTATGAATGTAATCTTGTTATTATATAAGAAAAAAATTCTGTAGATTTCCACGTAAATATTTTGTGCACTGATTATTTCTTATTCTTCTCTTTATTGTATATTGGAATTCATTTATTTGATTGAAGAGTTAAAGTTTAAAGTTGCTAAATTGTACTTGATACTAATTTACCCCCCCTCTCAGTATCAACATCTTGGAATCTCTACTCCTTTTGGGATCAACACCGTGAGCTAACCCTATTCTCAATGCTAAACATGATGGGATTAGGCCTAGAATCCAAATGGACAGATGTATATTGCAGGCCCAACATTTAAAACAGATTAAACATTTACAAGTATAGAATAATTGGTCAAAATTCAAATTGGGTTGAAAAAGTAAAAAATGTAGATAAAGAACACCTTTCAATCAGAGGTCAAAAATACCATACATGAGATTGTCCCATACACAATGTTAGAGTTGCACGACCGAGCTTTAACAGTAATGCACCTAATTCTTGAATCATTACCATAGTCTACTAAAACCAATGAAATAAAATGGAAATATTTTTATGTCTACAAATCAACAAAATAGTTTTGTCCACAAATTTGAAATGACCAAACTAAGTCCAAATACAATACTCATACTTCATTGGGTCGTTGATTCAAGGTGCCTCAAGTTCTTCTTTAAGGCAATTTAAGACATTAGATCTTAGGGTAGTGTTATGATCAATAAAATTTGGAATGTAAGGCATTGTTGATCAAGATTCCTTGATCAATATTTTAGTGCTTTGGTGTTACTTAGTGTTATTTTTGACCTCCCATACTTATTTTTTTTTTTTGCACAGGGATAAATTGGTCACGAGAAGCTTAATTATGGAGATTTCATGGAGGTTGAAGATATTTTTTGGTAAAATATGAATATTTTCATACAGTGACGTTAGCAGTGATGTGGAGCCACATGTCAAGTGACATGGACTGTCACGATGGCATTCCATGGTGACAGACACTATGGCAGGGTATCAAAAATTTTAAATGTTTATGGGTTTAGTAGTGGGGAATGCTACAAGTACCACCTCTCTAAAAGTGTAGGAGGATTTATCCTTGTGATATTCTCTCCAAGATTCTGAACAATCTTAAAGATCAACATGAATTTTCAAGGCACATGACCATAATCAATAGAGGTTAAAAACAACCTTCTGTTATGATATTGATTATACATAATTTGTCATCAAAGAAATATACCAAGAAATAACATCAACAATATCAACATGAATCTTTGGCAATTGTGCTTAGACACTAACTAAAATGGATAAATGAGTACTAACTACTTTCATCCATGAGATCGATGAAGTAGGAGCTTGTATCACACATAGGCTAGTTGTTATTTGCATTTCCATTGCGAAGAACTGCAAAAATCATCATAGAATAAAAGGTTATATGACTTAATAATAATTAAATAAATAAGCAAACATATAAACATCTACAAGACTCTATAAAGACTAAACTGGAATACATGAATGAGATTCTCTTGGTTTTGAGAATAATTTATAATTTATTCCCTAGAAAAAGGGCAACCACGTGAAGATGGAAGCTCATCCCCCCCCACCCCTTCGCATCACTCTCAATTCCCCATACCAAATTTATCTACTTAAAAATAAGTGAAAGTGGCATAGTACGATTCATGCATAGAAAGTAACAAAAACAAAAATTAAAGGTAAATGAAAGAAAGAATTGTTGGCAACCCAACTACCATCTCGTTTCTTCGATTTTTGAAACAAAAAAATCGCAAAGAGAATTTTTTTTGTACCCATTGCTTAGCATGTATATACGACATAATTGATTGTTTATGGTGGTTACTTTTGTTGATCAGTTGTTTTGGATTTATTTTGTAGATAGCTATCGTGTTTACCCATTTCAATTTCATGACTGGAAAGCATGAAATTTAAATCTTTTGACAAGGCCATTGATTGAACTCTTAAGGTGTTCACCCTATGTAATTTAATAAAAAAACTATTTGTATTTATTGGAAATCTAAAATAATAAAGAATTTAGGCTATGATTCTCTGGTGGATATCCAAACACATTAAAATTTTGTAAAAAATTCATAACTAAGGGTAAAAAACCAAATCGATGTGTTATTTATTTGATCTTGTGAGTAAACCAATTTTCATAGTTTTAATACATTTCTTATCCTTTGCGAATTTTGGTTATGCATTTTTCTCCCCCACCATATGATCTAAATGCTATGATGGTTGTCACTGTATTTTCAACTTATGACACAGTTAGTGTCCATTCAATGAAATGATCATCTCTCTGTCTTGTCCATCAATAACCGCATTCATTTCGTCTTCAGGATGGTCCTTCATGACCAAAGAGTAGGTTTTAGAGAATGAAGTGGGTTTTGAGTTTTTGGTCCTTTAGTTCTTGGTGGTTAATCAAGCTTTGGAGTGGAAAATCATGGTAGTGTCTCTTCAAACCATTAGTTTTCGGTTCACCGCTAGCCATGCAAACTCAACCATTTATTCTTTTTTATTTGCTCGAGCACATACTTCTTTGTTTTGCGTAGTTTTGTAAATTGTTCGCAAGTTGATGGCCCCTATGGTTAGAGTGGATCCGAATGGATCACAAGTATTTTTATCCCATGACGACGTTGTGGACGACCTGGTCCAATTCGGTTGGATAAATTTCATTCAGTCTTTTGAGGGTTTCAACCTAGAGGTTGCACATGTTTTTTCTAAAATGTTTGATGGAAACAAAGCCAAGGTAGGCGAAATTCAGTTGCAGGTGAGCGAGGAATCCATAGCCGAGACAACTAGCTTGTCACAAGAAGGTGATCAATGGTTTAAGAATAAGAAGATAGATTGTATGCCATGGCCTTCCCTATTGGTCTCCAAAAATTCATGCTACAATGTGAAAGGTATGCCTATACAGTTGTTTAAAACCCGCTGACATGGATTAATGTTAGTAATAAAATAATTTATTACTTGTGAAGGGCGTTATGGGCTGGTATTATTGTTCCACATACGACTGTTGATAATTTTCCTAGGGTTCAATTTGAATTTTCCTTTTTATTTGATCAAGAGCCTTTGGAGAATGTCTAAGTTCTATTAGAGGCAGAACCCTAACCCTGAATCTAGCATGTTCCATCATGGGTTGATTCACATTTTAGTAAATGCCCAATTGATGAACACATGGGATAGATGGAAGAATTTTCTTTTAAGGAATGGCTTTATTCCTTCACAATTTGACCCTGATTCTCATTTACCTCAGGGTATTTTTGAACCTATATGTCCAAATATTTCGTCTTACTCTCTCCAATATTTTGGACTTGAGGTTCAGATCCTGAAAGGCTCTGTCTTACCTACCAGTGATATGATCAAGTTTCCTCCTATAACCGAAATCACTTCTAAAAAATGTGATTTCATTCCAAAGAGACCTTTGGAATAAATCATGAGTCATTGGAGGGATAGGTCACCAAACGACCATGGTCATGTGCAGCCTAAGATTACAGAGGATAATGATAAAATTAAAAGAAAGGGGAAACAAATTAAACTGGATGATAGTGACCTAGATTTCAAAAATAAGAGAAGTGGTCGGCTTTTGTCGAGGATGACAAGAAACAAAAGTCAAAATCATAGAAAGCCTGTTCCGACGGTAATAATAGAAGACACAAATTATGTTGATGATGTAAGCCTTGATTCCACCAGAGTGGATTCTCTACAGTTTGATTTTGTTTCGAATCTGCCTCTGTTTCTAAGGGAATGTGAAGGATTTACAAGGATACATAATGATCTGAAAACAATGATAGCACAAGGTAAACCTATAAACTCGAACAATAGGTGTCCTTTACCAAGACTGGAACATGTATATTGTGAGGAATTCTTCATGTGGATTTGAAGATATCATCAAGACATCCCGTACTTTCAAGCTCGTCTTAACCAGATGTTGGCTCGAAATAGAGATTTGGAAAGATAAAATTCGGATTTGAGAGTTGATATGCAACAAAATTCTCCTAGGGAGAACAAGAGATCCAAGAAATCATGGGACATCATTACATCATTATTAAACACTCATCTAATGTCAATGTTGTTATGAATTCGGAAATGACAGATTCCTCTTTTTAGAATGTTTGAATTGGTTTTAAGGAGGAGTGAATTTCAAGTGTTGCTGAAACAATGAATCATTATGAGATTCTTCTAGTTTGCAAGTTGTTTCTTTTTAAACAGTATAGAAAAATAGTTTTAATGATGTAACCACTCGTGCAAAATAACCATGAGGTTGTTATTGCAGACCTAGATTAAGGGTTATTTTTGGAGAAACTTTATTTTTGAAGATATGTCTATATATTTTGGATATGAGAAACAAATCAATGGCATGTTTTAAATAATCTTACTTTCCCAGATACCGGGGAGTTATTTTTTGAACCTGGAAGCATGGACTAGTTTTTCCGAAAGATATGAAAATACAATATGCTCTTTGGCTTTAGTTTGGATAATAAATTGTGTGATGTGATTAACTAGTAGTCATATTATTTTTCATATTTTTCAAAGCATGAAAACATATGTTGTATGAGTTAGCTTTAGACTGTTCATCATTATATGGTTTTATGTTTTTCTTCTATCTGTTCATGATATGGTTCATTATTTCTGGTTCTTATAATCTCCGTGGTACATTAAATATAAAACATATGTCTTTGTGTTCTAAGTTATTTCGAGCATTTGAATTTGTTATATCATTTACAAAAGATTGGAGTTGTTTCCATCTCTATGTTTTAAATCATATAACACCACATGGATTATATTTGTCTTTATGTTTCTTACAAATCGCTTTCAAATTATTATAATTTCTTGAATTTCTTCAGGTAATATCATAAATTTTCTTTTGCTTTTATGTAAAGTGATTTCCATAGATTTATGCTTGGCAAACTGGTTATTGGAGCATGTCTTACACAGAAAGACAAATATCTTAGTTCTTTCTTTTATTGTTGATCAACAACAGGTTAGTTATCTTTTATTAGTTAATTTATTTTTGAATGAATAATGATTAACAATTTAAAACTTTAAATGATTTGATCATTTCAGTTATATCATTACGAATCATATTCATTCTCGTTATTAATTAGTTACAAAACAATTTTTCTTATATTTCATGTGTGACTTAAAAATCTGCTTCAATGGTACATATGAACTATATATGATCAATACCGTGTGGTATTTTTTATTGTTAAAGTATAAAAAGTACTTAGTAATTTTGTATAGATAGATAGTCGTTTTGTTTTCTTACTTTACCTTAGTATTTTCACCAGCCAACGGAGCCGTAAAACCCACTAGGGTAGGTTAATTTAAATGGATTGGGTTAATTAGACAACCTCAGAATGGATCTTCCCTTCTCATTGACGGTGTGACATAAACACCCGTTGTTAAGAACCAAATATCAATATAGCATAGAAAATCCTAAAAAAAAGTACTCAATGCCTTGAAAAAGAGATAATTTCAGACAATAAGCCTCTTCGAGGGGGAAACCTCTTTTTACCCCACTTAAATGTTCAAGTACAA
>ML787462.1:502999-518380 GCA_009831015.1 Picea engelmannii | reverse complement strand
GTCTATAAACTCCAAGCATCAAACCCATTTAATCGCTCCTTGTTATCGTTTATGTTGGTACGCCCAGATCGCCTAGATCAAGGTCATTGTTGTTGGAGTGGAGTTGGTCTGAACTGTTGGATTCGAACAGACAGATCGTTGTTTTGGACTGTGCGCGAAGATAGCTGCTATGGAGTGTGCCCATAGGGGGCATATTGTTTGTAATCGATTTTGAAGTATTGAGAATTCGTTGTTGAGGGTTTGACCGCAATAGATGAAATGGTATTGAGAATTCATTTTTTAGAGTGTGTCCAGATTCGTTGCTCGTTGACTCTTTGTTGAGGGATTTATCTCTCTGGGCACCAAAAGTAACTAGGGATCGTTGTTGGAACAATACATTAATATTTTTCTACTGAATTGGAGGTAAGAAATTTTGAGAGTTCTCTTGAAGATTGTGGTCGGTTGCAAAAGCTTGTTTTGTTGTTCTAGAATTGATAAGCATTCTACTTGGATTGATGTACATTTGTGGATTGATGTGGATTGATAGACATTTGTGGTAAGTTCAATGCCCCTTGAACTTATTAGGTGGGATTTCATTGGTTTAGCTTTTGATCCTTATATCCGATGTTGTAAGCTTATCATAGGAACACTTGAAAGTTTGTTGCGTGAAGGAATTTGCAAGGATGGAGAGTCCACTTGCTAAAAATTATCTCAATGAAGCCAAGTACATCAGCCAGTTCATGTATGTAGCCTTATCATTGATCTTGGGAAGAGCGAAATTTTTTTAATTAAATTCCTCACCTGAAATCAAGTGTACTGAAACTTCTTTCTGCTTTGAATTGTAATTTTGAGTTTATATGGTATATGGATTGGAAACTTCTTCCTGTTTTGAATTGTAATTCCCATTTTATATGGTATAATTGCAACTAAAATAGTTTTTTATTTTATTTTTATTATTTATTAATTAAATCAGAATTTATGAGAAAAACTGGTTAGTAATTTTTGAAATGCATGTCACCTAGTATTCTTTCTTATGTTTATGATTAAGAATTCGTGATGATGGGTGTTTTGGTCTATGTTAGCCCTGGATTTTGTGATTTTGAGTTTTTTTAGTGGAAGTTGCAATGGTGTGTCATCCTATTTTGTATTAAGGCATGTATATGCTTTTGTTAATTCAGACAACTTTAAGAAATCTTGAATTCAAAAAAAATATTGAACTATAATTACAATTGACTACACGTCATGTTGTAAAGGTGTGTGTTATCATTCTTAAATTGTATGTTCATCAATATTTCCTTTTTCAAAATAATGGTTGGATTGTATTATCAAAAGCATTGTACCCAAATCTGTAGAACTTTTCTCATAGTAGTAAATAATTCTTGTCTAAAGTCCAAAAACATGAATAATTAATCAACAACCATGCTAAGCATGCAAGACCAAACTAGATTGTTTTTATGTCTATTGGTATATGTTCTTATATATTATATATTGATTTAGTAAAACTAATATATGTTAAAAAAACATTGTACTACTAGCTAATATTAAGGCCCAATATATGCATCATCAATTGATTCCCCTTAGGTGCTTGATGTGCATCATCATATAATTAGAGAATGGAGGTAAAGGAGTAATATTAGAGTTTAGGAATAAAAAGATTCACAAGTGCAACCTGAGTGTATGATGTGGCATGCATGGCCAAGGAGTCTAGGAGTAGAAAGAGGCAAGTTGATATTGGTATAGACATGCACCATTATTGTTTCCATTGCATTGACGAAATCCATCACTTTTAGGTGTTTCATCCTTAGCATGGAAATAGTGGCACGAGCTGTTTCATCCTTAGCATGGACATAGTGGCACGAGGTTTATTTTCCTGATCTACAAGAGCTAGTAGTTTCTTTCCTACTTTGATGGCAAACTAGTTTCTAGATTTATTGACCTTTTTATTCTTTGTATGGTTGTTATTAAAAAAAAAACTGAGCATGGAGGGCGATTGACTGTCTGGACTGGTGGAGTGAGCATGGAAGTGTGGAGCTCCCAGAGAGTAGTTGTCAACTGCGTGTATTGATTTCTGGTCGTCTAATAGACACATAAATCGGTGTCTGACGTCTTACTGCATGTGTCTCTCTGTTATTGTTGCGTTGATTTTTCAAATACTAATTTCTATAGAAGTCTGTAAACTCCAGGCATCAAACCCATTTAATCGCTCCTTGTTATCATTTATGTTGGTACGCCCAGATCGCCCAGATCAAGGTCATTGTTGTTGGAGTGGTGTTGGTATGAACTGTTGGATTCGAATAGACAGATCGTTGTTGTGGACTGTGCGCAAAGATAGCTGCTATGGAGTGTGCCCATAGGGGGCATATTGTTTGTAATCGATTTTGAAGTATTGATAATTCGTTGTTGAGGGTTTGACCGCGATAGATGAAATGATATCGAGAATTTGTTTTTGAGAGTGTGTCCAGATTCGTTGCTCCTTGACTCTTTGTTGAGGGATTTATCTCTCTGGGCACCAAAAGTAACCAGGGATCGTTGTTGCAACAATACATTAATATTTTTCTGCTGAATTGGAGGTAAGAAATTTGGAGAGTTCTCTTGAAGATTGTGGTCGGTTGCAAAAGCTTGTTTTGTTGTTCTAGAATTGATAAGCATTCTACTTGGATTGATGTACATTTGTGGATTGATGTGGATTGATAGACATTTGTGGTAAGTTCAATGCCCCTTGAACTTACTAGGTGGGATTTCATTGGTTTAGCTTTTGATCCTTATATCCGATGCTGTAAGCTTATCATAGGAACACTTGAAATTTTGTTGCGAGTTTGTTGCGTGAAGGAATTTGCAAGGATGGAGAGTCTACTTGCTAAAAATTATCTCAATGAAGCCAATAAATTAGATGGCTTGAATTTCGTCAATTGAAAATTCAAAATGAGACCTTGATGGAAGGTTACAGTGTATGGACAATCATGAAAGGAGATAAAGTGTGACCCAACATGGCTGCAGGTGTGAAAACAATAGAAATCCAATATTGGGATATGCGGGCGAACAAAGCCAAGGTATTATTATGAATGTCTGTGAAAGATAATATAATTCCTCTCATTAGAGATGCTAAGACTTCTAAAGAAACCTGGAAAGCACTTAAAGATATGTATGAGACTAATAATACAAATCGTATTCTTTTTCTAAAGAGTAAATTGCTAAGTATTAAAATGGATATAAATGAGTATGTTAGTAATTTTCTTGGGCGAATTAAAGACATGGAAGATAAATTGGGAGATATAGGAGAAAAAGTGTCAAACATTGATCTTGTCACAATTTCTCTAAATGGAATGCTAGAGGACTATCAAATGTTTATAATGGGCCTTGCAGCGAGAGAGAAAGCTCCTATCTTTGAGGAATTGACAGGTATATTGTTGCAAGAAGAAGAGAGGCACACATATTTGTAGCCTCAGAATTTAGACTTAGCACTATGGACAAAGAAGAGATTCCCTAAAGGGAAACCAGGAGAAGGAGGTAGAGGAGGAAATTCATTTCAAAGGAAGTCATTTCCAAAGCCAAATCAAGGTATGCCATCTGTTAAAGCTAGAAGTCACTCCTATACTGTGGCAGAGGTAAGCCTGATACCCATCAGAGTTTTATGTCACAGGTTCGTATAAAGGGGTCAAATGGGCGCAGTCTCATGAAAGTATCGTTTTAACTCAGAAAACTGGACTAATATGTGCAGGCAGGTGAGGTCTTGGTTTAACTTCAATCAGTAGGTTGTAGTAAGGGTGAGTGGGAGGAAGACTTTGGTGAGAAGATGTAGAGGCCTACTAAGGACATCAGGTCTTTCAACATCCCAAGGAGCAACAGTTTAAAAGCAAGAACTTCTTGAATTTAAATCTCAAAGAAACTGAAAGGAACTGTAAAAGCACTATAATCAAACTTTCATCATAATACAATCACAATAATTCAAGTGAATCAATCAAACATGAACTCTTTCGGCATTAGAGGGAAACAAGAGGGAGTAAGAAAGTTGATTTTCATTAAACAAGAAGTCTCGAATGCTTATACATAATCAGAAGCCAGAGGCTTTACTAAAAATTTACAATACGAGAGCTTTGCTCTATCATCGACCCTAACAAAATATGAGAAATGAGTATTTATACTCAAAATAAAATCATGAAAGCATATCCGAGGAGTTGCGTTGAAGGCGTTACGTCTGCATGCCTCCTGACAGACTGTCCATGCACTCTCTGTCTAGATGTGAACCTTGGTCATACAAAAACGAGCTTGAGAATGGACCTGTTGATGAGTTGACTAACTGACAGTCCTTTCTTGTGCTTTCTATTTATGGAAGAAATGACATTCACCCACCACCTACCAACCTTAATAAATGCTTCATTGGGATCGGAGAAAGCTCAAGTCAACTCTGCACCTATAGGACGTGGCAACTAATAGGGTGATTGGCGTGCCAGACCTAAAATGGCGAATGGGAGATGGCCATGTGGACAACGTAGGGGCCACACGAGCGGGAGCTGAGGTGGACTGGGATGAAGATGATGTGGGGCGAGGTGGCATGAGAAGAGAGGGGAGACGGGATAGGTAGGATGGTGAATGGAGGCCAGGTGTGAGAGGGTGAAAGCTATAGGGGAGCGAGAGATGTGGCAAACAGAGGAGAGATAAAGAGTGGGGGACATATTTGGGGTGGACACTTGTCAATCCGGGATAGGGCGCTAGATGCACATGCACATATCAGGGCTACAAAAAGTGGTTTAACTCTTCCTCGCTTTTGGGCCCGATGTGTGTCTCTGGCTGACATGTAGCGCCTCCACAAAAACCATGGTTTCTTCCCTACCCATTCTATATTTTTTAATGACCACGCATGTTGAGGCCTCGATATGATCGACGACCATTGATATGAGTCGCACCAATCTTGACCGCCCAGATCTGCACGTGTCTTATTAAATCGCGCCAAAAGGTCACATCGCACCTCTGACTTAGGATATAAGTTGATTTGTGGGGTTTTTCCCATTTTCTTTGATTACTTTCCCAAGGGGCCAACTTCATAGGAAAACACCCCATTTACAAATAAATGTGATAACATTAGGCTCCATGGGGGATGGCTTGCTCCTTGTGAGATGCCAAGAACTCTTCTGCAGTTTCAGTGCCTTGGTGTTGGGTTGTGGAGTCACTCTAAACAAAAAAAATAGAAAAAAAGTATTTACAAAGACATAGGAGCCGCTCAAGGCTCAAATAAAGAACTTCTTCAACAAATTCCCATTCACAGGGCCACCAAAAACTTCATTTCCCTCCAAAGTCTGCAATCTGTAAGTGTTATTTTGACCTGTCTCAAAGCTTTTGATGGGCCCGATCCACAAGGCTTCAAATTTGTTGTGCTTGCCTCTGTCCTGTCTGGGCACATCCCATTTAAGCACCAGATCTCCCAGCTGGAAATCCTCTTTTCTCGCCTTCCTGTCAAAGGATTTCTTGATCTTATGTTGATGTTCATGCACTTTGTCTAGCAGTTTCTCTCTAGTCTACTACGCTTTGACTATCTAGAGAATCCTTCTGATCATTTCATCAGGTTCACCCTGGCAGTCTTGAAAGAATTTCGCCACAGGAAAGGCGAGTTGAGAGGGAAAAATTGCTTCGGCCCATAGAGTGAACTTAAGATTTGAATCCCATGTTTTTTTGTTGTCCTCTAACAATATTTTGATGATCTTTATCAGGATTTTGTCAGAGGCCTCTGCTAATCCATTGCCTTGGGGATAATAGGGGGTAGAGTGGATTAGTGCAATTCCAAAATGCTCACAGAATTTGATCAATGGCTCAGACCTGAAGGATGCAACATTATCAGTGATGTTTCTGTTCGAACAACCAAACCTTACAATAATATCCTCCAGGAAACTAATGATCACTTTGTGAGAAGCACTCCTTGTGGGGATAGCTTCTATCCACTTGGTGAAATAATTTGTGGTAGTTAAGATTCACATGTGCTGACTACTTGATGCATGATGAATTTCCCCAATGAAGTCTAGGCCCCACTACTGAAATGGTCCTGAAGCTTCCACAAGCTTCAATGGCAGAGATTTGAGGTGCTTATTTCCAGAGAATTTATGACATTTGATACAAGAACTGACTTTCTCACATACATCAGTGAATAGAGTAGGCCAGTAGTACCAAACCCTGAGAATATTATAGGTTTTGGTCCTCCAGAAGTGATGTCCTCCACATAGGCTGTCATGAAACTCAAACATAATTTTTTGGGCCTCTTGTGGGTCTAGACATCTCAGAAGCACACCCAAAGGGTCTTTCCAATACAAGACCTAGTCAATGAGGCAATACTTGATTGCTTTGAGCTTTAAATCTCTTTCCTTGATTTTTCCCATACCATCAGGGGGTCTCAACTCTTGCAGAAAAAATATAATATCTTCGTACCAGGTACATTCTTCCAGTGGAGGGCTATCCTGTGGATTTTTATCAGAAAAATCAGCTTGATGACCTTCTGAGCAAGTTTTGATGAAGTTAACCTCCAAAGCTTCAAAATTAGATTAATCCAACAAATTGGCCAAACCTTGACCCTTTACTGTCTTGGTTGGTTTTATTTCCAGATCGAATTCAAGGATTTTGGCAATCCACTTACTCCTTCTCCCATCTATGTCATTCTGAGTGAGAATGTCCTTCACAAAAGATGAAGTAACGTATGCAATGATTTTTGAATTTAAAACATAGACTCCGAAAGATTTGAGATCTTTGACCAAGGCATAGGCTTGCTTCTCCATGATGTCATATTTGATCTCTTCATCCCTCAATGCCCTACTGAAAAATGAAATAGGCTTCTCCATCCCTTCAACATTCTTCTGCAGTAGAACACCTGCCACTGTATCAAATGAAGAAAAAGATAAAATTAGAAAATCTTTGGAATAATCAGGACTGATAAGCATAGGTGCTTTGGTCAGTGCCTTATTGATTTGGTTGAAGGATTCTCTAGACTCAATAGTCCATTTTACTTCATTCCCCTTCCTGAGAATGGTTGTGATATGCTTCACCAATTCAACAAAATTTGAAACAAACCTTCTCAGAAAATTGATTTTTCCCAGGAAAGACTTGATTTCATTCTTGGATCTGGGAAGTGACAAATTTTGAATAGCTTCCACCCTGCTTGAATCAATTTTGACCCCCTCAGATGATACTATGTGTCCCAACAATTTTCCCTCTTTCATGGCAAACAATGATTTCTTTGGATTTAAGGAGAGACCAAACCTTCTGCATTTCAATAAGACTTTCCTTAGATGACAACAATGTTCTTTATTAGATCTATAAAATACTGTTATGTCATCCAAATAGATGACCAACAATTTATCCTTCTCCCCAATGAAGGCGATGTCCATAGATCGTTGAAAGGTTGCTCCTGTGTTTATTAATCCAAAGGGAATTTTGGAATACATGAATGTGCCCCAAGGAGTGGTGAGGGCTATATTTTCTCTATCTTCAGGCATGACAAAGATCTGATTGTATCCAGAAAATCCATCAATCATGGAAATCCTAGATGCACTAGTTACCCTCTGCAATATGTGTTCCATCTTTGGCAGTGGATAATTGTTCTTCCTTGAAATACTGTTCAGATTTCTGAAATTGACACAGAGTCTGATTTCTCCACTCTTTTTTCTTACTAGGACCAAGTTGGATACCCACTCAGAATATCTTAAAGGCACAATAATTTGAGCATCCAAAAGCTTCTTCACCTCCCTTTCCATAATAGGCAACAACATAGGATTTATCTGTCTTATTTTTTTCCTAAATTGTTTGGTGTCCTCTTTCAATGGAATCTTATGCTCAATGATAGTGGTGTCATATGTTATGAGGTCTTCATAGGTCCAGGTGAACACATCCACAAATTCCTTTAATAGCTCAGTATACTCGGCCTTCAACTCTCTTGATAGACTGCTTGATAATTTTGCAAATTTGGGATTCTTCTCTGTGCCAATATTGCACTCAGCTACATCAACATCCTCACCTGAGATTTTACCCTTTACTACCACATCATTTCTATCAAATATTCTTTCCAAGGGGACTAGTCCCTTTGGGATGTGATTGTTAGGCAATTTAACAATATAATTATCAACAATTTTTTTCAAAAAAACATCGTCATGAGGACCTGTTTCAGAATCAGGCTCTTGATTAATGTGTAATGCAAAAAACTCATCAAGGGTGTTGAGGAAACTTATGATTTCAAGATCATATTCAAACAATTTCCAATTCTTGATGTTGTTAGGTATAGAGGGTCTATATTTCACTTCTACATCGTACTTGAGCTTGGGTGGCAGAGGGACTCTGAAATTGCTCGTTGAAATGACCATAGAATCGACCATGACATTTTCTTCTTTGGGAACAAATGAAATGTAAAAATCTAGGAAGAAAGTGTCAATGAGGTCCCATACTTCATTTCTATAACTTATGAGCCAATGGTGTTTGGTCTGATAAATATTCCTGATCTACTGGACAATCAACTCAACATCACCAAACATTGATATCTCTTTAATTCCCATATCCTTCGCAACTATTAAGCCTAAAACAAGAGATTCATACTCTGCCACATTGTTGGTAGCTTCAAATTCCAGTTTTTATGATAGATATATGGCTTCCTAAGCTGGTGAAACAGAGACCACTCCAGCACCAACAACATCCTTAGAGGAGGCTCCATCGAAAAACATTTTCCACATAGAGTTAATTGGAGGATAATATTCACCAAGAGTAATGGACTTTCTGATCTCAAGAGGATGTTCAAGGACATCAGTGAGCTGCAATAAGTTGGATCCCAAATCAATATCAAGAGAAAATATAGGATGATTGGTGGGATATGCTTCATCACTTACAATGTAGGCCAACTGATCTTCTCTATACATTCTTCTATGTTCCCCTCCAAACACATGAATAGTGGCATATGTGAGGTTCATATGCAAGGTTCCCCAAGTCTTTTTATCCAAGATCTCAACAAAAACATGCCGAACTTGGGAGGAACGTCAGCCACCACAATATCCAAGACCACACTTTTCATGGGGAGATGAAACAAGGTCACAACCATATCTTTGATAACCCCAAGACATTGCACCCTCCTTGAATCAAAAGAGTACAAATAGTGATAAGATTTTGTGATCTCTAATCCAAGCTCTTCCAAAACAATTTTGGGAATGAGATTATGAGATGCCACAGAGTCCATTAGAAAATTATGCAACACCTTATCATGCATGTTTAAGGATGTGTAGAAAGGAGGGGATGAATCATCTCTATATTCTACCATAGGACCTAAGATGACTGCTGGCTTTTTGTCTTGGAGATTTACCGAGTCTGTGGAATGACAAGATGGCTCAGATTGCATCATCGTAGAGAGGGTACTTTTGAAGTATTCATGCTTGACTAGCTCTAAAAGGGGAACAGGGATTGTGATCTTATGAATTTCATGCTCAAAGTTAAAAGATGAAGGGGGATTCAGAATTTCTCTCACCTCTGGGATGGGGTCTTTGGATATTGGTGGGGGATTTTGAGCTTTCGTTTCTTTGTTGTTGTTTGATGCATCTTTAATAGGTTTCTCTGCTATGGAAGGTTGATCAGGGATGTCAGACTTCCCTTCTTTCTTATTAGACTGGAGGTTGTATTTATTTTGGTTGCCACTGGCCTTGTCTCACTTACTCAGCTCATTTATTTGATTGTTCACGAGGGATTCCTTGTATGAAGATTGAGTTAAATGGGGAAATGGGGAGGTCTCTCCAATACAATGAATTTTAGGGTCAATCTCCTCTTCTTCCCTTTCTTCATCCATAAAAAGGTTGTTTTGAAGAGGAGCCTGAATTTTCTGATCGTTTCTATCTCTGTCCCTTTGTTCCCTTAGAATAATTTGAGGAGCATGGTTGTTCGGCCTCTTGAAATTGCCTCTGTTATCATTATTTGGGACATTCTTATAACCTTTCTTCCCTTCAAATTTCATATTCTCCATTTCTACAGACATGGACTTCACCATCTTGGTTAATTCATCTACTTGAGGGTGAGATGCAGAAAAACCAGAGGTTGAGGCCTCAGATCTTCCTCTTCCTCTGTCTCTATCAACTTTGCTACTAAGCCTGTCAACTGCTAACACATTGGATTCTACCTCCAAGGCTGCATATTTCATATGATCCAGGGAAGTATCTCTTCTCTCTCTGAGCAGGAGGTAGAAATCGGGGTCAAAAGCACTAGAGTAAGTAATTTTGGAAGATGCTTCTGTAGGCTTTATCTTAGTAGGGATCTTATTGTACATCTTGTTAAATCTTTTGGAGAAATCAGAGACATATTCTCCCTCCTTTCTCTTTAGTGCTCTGAACTCTGTGATATAATACATAAAATCTTTTTGTCCCCCCATTTCCTCAAGAAGACCTCATCTAGAGCTTCAATCCTAGTAATGGATCCAGGGGTCAATCCCCTAAACCATTTTCTAACCTCACCATCAAGGCTCTGGACAAAGAATCTCTTCCAGATATATTCATTTTCAATATTCAGGTTTTCTTCATAACTGTAGAAGGCAACAAGGTTCTCTTCAACAGTTATGTCCTCTTTTCCAGTGAAATTAGGCATATATTTCAAGTAATCACCAACAGGGAGAGCATTCATGGGATGAGGTAAGACTAGAGGGGCATATCTTGCAGCCACTATGGCATCCATTTTGTTTCTAGGGGGATTAGCACCTAGCATAGGGATATGAGGTGGAGGATAATTAGGGGGAGAAGGTGTTAGAATAAGGGATACTAGAAATGAGCTTCCAAGAAGAAAGGGAAACAACAAAGGATTTGGAGAAAAAGTTAAAGGGCTTGAGGGAGTAGAGGTTTCCCTCTCTGTAAAACTAGTAACTCTAACATAAGGAGGAGTGGTAATGCCCAGGGTAAGAAAATCATCTGAGGCGTTGGGTCTAAACCATGGTACAATTTCAATAGAGAGAGGAGTGACAAGGATTTCTCCCTCAAATCCCAGACCAGGAGGGGAAAACTCAACATGAACACTCCCAAAATTCAAAGTTTGAGAAACTCCAACAGAAGCTATAACAGAAGGCTAAAAAGTAGAAATTGGAGTTCTTATAGGATAATGAAAGTCATCAGAAATACCTGGTTCAACAGTAGAATTACCTTCATGAAGGGCCTTTCCCTTTCTGATAATTTTCTTTGGGTCTGCTTTAGGTGTTGTTAAAGGCAGTTTTGGGGTAGACCTCGTGTGTCTGCCTCTGGAAGCCACAACTGAAACAATGGAGTTGTTAGTGAATTCACCTTAATGGAGTCACCACAGTGGAGTCGCCGGGTGCACAATTGCAATCTTTGATGTACTAAGTTATGATGCACCTTCAGAACCAATAAGCTTTTTCGTTCAATACCAGGGAAAAATATTCAACTTCGTCCCTGACAATGACACTAGAAATGTTAGCACCAGAATTCACCCCTGGATTGCGGCAATGGTAAGCCTTATACCCATCAGAGTTTTATGTCACGGGTTGGTATAAAGGGGTCAAATGGGCACAGTCTCAGGAAAGTATTGTTTTAATTTAGAAAACTGCATTGATATGTGCAGGCAGGTGAGGTCTTGGTTTAACTTCAATCAGTAGGTTGTAGTAAGGGTGAGTAGGAGGAAGACTTTGGTGAGAATATGTAGAGGCATGTTGAGGACATCAGGTCTTTCAGCAGCCCAAGGAGGAAGAATTTAAAATAAAAAACTTCTTGAATTTAAATCTCAAAGAAACTAAAAGGAACTGTAACAACACTATAATCAAACTTTCATCATAATGCAGTCACAATAATTCAAGTGAATCAGTCAAACATGAACTCTTTCAGAATCACAGGGAAACAAGAGGGATTAAGAAAGATGATTGTCATTAAATAAGAAGTCTTTAATGCATATACATAATCAGAAGCAAAAGGCTTTACTAAAATTTTACAATATGAGAGCTTTTCTCTACCATCGACCCTAACAAAATATGAGAACTGGGTATTTATACTCAAAATAAAATCATGGAAGCATATCCAAGGAGATGTGTTGAAGGCGTTACATTTGCATGCCTCCTGACAAACTGTGCATGTAGTCTTTGTCCAGACATGAACCTCGGTCATATGCAAACAAGCTTCATAACAGACTTGTTGATGAGCCGACTAACTGGTAGTCCTTTCTTGTGCTTTCTATTTATGGCAGAAACGACATTCACCCACCACCTACCAACCTTAATAACGACTTCATTGGGATCAGAGAAGGCTCAAGTCAACACTGCACCTGTAGGACGTGGTAGCTAATGGGGTGATTGGCGTGCTAGACCCAAAATGACGAACGAGAGATGGCCATGTGGAAAGTGTAGGGGCCACACAAGTGGGAGATGAGGTGGACTGGGACTAATATGATGTGGGGCGAGGTGGCATGAGATGAGAAGGGAGACGTGACAGGAGGGACGGTGAATGGAGACCAAGTGTGAGGGGGAAAAATTTATATGGGAGCGAGATATTTGGCAGACAGAAGAGAGAGAAGGAGTGGGGGACAACTGTGGGGTAGACACTTGTTAATATGAGATAGGGCGCTAGATGAACATGCGTATATCGTGGCTACGAAAAGTGGTTTCATTATTCCCCGCTTTTGGTCCCGATGAGTGTCTCTGGATGACATGTATCACCTCCAAAAAAACCATGGTTTCTTCTTGGCCGCTCTATATTTTTTAATGATCGTGCATGTTGAGGCCCCAATATGACCAAAGACCGTCGATCTAAGGGGCACCAATCTTGACCACCCAAATCTGTGCCCGTCTTACTATATCGTTCCAAAAGGTCACATCACACCTTCGACTTAGGATATAAGATGATTTGTGGGTTTTTTGCCCATTTTCTTTGATTACTTCGCCAAGGGGCCAACTTCTTAGGAAAACACCCCCTTTACAAATAAATGTGATAACGACATCCAATAGAAATGAACCTAAGTGTTTCTATTATGGTTGGACTAGACATCTCGACAGAGAATGTCATAAGAATAAAAATGATAAGGCTAGGAATAAAAATAGAAAACATCCAGGACATTTTGCAGAAGAAAACCCGAATTTTGATTCAAAATATCTCATATTGTTTGTGTCTAATCATGCATTGTCTGCTGAAAATAATGATGTTAACGCATGGTTTGTTGATTCTGGAGCCTCGATTCACATGACATGTAACAAGAATTGGTATAGAAACTTTAAAGAAACATGTAATGGTGCCCATATTTATCTTGGAGATGATTTTTCTTATCAGATCAATGTATATGGAGATATTCTAGTAACACTTCTGAATGGTAATGTCAGACACATTCACAATGTTATGTATGTCTCTAGGATAGATAAAAACTTGATTTATGTGTCCACAATTACATATCATAATTTTAATGTTGAATTCTTCAAGACACATTGTATAGTGAAGGACTTGTAGGATCATTATAGAATTGTTTCCTTGGGAGTCGGAGTTGGAGGTCTGTACAAACTTGATGTCACCGACAAGAATCATCAAGCATTGGCTTCTGCAACTATGCCTACAAAAACTCTTTGGCACCAAAGGTATGGTCACATTGATTATCATGATTTGTTTTTATTACAAAAACAAAGTATGGTTGAAGGACTCCCTATGTTTAAGAATGAGTATGTTGCTTGTGAAGGTTGTGCATTAGGAAAGATGGACAAAGATGAATTCCCCTCTAATTCTGATAGGAGAAAGAAAGATGTATTTGAACTTATATTTATTGATGTTTGTGGGCCAATGCAGATGAGTTCCTTAGGTGGTGCTTATTATTTTTTGTTATTTATTGATGACTGCACAAGATACACATGGGTTTAAACATTATTTCCTTAGAAAAAATGATTCAGATTATTTTTGGCACAAAATGAGAGCAGAGATATAATAAATAAATGTATAGATATATCTTGGATATACAATAATATAAAAAAAATGTATCAGATATGAAAACAGAAACACAGAATATACCCAATTTTCTATTAATGAGTGAAAAAGTACAAAGACTGTAAAAATATAGAGTGAAAGACTCGCTAGAATGGTGTAAGCTTATCTCTCAGAAGAGATGTGTTCACTACTCGCATTCACAAGAACATGATCTTACAATGAGGCTCCAAAGGAATTTTTATCATAAAGAAAATACAAAACCCTAACCTCAGAAGATGAAAAGCCAAGGGTTTTTTGTAATGATCCCAAGCCATTATGCAAGGATCAACACTGTTTTGGTGTCTTTTAAAAACTTTTTCCTGGTTGTGGTATTTTGTCAAACACTTTGTTGATCTACTTTTTAGATGTGTTTATATGTGTGTATGCAGCAAATAAAAGAAAGAGATAACCATGGAACATACCTCAACCATATGCAATATGATAGAGAAGCCAAAACATCTCAATTCTTATTTATTCATAAAATAGAGAAACCTGCTACAATGAAGATGTTGATCTGGAATGCTCAACAAATGGCCAAGAAGATAGACAATAGATAAGAGCTGCTACAAAATGCTCCCACTAATACAAAAGATGCCTCCAAACGCTAAATAAGAAATGAAGATCAATACAAGCAGATCTGAATGTCAAACTCTCCAGCTGAAGAATGCCACGCTCCAATAGAAGGTTGAAACCCTCAATAACTCGGCCGCTGCCAAAAGTGTCCAATCACCCTAAGAAATATTCCAACTGATAGATCGGATGATGGTAAGAACAACCCAGGTGCCTAAATCTCCAAGATCCCTCTCAATCTTTGTAGATATGAAATCCCCCACTGAATGGTGCGCCCCACAGGGTGACTAAAGCCCTATATAATTCGACCCTGCTGAAGGAGGCCTCCAAATGCTCTGAAACTCTGCATAAATATAGATTGGGACACTGCAATTCACTAGGTGAAGTCTCAGGGTCAGATATGAAGTGTAACCCCTCCAAACGGACTAGATCTGGATCTCAAAAATGCCCTCCTTCTCTTCAATTCACCCCACTGCTCAAGAAATAATCTAAGCCATAAAAATATCTCATAAAGCACTAGATCTGATGTCCAAGTCCCTATAATGAAAACCCAAGTGATAGAATCCTCAACGGTCCTGCCAATCTCCTAAAGTGAATCTCTCTCCAAGGATGGTGCGCCCCCCTTGCTGGAAACCCCCAATAGTGTGCCCCCCTCCTCTTCATGTGGCTGTGGCTGTGTAGAACCTATTGCACTGATGTATATCTAACTAGAATGGTGTGGAAGAGTATTGCATCTTCGAGACCAATCTTGGAACAAGCTAGGTGGAATCTTTCACCACCGAATCATCCTCTAGTGTTTGTTAAGTCAAAACCCTCAAAACCCCCAAGAGATGGGCTCACTAGCTAAAGCCAGATATCAAACTGATAAACATACATGAATGAATGAGAAGAGGCCCTT
>ML787462.1:472385-492722 GCA_009831015.1 Picea engelmannii | reverse complement strand
TCGGGTTGACGAATGCCCCTGCAACCTTCATGAGGCTAATGGATGACATCCTACGGCCATTCACCAACTCATTTGTAGTGGTGTACTTGGATGACATTCTGATCTTCAGCCAGACTTGGGAAGAGCACCTCCACCATATCCGATAGGTCCTCAAAACACTGCGGCAACACAAGTTGTGTGCCAATTTGGAGAAATGAAATTTTGGCATAACCCAGGTTCAATATCTAGGATACATTATTGATGAGCAGGGGGTGCATGTGGATCCAACAAAGATCCAATTCATTCGGGATTGGCCAGCCCTAGCCACCCTAACAGAGCTCTGCATCTTTTTAGGTCTTGCCAATTTCTACCGCAGGTTTGTGTTGGGATTCTCTCATATCACTTGGACCTTGAGTCAAGTCACCAAGGGAAGAGCTAAAGAAAAATTATTTTGGTATAAATCTCAAAAGAAGGCATTCAAGGAGTTGAAACATCACCTCTGCTCTGCACCAGTGCTCACATTACCAGACTTGCAACAACCATTTGAGATCGAGACAGATGCCTCTAACTATGCTATTTGGGTAGTCCTTACTCAACATGGGCATCTAGTGGCATATCACAGTGAGACATTGTCCGACACAGTCCATAAGTATCCCACTTATGACAAAGAAATGTATTCCATTGTGCAGACTTGTCGGCAATGGAAGCATTACATTTTGGGAAAGGAAATGGTCATCCACACAGACCACCGACCCCTGTAGTTCATACAGACACAAGGGAAGTTGCAGAACGATCACCATCAGAAGTGGTCCACATACCTGCAATAGTTTCATTTGAACATTAAGTACAAAAAAGGAAGCACCAATAATGTTGCAGACTACCTCAGTCGACCACCCATCGTGGCGCTAACCACTGTGCTCAACTCTTGTAGGCACGAGACTTCCAATTGGCCGCTTCTCTACACAAGTGATCTAGAATTCGACCACACATACAATACACTCTTGGAGGGCAAGCAAGTTCCCAATTTTCACCTCCAGGATGCCCTGCTTTGTCACTTGGGACACCTTTGTGTTCCTTCAAGTGAGCATGCCAAGATGATTTGGGAGGCGCACTACAGTCGGGTCATTGGGCATTTCGGGGTCGAGAAAACTTTGGAAGTACTGCAAAAGTATTTCTATTGGTCAAACCTTCGACAAGATGTCAGGAAGTACATCAAGTCCTACACTGCTTGTGCCATTGCCAAATCGACCATCAAGAAGCAAGGCCTCTATACTCTGCTTCCTACCCCCAGTCGACCTTGGGAATCCATCTCTATGGATTACATGTTGGGGCTTCCTTCTACTAAGCATGGCAATGATTGTGTTTTTGTGGTCGTCGACCGATTCTTGAAGATGTCCATTATGATGGCCTGCAAGAAGAATATTACAGCAGAAGCCACTGCTAAACTCTTCTTTGAACAAGTGTGGGTACAATTTGGGATCCCATAGTCTATCATCTCAGATTGAGACAGTAGGTTCCTTAGTACATTTTGGTCCAGCCTCTGGTCGATGTTGGACACCAAGCTCACCAAGTCCACAACTTTCCATCGGCAAACTGATGGCCAGATAGAGGTCGTCAACCGAATGATCGTACACATTCTGCGCATGTACAATTCAAAGAATCCACACACATGGGATGAGAGCCTCCCCTATGTACAACACAACTACAACCAGGCTCTCCATAGCTCAACTAGCCACAAACCCTTTCAAGTGGGCTTGGGATTCCAGCCACTATGTCCCATTGACATAGCCATGCCATTTGTGGCTACTCAGGGAGATTCAACTCATGTCTAGTCTGAGGTGGATAAGGAAAACAACTTCATTGAGCACATTCAACACATCCGCCAACAGGTTCATGACATCATGGACAGAGCCAATGCTAAGTACAAGCAACGACATGATCAACATCGGGTTCCACACAACTTCCAAGTGGGCGACAAAGTGTGGCTGCATTTGCAAAAGGAGCGCCTTGCTGGACCCCACCGCAAGATTCGTCCACTTCGATATGGGCCGTACAACCTCACCAAAGATATAGGGGAAAATTCCTTTGAGCTCATCATTCCACCATTCCTTGGTCTGCACCCAGTGTTCAATGTGGACTGCCTTCGGCCCTACTTTCCACCTCTACTAGACACATCCGACATGGCAGAACAACTCACACCAATAGAGTTAAATCTAGACTGCATGGAACAAGCTAGAATTGATCAGATCATGGATACACAGATCAAGCACACCTGAAAACAAAGGATACCGCTATATCGAGTTGTCAAAGCAGGCCAACTCCTTCACCAATGCAAATGGCTCACCAAGGACCAAGTTCAGCAGAAGTTTCCTCGTCTCATGGAGGAACTCAACGCAATGGGGACCATTGCTTCCTAAGGGGGGAGGAATGATCCAAGTGGATATTGGTGGCCGTCCACCTATTCCACTTGGACCCCCACCATTGCTTCTTTCAGTTTTTTAGTTTTCACACAGTTTACTATTTTTAGCAGTTTTTTCGGGTCCTGAACTTTCGGGGCCATTTTGAGGCCCTAAACAATGTTTTTTTGGGTATGTTTCTATAACAAAACAACATATAACAATGATATTTTGTCTTGAGCATTGTAGGCCTCGGATAGATCTTTCCAAGGAGCTATCATACGCCTAAAACGGAGATCGTATGCAAAAGTTACGACCCCGGGAAGTTGATGCACCAACTTACCAAAACAGGGCCCACATGACTTTTGTCGCTTCATCTCCCAGGGTTAGGTTTTTGGATGTCTAAGACTTTTGGCATTCCCGTTTATTGTAAAATGGACTTCAGAGCCTCATTGTAATTATCTTCTCATGGATGCGATTAGCAGCCACATCTCTTCTCAGAGATAAGCTACCAGCACCCTAGCTAGTTTATTTCCATTCTGTCTGTAAGCATATTTCAGTCATTTGTTGTTAATGAAATGAAGTCTTATTTCTGCTGCATCTCTGTGTTTATGTGTATTTCTGTATTTCATTGTGTTCCTACATAAATCTGGATCATTACCCCTGCACCTATGATCTGGTTCCCAAGGCACCTTGCAACTATAGCAAAATTGTGTGCTCCTAATGGGTGTGGGGTTTCTCCGTGCTTCCTCCCATGCCATGTATTCCATTTCCTTATTGACCCAGAATGTAATCTCATCTATGCTCCAATCAGTATTTTTCATGGATAAATATTGTTGGAATGTTACTTGAGCCCTAGTTTCCTCACTAAGGTTGTAGAAATATTCCCATCTACGACGTACAATCTCTCTAGAAAAATACCTAATATTCATCTCTTCTTATGGAAGACCCCTCTATGGATCTGCATACATGTGATAATTCCCACTGGCTGGCAGGAATCTAAGCTCTGATACCACTGTAATGATCCCAAGCCATTATGCAAGGATCATCACTGTTTTGGTGACTTTTAAAAACCTTTTCCTGGTTGTGGTATTTCATCAAACACTTTGATGATCTACTTTTTAGATGTGTTTATATGTGTGTATGCAGCAAATAACATAAAGAGATAACCATGGAACATACCTCAACCATATGCAATAAGATAGACAAGCCAAAACATCTCAATTCTTCTTTATTCATAAAATAGAGAAACCTGCTACAATGAAGATGTTGATTTGGAATGCTCAACAGATGGCCAAGAAGATAGACAATAAATAAGAGCTGCTACAAAATTCTCCCACTAATACAAAAGATGCCTCCAAACACTGAGTAAGAAATGAAGATCAATACAAGCAGATTTGAATGTCAAACTCTCCAGCTAAAGAATGCCACGCTCCAATAGAAGGCTAAAACCCTCAATAACTCGGCCCTACTGCCAAAAGTGTCCAATCACCCTAAGAAATATGCCACTTGATAGATCGGGTGATGGTAAGAACAACCCAGGTGCCTGAATCTCCAAGATCCCTCTCAATCTCTATAGATCTGAAATCCCCCACTGAATGGTGCGCCCCGCTGGGTGACTGAAGCCCTAGATAATTCAGCCCTGCTGAAGGAGGCCTCCAAATGCTCTGAAACTCTCCAGAAATACAGATCGGGACACTACAATTCACTAGGTGAAGTCTCAGGGTCAGATCTGAAGTGTAACCCCTCCAAACGGACTAGATCTAGATCTCAAAAACACCCTCCTTCTCTTCAATTCGCCCCATTGCTCAAGAAATAATCTGAGCCATAAAACTATCTCAGAAAGCACTAGATCCAATGTCCAAGTCCCTGTAATGAAAACCCAAGTGATAGAATCCTCAATAGCCCTGCCAATCTCCTACAGCGAATCTCTCTCCAATGATGGTGCGCCCGCCTTGCTGGAAACCCCTAATGGTACGCCCTCCTCCTCTTCCTGTGCCTGTGCCTATGTAGAACCTCCTACACTGATGTAGATCTGACTAGAATGGTGTGGGAGAGTATTTCATCTCTGAGACCAATCTTGGGACAAACTAAGTGGAATCTTTCACCACCGAATTGTCCTCTAGTGTTTGTTAAGTCAAAACCCTCAAAACCCCCAAGAGATGGACTCATTAGCTAAAGCCAAATATCAAACTGATAAACATACATCAATGGATGAGAAGAGGCCCTTGCCTTTCCTTTATACTTTTGGCTCACATTGTCCCTCCAAAGTGACTTTCATTTTATTAATAATTAATTAAATAATTAAATCACTTTAATTAATTAATTAACCTTTTTACCTTTGAAAATCTCCTTATCTCTCCTTATGGCTTCCCTGGCCACTAAAAGTCACTTCTAGCCATCCCATCCTATAGTGTTTCTCCTCCCGATTCGAATGAGTTATTACACTAAGAGGTTCCTCCAAGTAATGTGCCCAAAATGACCTCTGTAGTGAATTTCATCAACTTATAGCTCAAAATAGTCAAAATCATGGAAATCATCGGAATGCAACGGAACCAAAGCCAACCTATGCGAAATGGCTCATAATGATGGAATATGATGAGAAATGCATGATGGACCGCATAATGCCTCTCAAATACCCCTGTACTCGCTATAACATCCATCTGGCTACTCTGGTCAACATAAATCTCTGCACTGTGATGATGTCCCAAAGTGGGGACATTACATTTTTGTCGACCCCGTTTTGGGTAGTTTGGTGTATCAACTTCCCAGGGGCATAACTTTGGCATACAATCTTTGTTTGGGGCGCAAGATAACTCGTTGGAAAGGTATCATTGAGGGGATTAATTTTGGAGGCTCAATCAAAGACTTCAGTTACTATTGAGAATATCAATCCTAAAAAACCTTCATTTAGGCCATCAAAATGGCCCCGAAAGTTAAAAACTGCTAGAAATAGTAAATTACCAAAATTACCATAAAACTATTTTGAGCTAGTTGGAAAAGATGGGTGGCCACCAATATCCACTTCGATCACAAGGACCTGGGTCCTTGACCCTTTTTCCACCAGATAAACCTTTGACCAATGTTAAAACAAGGTGGCACCATGTATAGGTAAGAAACAATGTTCGGGCGTAATGGTAACAAAGGCTTTGTAAGGTTTATGAAGGTCACGGGTTCGACCCCTGTTGAATCCATAAATTTTTAATACACTTAAACCATAATTGGATAATGGGAGATCACCACGTGGCAACCTCTCATTGGATTATCCTTGCCACGTGTTGAAAAATGACTAATCCACCTAGATTGCACGAATGTCGAGTCACTTTCCATCACACATGCCCAGTCAACATATATTCATGCCATGTGGCACCTTATGGTGTGGACATGCCATCATCGTATGGTTGTATGGTCATGCTACGTGTCAACCTTGCAGTGGTGACATGTGTCACCTTGACCCCTTTGACTTTGAATTTTGACTTGGTTGACTTGAACTTTGACCAGCCATACCTTTTACATATGAACTCTGTTTGAGGCAGTTTTTGTGCCATTGGAAAGCTATCACTGAGCTCTACCCATTGATGGAATTTTTCAGAGAATTTAGGATATTTGAATTTTGAGAATTTTTGAACCTTTCTGGACCTCTATGGACGTTCTATATCTTTCTAGATCTCTATGAGAATTCCTACATACTATTGGATCACTTGGTTAAATATACCCACATCTATATGGCATTTTGTTTTTCTGCAACATGGGGAATAACATGGTCCTTGATTTCATCAAGAATAATCCTCTTGGCCTTCACATTCTTCTTCTTGAACTTTTCCAAAAGAGTTGCATCTGTAGGAACAATGACAACATTATTTTGTGTCTTGTTCACAATGTCCCATAACTGAACTTCCTCTAGAAAGAAAAGTATCCTCTCTTTCCAAGGACTAAAGTTCGTTGTCCCATCCAACAAGTATTCATGACCTTCTCAACTGAAACTTTTCTCTTCCCCTTCCTGTTGGAGTTACTTCACACACACATAAGATTTATTTTTCCTAAGGTTTTTCCTTGTTTATTAGTCATAATTAGTCATTATCTAGTCTCCTATATTTTAGGGGAGAATATTCCACTTGGAGAATATTCTCTTTCAGTTGACACTTCAGTTTGACTAGTTGAGTTGATTTTAGATGTTGCATTGGTTTTGTCACCATGCAACATTGGGATCATGCCCATGATAATTCGAAATTACCTTGGTATCATCACCAGACTGATGCATTAGCCTTGATTCCCTAAGTTAACTCCTCATTACTCTCTCTCCAGTCAGTTAACTGAAGACTAGTTGACTAGTTAACTCAACTAGGTGGCAGTTCACTCCCGTAACTGCCTGAGAGTCTAGACTAGGTGGCAGTTCACTCTCGTAACTGCCTGAGAGACTAGAATAGGTGGCAGTTTATTCCCATAATTGTTGGTGTGTATCCATATCAATCTAGACCACCACTATGCCTCATTAGTTACTCATGTATCCTATATCTATTGTAAATTATTCACTCTTTGAGTGTGGAATATGGTTAATGAGAATTCTTCCATTCTTTCTCTCCTTCTTCTTCTTTCTCAATTTCTCTCTGTAAATGTGTGTAGTATTTTCTAGATAGATCTATTCTATGAAGGTTCAACACATTTACATGGTATCAGAGTTGATGGACTGCTAAGCAAAAACTACACCAAATTATTTTTTGCAAGTACCGAAGATTGAAGAACGCAGAAAATATGGAATTTATGTTTTACTCACCGATAATACTTCTCACGCCTAATAAATATTTGGAGTGGAATCCAAAGATTCTACCTCTTATCAGAAGTAGAGTATTATACCAAATAACCATGGAAATGGAAGTAGAGCCTGATTCCGCCGATGAGAAAAATGACTTTCTCAATAGACAAGAAATGACCATAGGATTTATCTGCTTGTCTATTTCTCCAGAAATTCTCCACCAAGTATGTGATGTCTCACAAGACTTCACTCCAAATGAATTATGGAACAGATTGGAGGTTATAATAGAGAATAAATAAGATTGTGAATATTTCATGCAGGAGGTTGAACAAATAGAGCCAGAAGAGAAATCGTCAGAAGATCAAGCCTCTTATTCTGAAGAGTCTTCTACACAAGTATTTGTATCCCCTTAATTGAAGATGATGTCTACTCCATTTCATATTTGTTTTCTGAAATTCATGTGGAAGATGTATTTCATGCATCTCGGGATTCACATGAAGACATTTTTTCATGCGCAATGCATGTATCTCAGGAGACAAAAAGAGAACCGTGCACATCAGACTGAATTATGATATTTTATGAGAAGCATTTTTAGAAAAAAAAAAAAAAATTGCATATTTGAATTCCTCTCGGGAAAATATCCAATTTAAAAAAAAAATCATCTGAAACGGAGTCCGGGAAGTGAAGTTATGATCATTTTAAAATCAAGAAAATTTAAGCATTTTTTCAAAAATGCCCGCACGGTTTTCAAAATTTCATCCAAACTTTATTTGGATATTTTTCATTACAAGAAGAGAAATTGGATATGTGTGGAAATCGTAATGGTGCATCCACTTCATCAGATCTGTGTAGACATCTACATCTTCAAAAAAAAATTCAACGAGCACAAACTTGCACAGTTGCAAGGTCTTCTTGGAGTCAAGGACAGGGTTGCTTAGCAACTGTTTTTTGTTCTTTCTCATTTTTTTTATGCATTGTATTTTGAGGGGGGCTTTCCCATGAGGTTTTACCTCTATCCTCATTTATTTCAATGTATATTTTTTATTTGGGTACCTAACATGTCCTTTTTGCCGGGACCCATTCTTTATTTTCACCATAGTGATGTTCAAGAGGGGTGTTGGAGTTACTTCACACACACCTAGGATTTATTTTTCCTAAGGTTTTTTCGTGTTTATTAGTCATAATTAGTCACAATCTAGTCTCCTATATTTTAGGGGAGAATATTCCACCTAGAGAATATTCTCTTTTAGTTGACACTTCAGTTTGACTAGTTGAGTTGAGTTTAGTGTCGCACAATTGAGAGGGGGGGGGTGAATCAGTTGTTACTAAGATTAAACAATTATGCTTATTTTAAACTCTTTGTAGAGAAATGAATGGCAATCACAATAATGCAGGGAAGTAAGCAATAGAACATTCAACATCATTCATAGATATGAAATATACAGAGACAGATGTTTCCTGAGGAAACCCATAAAGGGTAAAAACCTCTTCTTCTTTATATGATAAGTAATCTTTACATTCGGTACATTATCATACTCATGAGCACCAATTCATGATGAGGCTACAACCTCTATTTTGCAAGCTGCAACTTGCTAAGAGCACCAACTCTCTGTTTTCACTAGCACCTACTAGAAGAAAGCACCAACTCCCTGGTTTCTCTAGCACCCACTAGAAAGAAGTAACAACTCCCTAAGTGTTCCAGCACCAAATAGATGGAAGCAAAAAATTCCAGTCACACAGGCACCAACCTATATAACAGAGAACAACAATTCGGCATTTCGGCACTTCGGGACTCCTGTGATGAAGAGTCTCGACTCTTGACTCCTCCAACTTCCGGTATCCGAAACTCCGATCGATGTGCCTGGTTCAGGATTTTTTAGTGTTTCGCATTTCGACACGTCTGGACTCCTGTGATGAAGAGTCTCGACTCTTGACTCCTCCAACTCCCGATATCCGAAACTCTGGTTGATGTGCATGTTTCAGGATTTTCGGATTTTCACATTTTGGCACTTTGAGACTCCTATGATGAAGAGTCTCGACTCTTGACTCCTCCAACTCCCGGTATCTGAAACTCTAGTTGATGTGCCTATTTCAGGATTTTCAGCATTTTTCATTTCGACACTTCGAGACTACTGTGATGAAGAGTCTCAACTCTTGACTTCTCCAACTCTCGGTATCCAGAACTCCAAAATTGAGTCTTTTTTTCTGATACCCAAAATGGAATTTAGCTTATGATCTTGCCATGTGATCATCATTGTGTTGTTGGTCGTAATCTTTTCCATCAACAACAAACACACATACTCTGCACTTTGCGTGCACCTCTGCACTATCTCTTCTGGTCTTCAGAAGCTTGCTCTGCTACGTCTTCCCAAAATACTTATGGTGCCCACCTGACATATTATACCTGTAATCAAGCCATAATCGTTGTTGTATTTTCCATCAATGACAAGCATACGCTGCCTGTAAAACATGCCAACAATCTCCCCCTTTGGCATTGATGGCAGCAAAGGCACCTGGACCTGTTCTTTTCTCCCCCTTTGACATCAATGTCAAAGAAAACACTCTCCCCCTGAGCTGTTGCAATGTTTTTCAGAGGTATCAGATATTCAATCAATACAACCTCCCCCTAACAGGATGGACTCTCTTAGGTGTGAAATGGGATGACACCCAACTTCTGTCGAAGATATTCAAATGGTGTCTTGGCTAGGGGTTTAGTAAAGATGTCTGCAATTTGTTTTGTGGTTGGAATGTAATGGACTTGAACAATCTGATTGGTGACCTGCTCTATCAGAAAATGGTATTTTATGGGAATATGCTTGGTCTTGGAGTGGAATACAATATTCTTGGACACACTGATGGCACTAGTGTTATCACAATGAATTGGGATCGGTGCAACATATTTTACCTCCAAGTCTGCAAGTGTCTAAATCATCCATAATACCTGAGTGCAACAGGTAGCAGCAACAATGTACTCTGCCTCTGTAGTTGATAAAGAAATGGAACCTTTCTTTTTACTCAACCATGCTACTAGAGAATCTACTAAGAAGAACGCACCTCCACTCATGCTTTTCCTTTCATCCATCCAGTTAGCCTAATCAGCATCTGAGTAGATTGATAATTGAAAATTCTGATTCTTAGGATACCATAGGCCATAGTTCATTGTTTCTTTCAAATATTTGAATATCCTTTTGACAACTAGCAAATGACTCTGTTTAGGTGCAGACTGATATCTTCCTACCATTCCAACATCATGCATTATGTCTGGGTGAGATGTTGTGATGTACAGTAGGTTGTCTATCATTGACCTATATGAACTTTGATCAACATCAGGTGAGTCATCATCCTTGCTTAATTTGCATCCAGTAACCATAGGTGTGCCCACATGTTTAGAATCTTCCATTTGAAACCTTCTTAGAAACAAGTGGTTTCCCATCTATTATTTGGTTGAACTCGCTCTCTCTGTATTATCTAAATGGGAGAGTCTGAGGGATGTAGTGAATGAATATCTTTACAATGGAATGACAATCCTCAGAGTTGCATGGATCAGTAACGTCTTCCTCTTTTGTTTTCCACGTTGCGTGGAGGTTCTCTGTATGGTAGTAACAATATCCATTTCCCCTCTCCAGGAGTGGCATGATGCAATTAGAGCTAGCAACCAAAAATATGATGCCATGATCTCTAGCTCTAACAGTAGTACCAGCAGCCATGAAGATGACAATGGAGAGGTGGATAATAATATTCATCTACTTAGTATGGCACTTGTCCAAGGGATCTTCTTGATTTATTACCTACTCACAGCTCCCCATAGTGAAGAGGACCCCCACCCCCATAGCAGGGAGACGCTAGAAAGTATGGATATAGTAGAACCGGTCGTCCAAATGGTGAAACTGGTACTTGTAGGTAACAAATTTTTCCAGTTATCTCACTTGGGTTTTGGATTAAAAATCATAGCACTGTGTAATGATGAAGGTGGTATTAGTGGGAAGATAAAAACCGAACTTGTTTGTGTTTTTGGAGATTTTTTGGGAAGTAATTATGTGGAAGAGTATGGTGCAGAGGTGAAGTGGATGCTTCAATACATTATGCATTGCGCATGCTCTGAGCAATGAAATGGGCATGATTTTCATCTTCAATTTCTTAGTTCTTTCAGTTTTGGTTCACTGTTTATATGAGATAGGGGTTTCCTACTGGGAATTTATAAGAAACAGGTGTTGGTCACTTGAATTTTTTTTAATTAAATTCCTCACCTGAAATCAAGTGTACTGGAAACTTCTTCCTACTTTGAATTGTAATTCTGAGTTTATATGAATTGTAATTCCGAGTTTATATGGTATATGGATTGGTAACTTGAAAATTAAGTGCAACTGCAACTACAATGGTGTTTTATTTTATTTTTATTATTCATTAATTAAATCAGAATTTATGAGAAAAACAGGTTGGTAACTTGAAATTGTGCAGGTGTAACTGGTTAGTAATTTTTGAAATGCATGTCACCTGGTATTCTTTCTTATGTTTATGATTAAGAATTAGTGATGATGGGTGTTTTGGCCTATGTTAGCCCTGGATTTTGTGATTTTGAGTTTTTCTAGTGGAGGTTGCAATGGTGTGTCATCCTATTTTGTATTAGGGCATGTATATACTTTTGTTAATTCAGAGAGATTTAAGGAATCTTGAATTCAAAAAAAATATTGAACTATAATTACAATTGACTACACTTCATGTTTTAAAGGTGTGTGTTATCATTCCTAAATTGTACGTTCATCAATATTTCCTTTTTCAAAATAATGGTTGGATTGTATTATCAAAAGCATTGTAGCCAAACCTGTAGAACATTTCTCATAGTAGTAAATAATTCTTGTCTAAAGTCCAAAAACATGAATAACTAATCTACAACCATGCTAAGCATGCAAGACCAAACTAGATTGTTTTTCTGTCTATTGGTATATGTTCTTATATATTATATATTGATTTAGTAAAACTAATATATGTTACAAAACATTGTACTACTGGCTAATATTAAGGCCCAATATGTGCATGATCAATTGATTCCCCTTAGGTGCTTGATGTGCATCATCAATTAATTCGAGAATGGAGGTAGAGGAGTAATATTAGAGTTTAGGAATAAAAAGATTCACAAGTGCAACTTGAGTGTATGATGTGGCATGCATGGCCAAGGAGTCTAGGAGTAGAAAGAGGCAAGTTGATATTGGTATAGACATGCACCATTATGGTTTCCATTACATGGACGAAATCCATCACTTTTAGGTGTTTCATCCTTAACATGGACATAGTGGCACGAGGTGTTTCATCCTTAGCATGAACATAGTGGCACAGGGTTTATTTTCCTGATCTACAAGAGCTAGTAGTTTCTTTCCTACTTTGATGGCAAACTAGTTTCTAGATTTATTGACCTTTTTATTCTTTGTATGGTTGTTATTAGAAAACAAATCTAAGCACGGAGGGTGATTGAATGTCTGGACTGGTACAGTGAGCATGGAAGTGTGGAGCTCCCAGAGAGTAGTCGTCAGCTGCGTGTATTGATTTCTAGTCGTCTAATAGACACATAAATCGGTGTCTGACATCTTACTGCGTGTGTCTCTATGTTATTGTTGCATTCATTTTTCAAATACGAATTTCTATAGAAGTATGTAAACTCTAGGCATCAAACCCATTTAATCGCTCCTTGTTATCATTTATGTTGGTAGGCCCAGATCACCCAGATCAAGGTCATTGTTGTTGTAGTGGAGTTGGTCTGAACTATTGGATTCGAACAGACAAATCGTTGTTGTGGACTGTGCACGAATATAGCTACTATGTAGTGTGCCCATAGGGGGCGTATTGTTTGTAATCGATTTTGAAGTATTGAGAATTCATTGTTGAGGGTTTGACCGCGGTAGATGAAATGGTATTGAGAATTCATTTTTGAGAGTGTGTCCAGATTCGTTGCTCCTTGACTCTTTGTTGAGGGATTTATCTCTCTGGGCACCAAAAGTAACCAGGTATCATTGTTGCAACAACACACTAATGTTTTTCTGTTGAATTGGAGGTAATAAATTTGGAGAGTTCTCTTGAAGATTGTGGTCGGTTGCAAAATCTTGTTTTGTTGTTCTAGAATTGATAAGCATTCTACTTGGATTGATGTACATTTGTAGATTGATGTGGATTGATAGACATTTGTGGTAAGTTCAATGCCCCTTGAACTTACTAGGTGGGATTTCATTGGTTTAGCTTTTGATCCTTATATCCAATGTTGTAAGCTTATCATAGGAACACTTGAAAGTTTGTTGTGAGTTTGTTGCGTGAAGGAGTTTGCAAGGATGGAGAGTCCACTTGCTAAAAATTATCTCAATGAAGCCAATAAATTAGATGGCTTGAATTTCGTCAATTGAAAATTCAAAATGAGACCTTGATGGAAGGTTACGGTGTATGGACAATCATGAAAGGAGATAAAGTGTGACCCAACGTGGCTGCAGGTGTGAAAATAGTAGCAATCCAATATTGGGATATGCGGGAGAACAAAGCCAGGGTATTATTATGAATGTCTGTAAAAGACAATATAATTCCTCTCATTAGAGATGCTAAGACTTCTAAAGAAACCTGGAAAGCACTTAAACATATGTATGAGACTAATAATACAAATCGTATTCTTTTTCTGAAGAGTAAATTGCTAAGTATTAAAATGGATATAAATGAGTATGTTAGTAATTTTCTTGGGAGAATTAAAGACATGGAAGATAAATTGGGAGATATAGGAGAAAAAGTGTCAAACATTGATCTTGTCACAATTTCTCTAAATGGAATGCTAGAGGATTATCAAATGTTTATAATGGGCCTTGCAACAAGAGAGAAATCTCCTACCTTTGAGGAATTGAGAAATCAGTAGGTCGTAGTAAGGGTGAGTGGGAGGAATACTTTGGTGAGAAGATGTAGAGGCCTACTGAGGACATCAGGTCTTTTAACATCCCAAGGAGGAACAATTTAAAAGCAAGAAATTCTTGAATTTAAATCTCAAAGAAACTGAAAGGAACTGTAAAAGCACTATAATCAAACTTTCATCATAATACAGTCACAATAATTCAAGTGAATCAATCAAACATGAACTCTTTCGGCATCAGAGGGAAACAAGAGGGAGTAAGAAAATTGACTTTCATTAAACAAGAAGTCTCAAATGCATATACATAATCATAAACCAGAGGCTTTGCTAAAACTTTACAATACGGGAGCTTTGCTCTATCATCGACCCTAACAAAATATGAGAACTGAGTATTTATACTCAAAATAAAATCACGGAAGCATATCCGAGGAGCTGCGTTGAAGGTGTTACATCTGCATGCCTCCTGACAGATTGTCCATGCACTCTCTATCCATACGTGAACCTTGGTCATACGCAAAAAAGCTTCAGAACGGACCTGTTGATGAGCTAACTAACTAACAATCATTTCTTGTGATTTCTATTTATGGAAGAAATGACATTCACCCACCACCTACCAACCTTAATAAATGCTTCATTGGGATCGGAGAAGGCTCAAGTCAACTCTGCACCTATAGGACGTGGCAACTAATACGGTGATTGGCATGCCAGACCTAAAATGGCGAATGGGAGATGGCCATGTGGACATCGTAGGGGCCACACAAGCAGGAGTTGAGGTGGACTGGGATGGAGATGATGTGGGGCGAGGTGGCATGAGAAGAGAGGGGAGATGCGATAGGAAGGACAGTGAATGGAGGCTATGTGTGAGGGGGCGAAAGCTATAGGGGAGCAGGAGATGTGGCAAACAGAGGAGGGAGAAAGAGTGGGGGACATATTTGGTGCAGACACTTGTCAATCCAGAAGAGGGCGCTAGATGCACATGCAGATATCGGGGCTACGACAAGTGGTTTCATTCTTCCTCGCTTTTGGGCCTAATGTGTGTCTCTGGCTGACATGTAGCGTCTCCACAAAAACCATGGTTTCTTCCCGACCCATTCTATATTTTTTAATGACCACGGATGTTGAGGCCTCGATACAATCGATGACCATTAATCTGAGCCGCACCAATCTTAACTGCCCAGATCTGCGTGTGTCTTATTATATCGTGCCAAAAGGTCACATCGCACCTCTGACTTAGGATATAAGTTGATTTGTGGGTTTTTTCCCATTTTCTTTGATTACTTTTCCAAGGGGCCAACTTCATAGGAAAACACCCCATTTACAAATAAATGTGATAACATTAGGCTCCATGGGGGATGGCTTGCTCCCTGTGAGATGCCAAGAACTCTTCTACAGTTTCAGTGTCTTGGTGTTGGGTTGTGGAGTCACTCTAAACAAAAAAAAATAGAAAAAAAGTATTTACAAAGACAAAGGAGCCACTCAAGGCTTAAATAAAGAACTTCTTCAGCAAATTCCCATTCACAAGGCCACCAAAAACTTCATTTCCCTCCAAACTCTGCAATCTGTAATTGTTATTTTGACCTGTCTCAAAGCTTTTGATGGGCCCGATCCACAAGGCTTCAAATTTGTTGTGCTTTCCTCTTTCCTGTCCGGGCACATCCCATTTAAGCACTAGATCTCCCAGCTGGAAATCCTCTTTTCTCGCCTTCCTGTCAAAGGATTTCTTGATCTTATGTTGATGTTCATGCACTTTGTCTAGTAGTTTCTCTCTGGTCTACTACTCTTTGACTATCTGGAGAATCCTTCTCATCATTTCGTCGGGTTCACCCTGGCAGTCTTGAAAGAATTTCACCACATGAAAGGCGAGTTGAGAGGGAAAAACTGCTTTGGCTTCGTATACAAGATGGAAAGGAGATAGACCAAGAGACCTCTTTGTTGTCACTCTGTCGGCCCATAGAGTGAACTTAAGCTTTGAATCCCATGCTTTTGTGTTATCCTCTAACAATATTTTGATGATCTTTATGAGGATTTTGTTAGAGGACTCTGCTAATCCATTGCCTTGGGGATAATAGGGGTTAGAGTGGATTAGTGCAATTCCAAAATGCTCACAGAATTTGATCAATGGCTCAGACCTGAAGGATGCAACATTATCAGTGATTTTTCTGTTCGAACAACCAAACCTTACAATAATATCCTCCAGGAAACCAATGATCACTTTATGAGAAGCACTCCTTGTGGGGATAACTTCTATCCATTTGGTGAAATAATTTGTGGCAATTAAGATCCACCTGTGCTGACTACTTTATGCATGACAAATTTCCCCAATGAAGTCTAGGCCCCACTACTGAAAGGGTCCTAAAGCTTCCATAGGCTTCAATGGCAGAGATTTGAGGTTCTTCTTTCTAGAGAATTTCTGACATTTGATACAAGCACTGAATTTCACACATACATCAGTGAATAGAGTAGGCCAATAGTACCCAACCCTGAGAATATTATAGGTTGTGGTCCTCCAAAAGTGATGTCCTCCACATAGGCTATCATGAAACTCAAACATAATTTTTTGGGCCTCCTGTGGGTCTAGACATCTCAGAAGCACACCCAAAGGGTCTTTCCAATACAAGACCTGGTCAATGAGGCAATACCTGATTTCTTTGAGATGTAAAGCTCTTGCCTTGCTTTTTCCCATACCATCATGGGGTCTCAACTCTTGCAAAAAAAATATAATATCTTCGTACCAGGTACATTCTTCTAGTGGAGGGCTATCCTATGGATTTTTATCAGAAAACTCAGCTTGATGACCTTCTAAGAAAGTGTTGATGAATTTAACCCCCAAATCTTCAAAATTAGATTAATCCAACAACTTTGACAAACCTTGACCCTTTAATATCTTGGTTGGTTTTATTTCCAGATCGAATTCGAGGATTTTGGCAATCCACTTACTCCTTCTCCCATCTATGTCATTCTGAGTGCGAATGTCCTTCACAAAAGCTGAAGGAACGCATGCAATGATTTTTGAATGTAAAACATATACTCCGAAAGATTTGAGATCTTTGACCAAGGCATAGGTGTGATTCTCCATGATGTCATATTTGACCTCTTCATCCCTCAATGCCCTACTGAAAAATGAAATAGGCTTCTCCATCCCTTCAGCATTCTTCTGCAGTAGAAAACCTGCCACTGTATCAAATGAAGCAAAAGAGAAAATTACAAAATCTTTGGAATAATCAAGACTGATAAGCATAGGTGCTTCGGTCAGTGCCTTCTTGATTTGGTTGATGGATTCTCTAGACTCAACAGTCCATTTTACTTCATTCCCCTTCCTGAGCATGGTTGTGATATGCTTCACCAATTAAGAAAAATTTGAAACAAACTTTCTTAGAGAATTGATTTTTCCTAGGAAAGACTTGATTTCCTTCTTGGATCTGGGAAGTGACAAATTTGGAATAGCTTCCACCCTGCTTGAATCAATTTTGACCCCCTCAGCTGATACTATGTGTCCCAACATTTTTCCCTCTTTCATGGAAAACAATGATTTCTTCGGATTTAAGGAGAGACCAAACCTTCTGCATTTCAAGAAGACTTTCCTTAGATGTCAACAATGTTCTTTATTAGATCTATAAAATATTGTTATATCATCTAGATAGATGACCAACAATTTATCCTTCTCCCCAATGAAGGCGATGTCCATAGCTCGCTGAAAGGTTGCTCCTGTGTTTATTAATCCAAAGGGCATTTTGGCATACATGAATGTTCCCCAAGGAGTGGTGAGGGCTATATTTTCTCTATCATCAAGTAGGACAAAGATCTGACTGTATCCAGAAAATCCATCAATCATGGAAATACTAGATGCACTAGTTACCCTCTGCAATATGTGTTCCATCTTTGGCAGTGGATAATTGTCCTTCTTTGAGCTCCTGTTCAGATTTCTGAAATTGACACAGAGCCTCATTTCTCCACTCTTTTTTCTTACTAGGACCAGGTTGGATACCCACTCAGACTATCTTAAAGGCACAATAATTTGAGCATCCAAAAGCTTCTTCACCTCCCTTTCCATAATAGGCAACAACATAGGATTTATCTGTCTTAATTTTTTTCCTAAATTGTTTGGTGTCCTCTTTGAATGGAATCTTATGCTCAATGATAGTGGTGTCATATGTTCTATGGTCTTCATAGGTCCAAGTGATCACATCCACAAATTCCTTTAATAGCTTAGTATACTCGGCCTTCAGCTCTCTTGACAGGCTGCTTGTTAATTTCACAAATTTGGGATTCTTCTCTGTGCCAATATTGCACTCATCTACATCACCATCCTCACCTGAGAGTTTACCCTTTACTTCCACATCATTTCTATCAAATATTCTTTCCAAGGGGACTAGTCCCTTTGGGATGTGATTGTTAGGTAATTTAACAATATAATGATCAACAATTTTTTTTAGAAAAACATCGGCATGAGGACATGTTTCAGAATCAGGCTCTTGATTAATGTGTAATGCAAAAAACTCATCAACGGTGTCGAGGAACCTTATGATTTCAAGATCATATTCAAACAATTTCCAATTCTTGATGTTGTTAGGTATAGAGGGTCTATATTTCACTTCTACATCATACTTGAGCTTGGGTGGCAGAGGGACTCTGAAATTGCTGGATGAAACAACCATAGAATCGACCATGACATTTTCTTCTTTGGGAACAAATGAAATGTTAAAATCTACAAAGAAAGTGTCAATGAGTTCCCATAATTCATTTCTGTAACTTCTGAGCTGAGGGTGTTTGGTCTGATAAATATTCTTGATCTACTGGACAATCAACTCAACATCACCAAACATTGATATCTCTTTAATTCCCATATCCTTCGCAACTCTTAAGCCTAAAACAAAAAATTCATACTCTACCACATTGTTGGTAGCTTCAAATTCCAGTTTTTATGATAGAGTTATGGCTTCCTGAGATGGTTAAAAAAAGACCACTCCATCACTAGCAACATCCTTAGAGAAGGCTCCATCAAAAAACATTTTCCACATAGAGTTAATTGGAGGATAACATTCACCAAGAGTAATGGACTTTCTGATCTCAACAGGAGGTTCATGGACATTAGTGAGCTGCAATAAGCTGGATCCCAAATCAGTATCAAGGGAAAATATAGGATGATTGGTGGGATATTCTTCATCACTTACAATGTAGGCCAACTGATATTCTCTATACATTCTTCTATGTTCCCCTCCAAACAAAGGAATAATGGCATATGTGAGGTTCATATGCAAGGTTACCCAAGTCTTTTTATCCAAGATCTCAACAAAAACATGCCGAAATTGGGAGGAACGTCAACCACCACAATATCCATGACCACACTTTTCATGGGGAGATGAAACAAGGTCACAACCATATCTTTGATAACCCCAAGACATTGCACCCTCCTTGAATCAAAAGAGTACAAATAATGATAAGCTTTTGTGATCTCTAATCCAAGCTCTTCCAAAACAGTTTTGGGAATGAGATTATCAGATGCCACAGAGTCCATTAGAAAATTATGCAACACCTTATCATGCATGTTTAAGGATGTGTAGAAAGGAGGGGATGAATCATCTCTATCTTCTACCATAGGACCTAAGATGACTGCTGGCTTTTTGTCTTGGAGATTTACCGAGTCTGTGGAATGACAAGATGGCTCAGATTGCATCATCGTAGAGAGGGAACTTTTGAAGTATTCATGCTTGACTAGATCTGAAAGGGGAACAGGGATTGTGATCTTATGAATTTCATGCTCAAAGTTAAAAGATGAAGGGGGATTCAAAATTTCTCTCACCTCTGGGATGGGGTCTTTGGATATTGGTGGGGGATTTTGAGCTTTCGTTTATTTGTTTTTGTTTGATGCATCTTTAATAGGTTTCTCTACTATGGAAGGTTGATCAGGGATGTCATACTTCCCTTATTTCTTATTAGACTGGAGGTTGTATTTATTTTGGTTGCCACTGGCCTTGTCTCACTTACTCAGCTCATTTATTTGATTGTTCACGAGGGATTCCTTGTATGAAGATTGAGTTAAATGGGGAAATGGGGAGGTCTCTCCAATAAAATGAATTTTACGGTCAAGCTCCTCTTCTTCCCTTTCTTCATCCATAAAAAGGTTGTTTTGAAGAGGAGCCTGAATTTTCTGATCGTTTCTATCTCTGTCCCTTTGTTCCCTTAGAATAATCCGAGGAGCATGGTTGTTCGGCCTCTTGAAATTGCCTCTGTTATCATTATTTGGGACATTCTTATAACCTTTCTTCCCTTCAAATTTCATATTCTCCATTTCTACAGACATGGACTTCACCATCTTGGTTAATTCATCTACTTGA
>ML787462.1:445850-472335 GCA_009831015.1 Picea engelmannii | reverse complement strand
TATCATTATTTGGGACATTCTTATAACCTTTCTTCCCTTCAAATTTCATATTCTCCATTTCTACAGACATGGACTTCACCATCTTGGTTAATTCATCTACTTGAGGGTGAGATGCAGAAAAACCAGAGGTTGAGGCCTCAGATATTCCTCTTCCTCTGTCTCTATCAACTTTGCTACTAATCCTGTCAACTGCTAACACATTGGATTCTACCTCCAAGGCTGCATATTTCATATGATCCAGGGAAGTATATCTTCTCTCTCTGAGCAGGAGGTAGAAATCGGGGTCAAAATCACTAGAGTAAGTAATTTTGGAAGATGCTTCTGTAGGCTTTATCTTAGTAGGGATCTTATTGTACATCTTGTTAAATCTTTTGGAGAAATCAGAGACATATTCTCCCTCCTTTCTCTTTAGTGATCTGAACTCTGTGATATAATACATAAAATCTTTTTTTCCCCCCATTGCCTCAAGAAGACATCATCTAGAGCTTCAATCCTAGTAATGGATCCAGGGGTCAATCCCCTAAACCATTTTCTAACCTCACCATCAAGGCTCTGGACAAAGAATCTCTTCCAGATATATTCATTTTCAATATTCAGGTTTTCTTCATAACTGTAGAAGGCAACAAGGTTCTCTTCAACAGTTATGTCCTCTTTTCCAGTGAAATTAGGCATATATTTCAAGTAATCTCCAACGGGGAGAGCATTCATGGGATGAGGTAAGACTAGAGGGGCATATCTTGCAGCCACTATGGCATCCATTCTGTTTCTAGGGGGATTAGCACCTAGAATAGGGATATGAGGTGGAGGATAATTAGGGGGAGAAGGTGTTAGAATAAGGGATACTAGAAATGAGCTTCCAAGAGGAAAGGGAAACAACAAAGGATTTGGAGAAAAAGTTAAAGGGCTTGAGGGAAACAACAAAAACATGCCGAACTTGGGAGGAACGTCAACCACCACAATATCCATGACCACACTTTTCATGGGCAAATGAAACAAGGTCACAACCATATCTTTGATAAACCCAAGACATTGCACCCTCCTTGAATCAAAGGAGTACAAATAATGATAAGCTTTTGTGATCTCTAATATGAGCTCTTCCATAACAGTTTTGGGAATGATATTATGAGATGCCCCATAGTCCATCAAAAAATTATGCAACACCTTATCATGCATGTTTAAGGGTGTGTAGAAAGGAGGGGATGAATCATCTCTATCTTCTACCACAGGACCTAAGATGACTATTGGCTTTTCATCTTGGTTATTTACTGAGTCTGTGGAATGACAAGATGGCTTAGATTGCAACATTGTAGAGAGGGACCTTTTGAAGTATTCATGCTTGACTAGCTCTGAAAGGGGAACAGGGATTGTGATCTTATAAATTTCATGCTCAAAGTTAAAAGATGAAGGGGCATTCAGAATTTCTCTCACCTCTGGGATGGGGTCTTTGGATATTGGTGGGGGATTTTGAGCTTTCATTTCTTTGTTGTTGTTTGATGCATCTTGAAAAGGTTTCTCTGCTATGGAAGGTTGATCAGGGATGTCGGACTTCCCTTCTTTCTTCTTAGACTGGAGGTTGTATTTATTTTGGTTGCCACTGGCCTTATCTCACTTACTCAACTCATTTATTTGATTGTTCATGAGGGATTCCTCATATGCAGATTCAGTTAAATGGGGAAATGGGGAGGTCTCTCCAATACAATGAATTTTAGGGTCAAGCTCCTCTTCTTCCCTTTCTTCATCCGTAAAAAGGTTTTTTTGAAGAGGAGCCTAGATTTTCTGATCGTTTCTATCTCTGTCCCTTTGTTCCCTTAGCATAATCTGAGGAGCATGGTTGTTCGACCTCTTGAGGTTGCCTCTGTTATCATTATTTGGGACATTCTTATAACCTTGCTTCCCTTTGAATTTCATATTCTCCATTTCTACAGACATGGACTTCACCATCTTGTTTAATTCATCTACTTGAGGGTGAGATGCAGAAAAACCAGAGGTTGAGGCCTCAGATCTTCCTCTGTCTTTATCAACTTTTCTCCTAAGCTTGTCAACTGCTAATGCATTGAATTCTACCTCCAAGGTTGCATATTTCATATGAGCCAGGGAAGTATCTCTTCTCTCTCTGAGAAGGAGGCAGAAATTGGGGTCAAAAGCACTAGAATAAGTAATTTTGGCAGAGGCTTTTGTAGGCTTTATCTCAGTAGGGATCGTATTGTACATCTTGTTAAATATTTTGGAGAAATCAGAGACATATTCTCCCTCCTTTCTCTTTAGTGATCTGAACTATGTGATATAATACATAAAATCTTTTTTGTTCCCCCATTGCCTCAAGAAGACATCATCTAGAGCTTTAATCCTAGTAATGGATCCATGGGTCAATCCCCTAAACCATTTTCTAACCTCACCATCAAGGCTCTGGACAAAGAATCTCTTCCAAATATATTCATTTTCAATATTCAGGTTTTCTTCATAACTGTAGAAGGCAACAAGGTTCTCTTCAACATTTATGTCCTCTTCTCCAGTGAAATTTGGCATATATTTCAGGTAATCTCCAAGAGGGAGAGAATTCATGGTCTGAGGTAAATCTAGAGGGGCATATCTTGCAGCCACTATGGCATCCATTTTGTTTCTAGGGGGATTATCACCTGGCATAGGGATATGAGGTGGAGGAGAATTAGGGGGAGAAGGTGTTAGAATAAGGGATACTAGAAATGAGATCTAGAGATGAAAGGGAAATAACAAAGGATTTGGAGAAAAATTTAAAGGGCTTGAGGGAGCAGAGGTTTCCCTCTCTATAAAACTAGTAACTCTAACATATGGAGGAGTGGTAAAGCCTAGGGTAGGAAAATTGTCTGAGGTGTTGGGTCTAAACCATGGTACAATTTCAAGAGAGAGAGGAGTGACAAGGCTTTCTCCCTCAAATCCCATACCAGGAGGGGAAAACTCAACAGGAACACTCCCAAAATTCAAAGTTCGAGAAACTCCAACAGAAGGTATAACAAAAGGATAAAAAGCAGAAATTGGAGTTCTTATAGGATAATGAAAGTCATCAGAAATACCTGGCTCAACAGTAGAATTACCTTCATGGAGGGCCTTTCCCTTTCTGATAATTTTCTTTGGGTCTGCTTTAGGTGTTGTTAAAGGCAGTTGTGGGGTAGACCTCGTGTGTCTGCCTCTGGAAGCCACAACTGAAAAAGTGGAGTTGTTAGTGGATTCGCCTTAATAGAGTCACCATAGTGGAGTCTCCAGGTGCACAGTTTCAATCTTTGATGTACTAAGTTATGATGCACCTTCAGAACCAATAAGCTTTGTCGTTCAATCCCAGGGAAAAATATTCAACTTCGTCCCCAACAATGACACTAGAAATGTTAGCACCAGAATTCACCCCTCGATTGCGGCAAAGGTACGCCTTATACCCATCAGAGTTTTATGTCATGGGTTGGTATAAAGGGGTCAAATTGGCGCAGTCTCAGGAAAGTATTGTTTTAACTCAGAAAAATGGATTGATATGTGTAGGCAGGTGAGGTCTTGGTTTAACTTCAATCAGTAGGTTGTAGTAAGGGTGATTAGGAGGAAGACTTTGGTGAGAATATGTAGAGGCATGCTAAGGACATCAGGTCTTTCAATAGCCCAAGGAGAAACAATTTAAAAGAAAACTTCTCGAATTTAAATCTCAAATAAACTGAAAGGAACTGTAACAACACTATAATCAAACTTTCATCATAATGCAGTCACAATAATTCAAGTGAATCAGTCAAACATGAACTCTTTCAACATCACAGGGAAACAAGAGGGATTAAGAAATATGACTGTCATTAAACAAGAAGTCTCGAATGTATATACATAATCATAAGAAAAAGTCTTTACTAAAATTTTAGAATATGATAGCTTTTCTCTACCATCAACCCTAACAAAATATGAGAATTGAGTATTTATACTCAAAATAAAATCATGGAAGCATATCCGAGGAGTTGTGTTGAAGGTGTTACGTCTGCATGCCTCCTGATAGACTATGCATGTAGTCTTTGTCCAGATGTGAACCTCGGTCATATGCAAACAAGCTTCATAACAAACCTGTTGATGAGCTGACTAACTGATAGTCCTTTCTTGTGCTTTCTATTTATGGCAGAAACGACATTCACCCACCACCTACCAACCTTAATAATGGATTAATTGGGATCAGAGAAGGCTCAAGTCAACTCTGTGATTGGTGGCAGCTGACGGGGTGATTGTTGTGCTAGACCTAAAATGATGAACGAGTGATGGCCATGTGGACAGTGCAGGGGCCACACAAGCAAGAGATGAGGTGGTCTGGGACAAAGATGATGTGGGGCGAGGTGGCACGAGATGAGAGGGGAGACGTGATAGGAGGGACGATGAATGGAGACCAAGTGTGAAGGGAAAAAAGTTATATGGGAGCGAGATATTTGGAAAACAGAAGAGAGAGGAGTGGGGGACAACTGTGGGGTAGACACTTGTTAATTTGAGATAGGGTGCTAGATGCACATGCACATATCGTGGCTGTGAAAAGTGGTTTCATTATTCCCTGCTTTTGGGCCCGATGAGTGTCTCCGGATGACATGTAGCGCCTCCACAAAAATCATGGTTTCTTCCCGTCCCACTCTATATTTTTTAATGATCATACATGTTGAGGCCCCGATACGATCAAATACCATCGATCTAAGGGGCACCAATATTGACCACCCAAATATGCGCCCGTCTTACTATATCACGCCAAAAGGTCACATCGCACCTTCAACTTAGGATATAAGATGATTTGTGGGTTTTTTTCCCATTTTCTTTGATTACTTCGCCAAGGGGCCAACTTCTTAGGAAAACACCCCCTTTACAAATAAATGTGATAACACCATCTAATATAAATGAACCTAAGTGTTTCTATTATGGTAGGACTAGGCATCTCGGTAGAGAATGTCATAAGAAAAAAAATGATAAGGCTAGGCATAAAAATAGAAAACATCCAGGACATTTTGTAGAAGAAAACCCGAATTTTGATTCAAAATATCTCATATTGTTTGTGTCTAATCCTGCATTGTCTGCTGAAAATAATGATGTTAACGCATGGTTTGTTGATTCTGAAGCCTCGATTCACATGACATGTAACAAGAATTGGTATAGAAACTTTAAAGAAACATGTAATGGTGCCCATATTTATCTTGGATATGATTGTTCTTATCAGATCAATGTATATGGAGATATTCTAGTAACACTTCAAAATGGTAATGTCAGACACATTCACAATGTTGTGTATGTCCCTGGGATAAATAAAAGATTGATTTATGTGTCCACAATTACATATCATAATTTTAATTGTGAATTCTTCAAGACACATTGTATATTGAAGGACTTGTAGTATCATTATAGAATTGTTGCCTCGGGAGTCGGAGTTGGAGGTCTGTACAAACTTGATGTCACCGACAAGAATCATCAAGCATTGGCTTCTGCAACTATGCCTATAGAAAATCTTTGGAACCAAAGGTATGGTCACATTGATTATCATGATTTGTTGTTATTACAAAAACAAAGCATGGTTGAAGGACTCCCTATGTTTAAGAATGAGTATGCTGCTTGTGAAGGTTGTGCATTAGGAAAGATGCACAAAGATGAATTCTCCTCTAATTCTGATAGGAGAAAGAAAGATGTATTCGAACTTATATTTATTGATGTTTGTGGACCAATGCAGATGAGTTCCTTAGGTGGTGCTTATTATTTTTTGTTATTTATTGATGACTGCACAAGATACACATGGGTTTAAACTTTATTTCCTTAGAAAAAATGATTCAGATTATTTTTGGCACAAAATGAGAGCAGAGATATAATAAATAAATGTATATATATATCTTGGATATCCAATAATATAAAAAAAATGTATCATATATGCAAACATAAACACACAGATGCATTAATACCCAATTTTCTATTAATGAGTGAAAATGTACAAAGACTGTAAAAATATAGAGTGAAAGACTCGCTAGAATGGTGGTAGCTTATCTCTCAGAAGAGATGTGTCCGCTACTCGCATTAACAAGAACATGATCTTAAAATGAGGCTCCAAAGGAATTTTTATCATAAATAAAATCCAAAACCCTAACCCCAGAAGATGAAAAGCCAACGGTTTTTTTCAACCCCGTTTTGGGTAGTTTGGTGTATCAACTTCCTGGGCGCGTAACTTTGGCATACGATCTCTGTTTGGGGCGCAAGATAAATCATTGAAAAGGTATCATAGAGGGGATTAGTTTTGGAGGCTCAATCAGAGACTTCGGTTATTATTGAGAATATCAATCCTAAAAAACCTTCATTTACGCCATCAAAATGGCCCCGAAAGTTAAAAACTGCTAAAAATAGTAAATTACCAAAAGTACAAGAAAACAGTTTTGAGATAGTTGGAAAAGATGGGTGGCCACCGATATCCACCTGGATCACAAAGACTTGGGTCCTTGACCCTTTTTCCACCAGATAAACCTTTGACCAATGTTAAAACAAGGTGGCACCATGTATAGTTAAGAAACAATGTTCGGACGCAATGGTAACAAAGGCTTTGTAAGGTTTATGAAGGTCACGGGTTTGACCCCTGTTGACTCCATAATTTTTTAATACACTTAAACCATAATTGGATAATGGGAGGTCACCACATGGAAACCTATCATTGGCTTATCCTTTCCACGTGTTGAAAAATGACTAATCCACCTAAATTGCACAAATGTTGAGTCACTTTCCATCACACATGCCCAGTCAACATATAGTCATGCCATGTGGCACCTTGGGGTGTGGACATGCCATCATCGTATGGTTGTATGGTCATGCTACGTGTCAACCTTGCAGTGGTGACATGTGTCACCTTGACCCCTTTGAATTTGAATTTTGACTTGGTTGACTTGAACTTTGACCAGCCATACCTTTTACATATGAACTCTGTTTGAGGCAGTTTTTGCGCCATTGGAAAGCTATCACTGAGCTCTACCCATTGATGGAATTTTTGAGATAATTTAGGATATTTGAATCTTGAGAATTTTTTAACCTTTCTGGACCTCTATGGACGTTCTATATCTTTCTGGATCTCTATGACAATTCCTGGATAATATTGGATCACTTGATCAAATATACCCACATCTATATGGCATTTTATTTTTTTGCAACATGGGGAATAACATGGTCCTTGATTTCATCAAGAATAATCCTCTTGGCCTTCACATTCTTCTTCTTGAACTTTTCCAAAAGAGTTTCATCTATAGGAACAATGACAAGATTATTTTGTGTCTTGTTCATAATGTCCCATAACTGAACTTCCTCTAGCAAGAAAATTATCCTCTCTTTCCAAGGACTAAAGTTCGTTGTCCCATCCAACCAGTATTCATGACCTTCTCAACTGAAACTTTTCTCTTCCCCTTCCTGTTGGAGTTACTTCACACACACATAAGATTTATTTTTCCTAAGTTTTTTCCTTGTTTATTAGTCATAATTAGTCATTATCTAGTCTCCTATATTTTAGGGGAGAATATTCCACTTGGAGAATATTCTCTTTCAGTTGACACTTCAGTTTGACTAGTTGAGTTGAATTTAGATGTTGCATTGGTTTTGTCACCATGCAACATTGGGATCATCACCATGATAATTAGAAATTACCTTGGTATCATCACCAGAATAACGCATTAGCCTTGATTCCCTGAGTTAACTCCTCATTACTCTCTCTCCAGTCAGTTAACTGAAGACTAGTTGACTAGTTAACTCAACTAGGTGGCAGTTCACTCCCGTAACTGCCTGAGAGACTAGACTAGGTGGCATTTTACTCCCATAATTGTTGGTGTGTGTCCATATCAATCTAGACCTCCATTATGGCTCATTATTTACTCATGTATCCTATATTTATTGTAAATTATTCACTCTTTGAGTGTGGAATATGGTTAATGAGAATTCTTCCATTCTTTCTCTCCTTCTTCTTCTTTCTCAATTTCTCTCTGCAAATATGTGTAGTATTTTCTAGATAGATATATTCTATGAAGGTTCAACACATTTACATGGTATCAGAGCTGATGGACTGCTAATCAAAAGCTACACCAAATTATTTTTGCAAGTATTGAAGATTGAAGAACGCAGAAAATATGGAATTTATGTTTTACTCACCGATAATACTTCTCACGCCTCATAAATATTTGGAGTGGAAGCCAAAGATTCTACTTCTTATCAGAAGTAGAGTATTATACCAAATAACCATGGAAATGGAAGTAGAGTCTGATTCTGCCAATGAGAAAAATGACTTTCTCAATAGACAAGAAATGACCATAGGATTTATCTTCTTGTCTATTTCTCCAGAAATTCTCCACCAAGTATGTGATGTCTCACAAGACTTCACTCCAAATGAATTATGGAACAGATTGGAGGTTATAATAGAGAATAAATAAGATTGTGAATATTTCATGCAGGAGGTTGAACAAATAGAGCCAGAAGAGAAATCGTCAGAAGATCAAGCCTCTTATTCTGAAGAGTCTTCTACACAAGTATTTGTATCCCCTTAATTGAAGATGATGTCTACTCCATTTCAGATTTGTTTTCTGAAATTCCCATGGAATATGTATTGCATGCATCTCAGGATTCACATGAAGACACTTTTTCACGCGCAATGCATGTATCTCAGGAGCCAAAAAGAGAGCCACATGTTGGAGCCACCCTTGTTATATTTTTTTACCCTTCACAATTTTCATTTTTTGATACTTGAAATCTAAAGATGGTCTTTTGATTTTTCCCCCGAGACTTTGAAAACTCTGCAACCTTATTACGTAAGCAGTGATGCTTTTCTACTCTCGAAACAAATCCACTTTTGTAAGAATGTCGCTCCCTTTGTTTTACTTCGGGATATCGCAAGTCGGATACTATAACCCATGAATTCACACGTCCCAAGTCACGAAACGACGAAGTTGTTTTAAATTTTCACTCAAGTCAGTAACCAAGTTAAATCTTTTAACTCAGTGATTAGACATCGTCGGGGTTTCGCGCCTCGGTGTTCGCCAAGTTCAGATTTTTATTTTTACAGCTCCGAGAGCCGAGAACACGAGGTTCTTTCGGGCTAACCCTGGTCAAGGATTAAAGGCAAAAAGGCTAACCATGGTTAAAATATGTTCTCGGTGTTTCGCCACTCAGCACTATCTTTTCGAAATTTACGGCGTCTAAAACCCCGACTCACGAAGTCGTGACGTAATTATAGCATGATTAATTAATCGCCTAATCTAAGATTTTTTTCCCCTTAATTGAGTCTTAATTATCGCCATCTCACGGTTTTGCGACTTGGCATACTAATCTCCCAGAAACTTGTCGTCGAAGTTCCGAGTTGCAATATGGCAAATAAATTGATTATAAAATTAATGATGCTCTAAATCGTGATTATTGTTAATTAAGCCAAAATCGATCCTCGCGATCTCGCGAGTTGGGGACTCAAAATGTTAAAAGAAAATACATGAAGCAGTGAAGGGTGAGGAATTGATTAGCGTTGGTAAGATTTGATAATTTAAGATAAGGCAAGATATATCCTGCGCCCCGAGGCCTACACGTTTCTCAAGGTAGCCATCTCTCTCCCTACTTCGATTGACTGTCAAACCACCGGAAATTTATGACATTTATGGAAAAATAGGGTAAATCCACGCATATAAGATCAGATTTAACACAATAAATTTTGTTTCTAATTACGATTTGACAGGCTTATTTCGAAAAGTACCGAATTTTCAAATATATATGAGAGTTTTCATTTTATTATAACGAACGCATTTTCATAAGCACGCAGAGCTCGTCATTTCCGAGTAAACTAATTTTTGCATGTATACGCAGTTCTATCGCAGAAGGGAGAAAACACAAGCTTCAACTATGGCTCCACAAAAAGCAACAAAGGCGAATGTCGAGGTTGCAGGACAAGGCTCAAATAATGTCTCCGACACTTCGCCCCTGAGTGTCGAATCGGTCCCTAGCTGGTCGTTTGTTTCAGACATTCTGCAATCGGAGTTGGTGAATTATTCAGACTCAGACGACAATGAAAAGGACGACCTGAACACTAAATACAAGATAGTTGTTCAATCTGGAATGCACAAGGTGGAAACCAGACCATGGTTTCTCCCATATTATGATATGATCCGATGGGCATTGGATCACATAGACCTACCCACCAGAACTATCATGAACGACCAGCGGGTCACGGTCAGGACTTTTAGGCCGGAGCATATCCAAACCATGTATAAGCTTCTGATGACATCTGAGTACACATATGATGCTAAATTCATGGAGAAGTTCAAAGAAAAGGAGTGCACAAAATATGATAAAACCATGCCCGGTTTGATAAAGGATTGGGTTTCACACTCCGCGAAATTCAGATTAAATGACCAGGGTGTTTATTCCATCGCTTCGCTGGAGCCACAGTATAAGTATGTGGCAATGATGACATGCCGACTATTTGGGAGGGAGTACACATCACATTTCTTCATTGCGTGGGTGCCTCTCATGTTTCGGGTCGTAGAAGGTTGCTCGTTTAGCTGGGCAAAGATACTCTCGGACAGTTTGGCCAACCGGGTCACAGAGTATCGGGAGTAGAAGGAAAGTGGGAGACCGTCCTCATTTTTCATGTCTGCATATATTATGGATGCAGTATGTTCCATGACACCATTCCCCTTGATGAGCTGGGCTTGGAATCCAGCCCAAGAAAAACCCATACATGTGTATCACGAGAAGCTATAGGAAAATAAAGCAGACAATTTCATATATGAAATTTTCAACTGGGTGATGGTGCCCTTGCATATCGCCATTTTTGGTCACCCACCACCTCATATATCGGACAACATCGCTGCAAATATGAGTGGTATAGCGGACTGGTACGTGGAGGCAGAGTTCTCCTACTTCAGAGTGTTTGGGGTTGTTGTTCCCTAACTTGCACTACCATTGTTCATCCCCGACAAGCTAGCTTATCGCGAGCTCACCCGACAAACAGTGATTGGCAGGGTGAGTAAAGAACTCAAAGCATATTCAAAGAAGGTATGGCCATCTTTTCCCATTCGGATAAATTCTTATTCTTTATTGGATTTCGAGCATGCCAAAGTCGAGGTTGCAGCCCTGGAAGGCTTGAAGTTGATCTCCATCGAGTATAAAAAACATGATCCCCAGAAAATCATGAGCAACCATTTAGCTAATTGTGGGCTAAAGAGGTTTGAACATGAATTTTCACCCCCGGATGACATTTTCTGAGGGGTGAGGTCTTATGAGGAAGTGTTGGCTCAGATCTGATCCTTAGCACCCGAAGACACAGCCTCTGTATTGAAATTTCAGGAACACAGACAAAGTTGTCTCCCCGTTGTGTTGCAAGGAGGGAGTCTGGGCGTTTCTGAGACGGAACCGAAGGATACTGAAGGCCCTAAAGATGCATCTCCTGACTCAGGAAAACACCAGGACGAGGGGAAAAAAATGAAGAGGCCCAAAGCAGAGGCACAGACTCCGGACCTGCCAAAGAAACAAAATCTGAAAACTAAGACAAAGACCCCTGAACCTCCGAAGAAGCAGGACCCGGTCGACACCCCAGAAAAAGCAGCGAAACAAATCGGAGAACCCATCACTTCTGTCACCCCCTTGCAGTCGACGCAAGGAAACATAGAAGAGGGATGGATTTTCAATGAGGAACTGAGGCCCATTAGAGCAGAGGAACTTCCTCCAAATGATTTTTTCTTTGATAAAAAGAGAAAAGCGATGGTGAAAAGAGAGTTCTACCAAGAGGGAGAGTCGATTGTTAAGAAATTCAAAGTTATGACCCATGGAAAGAACAAAAAGAATGAGCAACTTGCCATGGATATCGCAGGAACGCTAGGAGCATATGCATCGGCGAATCAGTTTTCAGTCGGATTGCTAAAAATCTAGCTCAACAGGAAAAATCGCCTGATCAGGACTCTTGAGGCCAGATTGGCCTCGGCCACGGAAAATGCTCAAGGCTAGGTAAGCAAAGAGATAAAACTGGCCCGACTGGAAGATAAAAATGAGATAGAAGCACTTAAGACCAAGCTCGAACAGGCACATCTAGTGATCCGAGACGGTCGGATACAGGCGGGGATACAAAGGACTATGATTTTCGAGATGCAGGCTCAGGTAGAGATCATCGAAAGCAGGATGATCGATGTCGAGGGGTTTAAATCCTGAGTGATCGAGATTCGGAACATAATCTCTTCGGCACAACAGAGTTTGCTCGCCAAAGTGGGAGCAATCCCAGAGAATTGTCTGTTGATGAACCAGGTTTCTGAGAACCTGACTGTCAAAGAAAGGGATGCTGAAGCAGCTCGGGTCACCTTCCAAGAGGCGGTGATAGCCACAGACAACAGAGTTTCGGCAGGTCCTCTCGGACTTGCCATCCCATAACAAACCAGAGGTAATATTCTGTTGAAGGATTGGGAGCACAACATTGCCCTAGGCAAGGAACAAGCCCAAAGGGTAACCAATTCATTAGAAGAAGCCTTCAATTCAATAGATGGCGAGTTGTTGGGTATGGACAGTGGAGGCGACGTAGAAACATTAATGCAAATGAATGTATAACAGATCTCGCTTGATCTGAAAGAGAAGGAGGAGAGAGATTCGGTTGATATCTCTCAGATAGATACGGTGGACATGGTCCGAGTTGATAAGCACTTAATCTAGCCCAGCGCGCAACTAAGTGCCCTCGACATCATCGATGCACAAATGGGGGACAAGCTGCAGTAGTTGGCCTGAGAATTTTACTTCATCAAGGCCAACTGTCAAGCGGAGCCTTCACGGTTAGTATCTCAGCTTGTGGAAAGATGTATCACTTCCGCCGAGTCCGCGCAAAGACGAGCACCTGGCACTAAGTGAAGATAGAATAGGGGAGATGGAGCGATTTCTCTCTCCTCTTTCATAACTGAAATTTTTGCGACTATTGATATTCTACCTGCTTTGCAGAAATTGTATAAATATACCCCAGAGAGAAATAAACGGGGCTGGAACCTTTTGAGATTTTGTAATAGAGTTTTTGCATTGAGATTTAATACAAGAAAATCCGAGATTCTCAATTCCGTCACTTCTGTATTACAAGTTTGCTTTCTTGTTCCTCATTTTTCAATTTCAATTCATATTCGTAATTGATGTGCTTCATTATACTTTAGTACTACCACTACTATAACGAATAAATTTTGGGTTTTTTGTAATTGTTTATTTCCTTTCCTCTACACCAGCTATCAGCTGTGTAAGACCAATCTACAGTTTCGGAATTCTACATGTATTTTTTTGTTACATCGGTTATTTTCTTACATATTTCCTTCTCCCATTTACTTCGTGAGATTTTCCCCTGGTAGGAACCTGACACTGTAAATGGCTCTATGTTTTTCTCCCATCCCGCCCCTTTATTTAAATATAATACATTTACGGGAACGAGCCTTAGATTTGCATCCATTGTTAATTCTGCAACCGTAAATCCTCTTTTATAAGACTAAACTGATATAGCACTCAACCTTTCTTTAAAGTTCTCTTACCTGTGCTACTCCCCCATGACAGTTCCCACACCAACTCAACCTAACTTTGAACCCGGATTATTGAACCAAACACACATCGCCTTAAACCTCTTCAACATTATCCTTAAAACAACAACTAACCGGGCCGAACTTGAACAATCATGGGCATCCATTGAACGAGACATAACTATTCAGGAGCAGTTCGAAGCCAGACAACCCCAACGAAGAAATAACCCTTAGATTCTCTCTTCGAAGGTTGACATTTTCCCTTCTCCGCATCCTAACCACTTTCAGATGCCTTGACACTATACTTTTGAGCCTTAAGTACAGACTCAGGAACAACACCGCGCACATCAGACTTAATTATGATATTTTATGAGAAGCATTTTTAGAAAAAAATTGTATATTTGAATTCCTCTCAGGAAAATATCCAATTTCAAAAAACAAATCATCTGAAACGGAGTCCGGGAAGGGAATTTATGATCATTTTAAAATAAAGAAAATTTAAGCATTTTTTTCGAAAACGCCCGCACGGTTTTCAAAATTTCATCCAAACTTTATTTGGATAATTTTCATTAAAAGAAGAGAAAGTGGATATGTGTGGAAATTGTAATGGTGCATCCACTTCATTAGATCCGTGTAGACATCTACATCTTCAAAAAAATCTTCAACGAGCACAAACTTGCATAGTTGTGAGGTCTTCTTGGAGTGAAGGACATGGTTGCTTAGCAACAATTTTTTGTTATTTCTCATTTTTTTTATGCATTGTATTTTGAGGGGGGATTTCCCATGAGGTTTTCCCTCTATCCTCATTTAGTTCAACGTATATTTTTTATTTGGGTACCTAACATGGCCTTTTTTTCGAGACCCATTCTTTATTTTCACCATATTGATGTTCAAGAAGGGTGTTGGAGTTACTTCACACGCACCTAGGATTTATTTTTCCTAAGTTTTTTCCTTGTTTATTAGTCATAATTAGTCACTATCTAGTCTCCTATATTTTAGGGGAGAATATTCCACCTAGAGAATATTCTCTTTTAGTTGACACTTCAGTTTGACTAGTTGAGTTGAGTTTAGTGTCGCACAACTGAGAAGGGGGGGGGGGAATCAGTTGTTACCGAGATTAAACAATTATGCTTATTTTAAACTCTTTGTAGAGCACTGAATGACAATCACAATAATGCAGGGAAGTAAGCAATAGAACATTCAACATCATTCACACATATGAAATATATAGAGACAGATGTTTCCTGAGGAAACCCATAAAGGGTAAAAACCTCTGTTGTAGGAAAATCTCCCTGCGGACAGGTGGATTACCTCAAAGAGATTGACCTTAACTCTAAGACAGAAAATGATTAATGTGGACACTAACTTCCTTTCAAATCTATCCAAACTAACACATGAGAAGGAAGGAGAACAGAAGTACCTCTTTATCGACGTTTTTCCCTGCACGCTCTGAGTTGCGCTCTGATCCTTTGCTCCTCGCTGGGCTCTATAGACAAACAAGATACGACCACTTCCTACTCTATTGATATTATCTTTAAAATAGATATATCTATCCATGATAAGTTCATGTAACATCAGACACAAACTATAAAGAAACAGGTCAAGCGTGTCATATTAATGAGAATAACGACAGCAGTACTTACAATCGTAGATGCGAATGCGATAGCTTCGTCAAGTCCCCTTCGTCTAACCCTTGCTCGAAAGATCCACAACCTAGGTAACAACAACTTCACTGATCACTCTCCTTTGGCTGACTGTGTGTTTCCTATGAGATCATAGGTTTCATGCTAGCAATTCTTCCCCCCTTTCCACCATCATAGAGCTTTCTTATATAGGTTAAGAGGAGCTTAACCTCTTGAGTTATCTTTAGAACAGGTTGAGGAACCTCCTCCTTAGATCAGGGATCTCCTCATGAAACCAAGAATTCGAATGCAACTGCCTTCTAAACTTGAAATATCCTCCCCTTATTCTCCTCAACGGGCCAACTACTGCCTCAGATTAGGCAGCGCTCCCTCAAAAGGGGCATCAGAGCACTGTAGCGCTCCCTAGGAAGCTTGAGGGTAGCACCAACACTCCAAAAGTGGATAGCGCTCCTTAAGAAGGGCAGGAGAGCGTTATAACTCTCCCTGAAGCCTTATAGGGGAGCGCCAGCACTCCCTAGACTGATATAGGGGAGTGCTCACCCTTAGAACCATTGATTAAGAGCTCTTCTCAGGTGTCAAGAGTTCCTTGACTTCAGTTAATCAATTCCTCTTCTCCAAATCAAGTGTATGAGATGTTTTAAGTGCCTCCTTAGTGTCGTCGGCATGGCAGTATGCTCGAACATCGTTTGTGACACTTGTGAACAACTTGCGACACTTGTGAAAGTTGCAAGGAAGATGCGACACTTACGAAAATTGAGAGGAACATGCGACACTTATCCAATTGAGTAATTTTGACGTGTAACAGAATGCCCCCCAAAGTATGAAGTTAGAAGATGCGAATTGATGACTGAAATGATTTGTAGATGTTCAAGCAAGGTTATAGACTCAGAGAACCTGACGGAAGCTACACACAAACATCCAACAAATATCATGACATATTTCAAAACCCAAGGCAGGCATACCTATGCTTGGGTGATCAAGACTTCCGAGATATGGCCTCCATAAAATACACTGCGGATCCATAATTATATTGATAAAAAGAGTATATCCACCGAAGATACAATGTGGATCTATAACTTTGATGACTCAGACTAATAGTAGCCACGAAGAATACACAGTGGATCTACGAGATGACAAGACATGTCCACGACCAATACAAAGTGGATCTATGTAACAGTGTATGTATCATTTGTCCAAGAGAAACTGCTTCGCAACATGGGCAAAGTACATATCAAAGTGATCACTCAACCCAGTGTCTTCTTATCGATCCCAATGTGGTACGAATCCAACCATGTGGATAGATGTCCTGATGTCGAACATGGAAGAAACCACTTGATTACCAGTCAATGGTGTGAACCGTTAACAAGTGCGAGGGAGATCACCATTAATGTCAATGATTCCCAAGGTACCCTAGTACATTCCAGCGAATGTAAATATATGAGCTAAAGTCGAACACCCGTGGAATCATCCGATCAGGGGTCAATGATGTAGACCCACTGTCGAACGTGAGGAGGCCTGCCATTGAGGCATGCAGGTCCCAAAGTACTAACTGGTTTCTAAGTCTAATTCCTGGATAATGTGTTGAAGTCAACAGGAATAGACTCGTCAAGGGAGGGCCTTGATGTATCCCCCATCAACGAAATGAAATGGACATGGAGATGTAATTGGTGGATCAAATGGACATGGACTGACATAGGTTTTGAGGCAAGATATTTGGGATGGATGACTCTCGAGGTGGATACTTCCCTTGAACACTGAGGCACAACAACAGAACGTGACATGGACCAAAACTATGCATTGGATACTGTGACTTGCGTCGGGTGACCCAAAGGATCGAAAGGAACTCAAAGGATTGGCTCAGTGTAGAGGTTTAGTGGATTATGATATGTGAAAATGACAAAGTGTCGTGTTCAAGGGCGACTCTAAGAAGTGTTGGATGTTGTTCTCAAGAGACTGCTTGGCTTGCTCCTTTCAATTTTTTCCCCCATCCAGATAGATGAGTACCTCTTTTTTATTTTAATGAGCTTGAGGAGGATAACACATGCTCAATATAACTCACCTTCGGTAAGTTCCTCTTCCTTTGTTTAACGAACTAGAAGAAGTAAGGGTTCGGTCCCATATGGGCATGTCGATGTGTACTTTAACGAGTCCAAAGACAGAAAAATCGAAGGTTTTTCGGGATTATAGAGTTTGAAAAAACACTCAAAAGAGAACTCTCTTAGTTCCTTTTTCATACAGTAGTATAACGAGACTGAAAAAGGGGTAAACTATCGCTCGAAAGACGCTCTTTTTGACCTTTTAACGAGTCTGAAAGGAAGCAAGGTCACTCGACAATCTTTTCATATTTAGAGAGTCTGAAAAGGGTTTAAAGTAGACTCCAGGGGGGTTCCTTTTTCGTGTGTTCATATATCTGTACGGGTCCGAAAAAGAGATAAAACTTTACCCGGTTGTGTTCTCATATTGTCGATCTTGAGAACGAACTAAGACTATTCTCATAAAAGCGACAAGGTGAATAATCCATTAGGGCTGCCAGGAAACCTGCGATGCCAAAACTACAAACCAGGGTTTAGTGAAGCCAACATATTATTAGAGAAACCCACAAATGACCATATCTTATGAAAAATGAAAATTTATAAATAACAATTCATTGAAACTTCATTCACCATTTCATTTTGCACAAGGATTTTGGAGTAGTGGAGAATCTCACTTTGAAGTGGATCTTGTTTTGCTCGTTGTCGGAGCTACGGTTGACCATTTTGCTTGCCGTTCAGACCAGGTAGGTGTCCATCTCTCCCTTTTTCAATTACATGGTTCGGTATTCATTTTCATAGCATCATTTATTTAAAATACGAAGCCCTAAGTTGCCCCAAATAGAACCAAATCGGCCTCTTTAAAAATCAATGGAAAAATAGGATTATTTTACAAAAAAAGTTTTAGAAAAGGGTGGCTAGGATGCCAACACCCCAATAGTCAATTAGATAGGTCGTTTTTTGGTAAAAGAACCCATAAAAAATCTTCCCATATGCCCACGCAGCCCTAAAGTCGTTTTGATTTTTTTAAAACATTTTCATTGTTATTTGATGAATGTTAAATGGCTAGGGAGGGCGTGGTAGTTATAAAAGAGTGTGTGGTCACTTTTAAATGATGTGGACACCTTATTTCATGTTTTAAATTGCTTTTGAAAATTGTCGAAATTGCCAAAACGTGGGAATAATCAATTTCTTTATTTTTTGTTTTGTAGGTAACTTCGGCGACCATGATCGAGTGGAAAGAAAGAGAACATGAGATGGATGACTTAGCTACCTTGTGGAGTCCCCGCACACAGGCCACATTGCGAGCTTGTGGTTTGCTCAAATTCTTCAAGTTGCAAAAAATGAAGAAAAAGGTTTTATTGCTTGAGCATATGATCGGCCTATGGGACATTGCGGAACAAGGATTCTGAATTAGCACACAGCTTTTAACCATTGAGTTAGAAGACGTGTATTTTTTTACTGGCCTCTCGAAAAGAGGGGTCCCCATATCTTTCTCCGGGTAGCGGGCGCTACCTGAACAAGTGGATGTGTATCTGGCATGCCACTGTATCCCAAAAGCAAGGCTGGTAGGGGGTAGAATCCCTATCAAGGACATTTGAGAGCTACCCCTTCGGTCTATACTGTTCACCATCACGAGCGTGACAAGCAGTACTAGCACTCATCTGGCATCAAGATCGCAGGTGGCTTATGGTGTTCAGTGTTTGGAACCAACACTGTTAAACTGGAGTGCAAGGTTCCTTCGAAATGTGAAGGAACAAATTTCACGGTGCAGGATTGGACAGAAGCAGTTTGGTTATGGCTCATTTTTGGTCTCATTTTTTCTAGAGCGCATCCCCCAAATGCAGCCTCAGATAGCACTGGCAGTGCGACCAGTGGATGAATCGAGGATGGAGAGGTGGACTAGTCTGTCTCCAAGGCTAGTATCGAAGTCAGAGTTCCATTTCACTGGCGATTTCTTTTCCTGGCTGAGACGGAAGTATCTCTGGATAGAGGACTTCCCTTATGCTGAGGTAGATTTCTGCGGGAGCATGGATTTGATTTTTCCCACGGGGGAAGACTGGGATGTGTTAGGTAAGAGACTGAGCCATACCTTGTCTTGTTTTTGTTTTTAAATTTTTTGATGTATATATATATTTTTTGGGTATGTAGAAGAGTTTTAACAGATGTATGTTTTCAACATGCAGACAAGGGAGCAGTGCGCCCGGCTGATATACCAGTACTAGGACGTCGCGGGGGCATCCCGGTTGTAGCAAATCTGGCATTACCAGTGATAGGTCTCCGGGAGGTTGAGAGAAACCTCCAAGGCCTCACGATGGGCATTCCTCCGTTACGGAGGGGAGAAGTGCCTTTACATTTGCAGAGGCACACTATGGGAGTACCAGAGAATATCAACTCTCTATTGAGGTGCGTAGTGTACGCGGTGATGTGTTACTCGTAGCACAATGTAGTGCGAGGAGATTAGAGTCTCTCTGGTGATCATATTTTTTGTATGCCTTGTCAGACAACGTTGTATGGGTGAAAAGGCCCAATATTTTTCTCTTCTACATACTTTTTGATGTAATCCAAACATTTCAGTCACGCCATATATATATACAGTTTCGAGTTTTTTACGGTGCCAATGATTTGTACATGATGATGTCTGTGATGTGTTTTAATTTACATGTAATGTACAGTTTTTCTTTCCTTAAATCTTATATGTGGGCAAGATACCGATCCGTGATATAATTAGCTAATGAATCCAAAACACTATTAAGTTCTCTTGGAATGTGTCTATATTTGATGTAATCGAACATTTGTTCAAGACGATGAACTTGTAAGTGTAGACGTAGTAGGATAGGACTACGGATAGAGTAGATATGATTGAGTTGATAAACCACGAGTTGGGAGTCTAAGTACACAATGATATGAGAGATACCTAGGGAGGAGGCTTGGGTCAACAGTCCAATGATAGTGTGATATTCTGCCATATTTTTGGTTGTTGGTCCTAAGTAGATCCCCCCTGAACTCACCACCTCGTCAAACTCGTAGATAACCCATGTTGCCGAAGCAATGTTCCGGGTATGTCAGCTAACGCCATGTGCGAACCCAAAAAATATAGGAAAGAAAGATGTCATCTGTGCATGAAAACACAAGCACAGTCATGAGTGGCAACAGTAAAGATTCGAGCATGCGAAAGAAATAGACACACCAAACTAAAATACAATAATGTACACAGTACAGATGCTAGGTGATCTAGGCATAGTACTTTTTAAGGTAAATCCCGTTTCGGGGCTCTCCCAGGGAAATTCCATCATGATCAACTAGTTTATAAGCGCCTCTATGTAGGACACGTTTCACGATGTAAGGACCGTGCCACATAGGTTCTAACTTTCCTGTCCCCAATTTATCGTGAGCTTGGTCGTAAACGAGGACTAAGTCCCCTTCTGCAAAAGTCCGAGGGTGGACGGATTTGACATATTGACTCTTAATTCATTTCTGATGTGCCTCATTGGTGAGAGCAGCATCGCAACGTGTTTCGTCTAGCTTGGATAGATACAAGAATCGTTCTTCTTCAGCAGAAGTATGGGGCAAGAGTTCTACTTTCAATTTGAGTGATGGAATCTCACACTCGATTGGTAGGATGACTTCAATGCCATAGACCAACTGGAAAGGAGTGAATCCAGTTGAGGTTTTCACAGAAGTGCGATAGGCCCAGAGAGTGGAGAACAATTGTAAATGCCATGATGTCTTGTTTTCCCCTACCGTGTGTTGGATCATGGTTTTTAGAACTTTTTTGATGGCTTCAACTTGTCCGTTCGCTTGATGGTAGTAGGGGGATGAGTTTTCATGGAGAAAACCCAATTTGACATGTAACTCACTCATCATCTGGTTTTTGAAGTGTGCACCATGGTCAGTGACAATGGCACATGGTACACCAAAATGAGTTGTGATGTGGTTGAAAAGGAATAGAGCTGCAGTACGACCATCATTCAGGAAGGTAGGCATAGCCTCAGCCCATTTTGTGAAGTAGTCGATGGCGATGATGATGTAACCATGCCCCCCGGCTGAGGTAGGCTTACACTACATGAAATCGATACCCCATTTGGCAAAGGGGTCGATGGCGATAATAGGGTGCAGCGCAGTAGGGTGGGTGCGTGCCTTCTTGTTAAATATTTGGAAGGGTGGGCATTTTTTGACAGCCTCGATGCAATATTTGAAAATCGAGGACCAAAAGTAGCCAGCACGTAGGATTTTTTGGGCTGTGGCCATCCTGAAAAGGTGACCGCCATAGGCGCCAAGGTGACAATCGTTCAAAACGTGTTCAGCCTCCTCGTGAATCAGACATCGCCGAAGGATGGTGTCAATACCACGATGATACAAGGTGTCCTCGATGATGAGATAACGACGAGAGTGGTGACGAATGCGTTGACGCTCTTTGCAAGAGATGCTGGGATGAAAATGTTGAGTTTGAAGGTAGAGGAGAATGTCTCTGTACCAAGGATCAGAGGTGTTGATGAGGAAGAGAGATTCATCGGGGAGAGAATCTCTAGGTGTTGGCAAATTCTTAACAGGTAGCGTATTCTTGTCATTGATGGAAAGTACAATAGTGGAGATGGTAGGATAAGAAGGATAGAATCCCTTAGGGATTCAGACGTGAAATCTCAGGAGGAACAGCGTCGAGGAGAATGCGCGCAACAAAGCACAAGATACAGGAGTTCGCAGAGGAGAAGGAAGACAAAGATCGAGAGCCATTGGATCTCATCCAAACTTCTCGATAGCATGAGGGCCGTCAGATCTGAAAAAAAAGAAGAGTGCGTGCTGAAGAGGAGGATAGATCTCAGGCGTTATATCTGAGCGCAGGATCCGACCACTATTGGATCGGGGAAAACCTGCATGATTTTTAAAGTGCAAGGAGAAAATAGGCTCACAAAATCCCAAAAGCAGGAGGACCATCCATCTTAAGGAGTCATGTGGACCGTTGATCCGACTCCCTGTCAGAGTTTCGAGGATCGCGAGTTAGAGATGTCAAAGAATATTGACATCAAGAATCCTGAAATCACGATGTGTGAAATCCCGACTGAACCTGAACCGTCAGATCAAGATATGATCTAGTCCGTCGACCCAACTCACGTCACCAGATCACGTCAGCTAGGGACATGTGGCACAATCAGGTAATGACAAGTGTCAGACTGATTCAACATTTCAGGAACATGTAAGTCATGAATCAGAGTGACACATGGCAGTATTCAACACGTGTCAATCCACGTGTGACGTCAGTAGATGGACACCATATCGGAGTTTTAGGGATCGGGAGTTGGACATGACAAATATTATTGACATCAGAAACCCCAATTTCGAGATATGTGAAATCGTGACGTAATCTGAGCCATCAGATTAAGGTTGAATCTGAATCGTTGATTCCAGTCAATGGAGAGGCATCGGGGATCAGGAATTTGAAGTGAAAAAACCACTTGACATCAGGAATGTCGATTTCGCGATATGAGAAATCGTGAAATGATCTGAGCCATCAGACCAAGCGTTAATCGGGACCGTTGATCCCACGCAGTTTTGGGGTATTAAGGATCGCGACTTGGAGAGTCGAGATGCCTCATCTCCAGACTCACGAAATGCGAAATCACGAAAGAACCTTATGCATAAGGCTGTGGTCACAACCCTTGGTCACTTCAGTGAGAGATGGATAGATGTCAGAAGACAAGGAGGAGCCGAGCCTTGTCGGATGGTCAGGTGGAGAACGACACAGAAGGTGACACGACAGGAGTGAGGCCCTTCGTCAATACTCCACCATTCCGGACCCCCCCTCCATATTAAAGACAAAAAGGCAAGGGGGGTCCGGAATCACATGAGAGTCATTGACCTGGACACTTTAATCTTGACCACTCGAGAGATGCGTGCCCAATTCTAGACCCCCCCCCCTCTGCTTAAAGATAGAATGGAAAGGGGGCTCTGGAATCGAATCCCGACCATAGATCTGGGAGCAAAAATACTGACCATCTAGATTTTCTTGCCGCATATCCAACGTTGTAGATGAATTTAAACAAGATTGGAGGGCTACTAAGGCACGACGCAGTGAGACTGCCAGAAACCATTGATGACGTCTACTAGAGAAGTCGAAGAGACCGTTGTGTGATCGCCAGAGGAGATGAAGAGTCTCCAAGATTCGTCCGATGAAGGAAGACTATTCTTAGAAGGGATTGACAAATAGATGGGCATTGAGGCCTGTAACTGAAACAGAGAAAGTGAGTTCGATTGTCACAGAGAAGACGAAGAGTCTCAAACTTCCATAGAGGCTGAGGAATCTCATAATAACATATAGTGATGCTGGACACGCGGGGAAAACCACCAGAGAAGCTGAAGAGTCACGATGATGATCAGACAGAGCACTCGAGAGGTGGATTGTTGGCAAATATTGCACAAACAACAAATGCGCGTTGGCAACAGATATCGAATCAGTGAATGGTTGTCATTGATGGCAAGTCTGTATCAGACATGAATCCCATTGCAACCAGATTTCACAATTCAATAGTATTCATTGGATCATCAAAAATGGATTTGGATTGTAGATTACAGTTCTTGTCAGAGTATCGGAGATCAGGAGTTGAAGAAGCTTTGGAATTTCATCCATTTGGAGAGGACGCATGGCAGCGATCGAGCGCCACCGGGAACAGCCCCGACAGGGAGGCCATCCGTCGGCATATCGGGAGTCTTGAGACTAAGGGTGCGAGGTCTGCTGAACCCCAAACTGCAAGAAGAGATCACAGCTATGGATCTCAGATAGGACGCGTGTCAAGGATCCAAGAGGAGTCGGCATGGGAGGACAGGTGGCATCTCACATTGGATATCGGGATATCAGAGATCCCGGGAGCAAGGAGTTCATGCATCTCGAACTCGCGAACCCCGAAGCCCCGACGAGATAAGGTTGTGGTCATGGGAATTAGACATATGAGCGAGAGCTGAGCCGGGAGGGCCAGCGTGTGAAGGGACACATCGGGGATCGGAGGATCAGGAATTTTGTAGGCATGTGCATGGTGACATCGAAAACGCTGAAACCCTGATGAGAGGTTTGACCGAGGTCATGTGTTGACGGTCATATGGGCCAAGGCCTATAGCCAGCAGGGCTAGCATGTGGAAAAGGGCGCATCGGCATCGGGGATCGGAACTTTGAAGTGAGAAAGTCACTTGACATCAAGAGTGTTGATTTCGTGATATGCGAAATCGCGATGTAATCTGAGCCGTCATATCAGGTTTTGATCTGGACCGTTGATTCTAGACTGTGTCGGAGTTTCAGGGATCGCAACATGGAGTGGCAAGTGAACAAATGCAACGAGACTTCCGAAATCACAATACGCGATATTGCGATTCAATCTCAACCGTAGAGCCAATATCAAACTCGGACCATTGATCACACCCCATATCGGAGTTTCGTGAATCACGATATGGAGAGGCAAAAGAAACGATACAACAAGAATTCTGAAATTGTGATACACGATATTGCGATTCAATCGTAGCCTTTGAGTCAAGATCACACCTGGACCGTTGATCTAAGCCTGTGTCAGAGTTTCGCGAATCGTGACTCCAAAAGGAAAAGAAACAAGTGCAACAAGGATTCTGATTTCGCGATGAGTGAATTCCCGATTTAATCTGAATTGTCAGATCTGATTATGATATGGATCGTTGATTTGACCAGTTTATGGAATTTTGTGTATCTAGATTTATAAGTGAAAAGAACATTGAACATGAGGAATGCCGAAACCCAATTTAAAAAGGCAATATTTATAAAAGTCATCCTACGGTGCGGATAAGACTTGTATGAGATCTAAGGGTTATTGTTTCTTCACACACGGGTAGCTCATCAGTTACGATTCTGCTAAACAAAATGGATTCTTGATTGCGAATTAGTTATCATTTTAGTTGCTAAGACGTGTGTCCCAGTTTTGCCTAATGGAAGGAAAAGTGGAACCATCGGGGAGTTATGCATAAAAGAACATGAGACAGATTGTGGATGGTTGGTCGTTCTGAAGGAAAAATGAGTAAACAGTAAGAAAAGGAAAATGAGCAGAGGCATAGCATGAAATGAAGAAAATGCACAGAATGAGATGAAATGCAGACAAGAAGCAGAGAAGAATGACAGACAGAGCAGAAGAAGACCAGAATGATAGAAAAGGTGATGCAGAGCAGACCTGCTAAACAAACAAAAGAAGAAATGAATTGTAGAACAGTTTGTTGAAGATCATATACAGAGAAAGAATGGTAAGATTTGATTTATCTGTGTAGTTGTCTGTGTATTCATTATTTATTATTCTAGGGAGGTTGGGAGGTGCTTGGGAGGACTGTTGTCCTGAGAGGTTCAAGTGGGTGCTTGAACACAGGGAGTTGTAGCTTCCATCTGGTTGCAGCCAGAGAAACCAGGGTGGCAGGGTGGTGCTAGGGAGAACAAGTGTTCTCTATTATACAGGTTGGATCATGTGTAACTGGAAGTTGGTGCTTCCATCCAGTTGGTGCTGGAACATTCAGGAAGTTGGTGCTTCCATCCATTTGGTGTTGGAATATTCAGGGAGTTGGTGCTTCCTTCTAGTGGGTGCTAGAGAAACCAGAGAGTTGGTTCTCTATTGTAAATGATGTACAGAATTGGAAAAAGACTGCCTATCATTTCGAAGAAGAAGAGGTTTTCTCCCTTTATGGGTTTCCTCGTGAAAATTTGTCTGTGTGTGTATTTTATGTGTGACTGATGGTCTTTACTTTTACTGTCCATATGTTGTATATTGTTGATGACCACATGAAGAAATATTAATAATGTTTTAACAGACTTAAAATTGTTTAACATCACATACAACTGATTCACCCCCCCCTCTCAGTTGTTTTAGTATTTTCAACAATTGGTATAAAAGCGGGTTCCTTTTATTTAAAGGTAGATCTATAAGCTTGAACATGACAAGTCATGAAGGGACTTCAGCCTCTAAGCTCCCTCTGTTTGATGGAACAAATTTTCTCTTCTGGAAGATTAGAATGAGAACATATTTAATGGCTTTGGGTGCTGATGTTTGGGATGTAGTAGAGACTAGATATACAAAGCCTGTTGTGCTAGCCAACAAGGATGATAAGTTAGAGTTTAGTTTTAATTCTAAGGGGATGAATGTTATCTTGAATGGACTTGCTGAAGCTGAGTTTGTAAAAGTGATGCATCTTGATACTGCCAAAACAATGTGGGATAAACTTATTAACAGTTATGAAGGAAATGAGAAAGTAAAAGGTGCCAAACTTCAAACATACAGATTGAAATTTGAACAACTAAAGATGAATGAAGATGAAACAATTAGCAAGT
>ML787462.1:415781-427310 GCA_009831015.1 Picea engelmannii | reverse complement strand
ACTGGTTATAAATGACAACAATGGGTAATGAATAAATGTTGAATGCTAATTGATGAGTTTTTGTGCAAGAGGGCAGTTTTGGGAAAAAGAGCCCCACACTCATTCACCCCCCCTCTAAGTGTGGTAGGTGTGTCCAACAGGCAGGACCTATTGTCAAATATGACGATACTTTCTTTGACTGGCTACAGAGCCAGATGCTGATGGTGGACGACTACGCATATGTCGGGATGGATTTTCGAGGAGATCCAGATCTATCACTTCCTGAAGACACTCAGTGGGGAGACCTCGGTAAGAAGTACACAAATTTTTGTTTTTAAATGTTTTTGAATTTTTATCATATTTAAATGTTTGTGTTTTTATAGATTCACCCGAAGACTAACACCAAATACTTGTTGATAACACAGACGTTGGACCATATCGACCTACTGGTAGTTCTCCTATCCAGCGACGAGGAGAGGCGGCAGTAGCAGTACCACAGTACACCGAGGATTATCTGACGGTGGAGCAAAACTTAGAGGGTCTGATGGCAGACGTTCCAGATATGACTCTGGAAGAAGTTCCACGATGCGATCAGCATCACACTGTGGGGGTTTCCGCATATATGGGTCGACTGATCCGCAAAGTTGTTAGGACCTTAGTGTCTTACCGCGAACGTCATCCGTGACGTCACTATGTAGAAGCCAGGAGCTTCAATTTTTGATATTTTGGTCTTCGAAAAAACATTTTGTAAAAACAAACTCTTTTGATCGTTATATATATACACGACTTCTACTGGTTTACTTTACATTGTATACATTTTAATGTGTTTGATTCATAAAAGATTTAAATGCCTGTCCAATACATAATTAGCTAAAGCATCTGTTAATATATTAAGACATCTAGGAATATGTTGATATTCAATGTGATCAAAATGTCGTCCCAAGAGGCGAATCCACAAATATACCCTCAATAAAGTAGGACTTCGAATAGAATATACATTACTTAGCTGTAGTACTACAAGCTGCGAATCAAGTCGCACAACCAAGTGACTAATTCCGAGAGAGATAGCATCAACCAATAATTCAATAACGACGCTATACTTTGTGATGTTGTTGGTTGCTTGGCCAAGGCATACACCTCCTAAATATATGAGCTCGTTTTTTGGGGCATAGATTGCCCATGCAGCGGAAGCTAGGTTCCAAGTACTACGACTAGCACCATCAGCGAAGCCAATATAAGGTAGTGAATATCTCGACATATGGCAATCAAACACAATCTCACGTAAGGGCAGAGACTAGATAACATCAAAAGAAAACTAAAGTAGCACACACACAGTATGATACATAAAAATACAAGTACTCTTGCACAAATAACTCATGCATAGTACTTCTTCAAGTATAACCCATTTCTGGGTTCACTCAAAGGTATACTATCATAATCAACCAGCTCATACGCTCCTTTTTCCAACACTCTACGAACAATGTAAGGGCCACACCACATTGGTTCGAATTTCCCAGCTCCAAGGACATCTTTATCTTGTTCATATAGAAGAACAAGATCTCCTTCAGAGAAGACACGAGGTTTGACATGCTTGTCATATTGTGCCCTAACACGTTTCTTCTGGGATTCTATTACAAGCGTAGCATCACGGCGAGTCTCGTCTATTCGCATCAGATACAACAGATGTTCCTCTTCAATAGAAGTCTTGGGTAAGATTTCTATCGCTAGTTTCAAAGAAGGTATTTCGCATTCTATTGGTAGAATGGCTTCCATGCCATAAACTAAACGAAAGGGTGTAAATCCCGTGGCAGATTTAACATATGTCCGATATGCCCACAATGCCAAAAATAACATCGTGTGCCAGCTGGTTTTGTGGATTCCTATCATCCATCGAATCATAGTTATGAGAACCTTATTGATTGCTTCGACCTGGCCATTAGCCTGTGGATAATAGGGTGTTGAGCTATCGTGACGAAGACCCAACTTCTCCGTAAGTTCAGACATCATATAATTCCTAAAATGACTACCGTGATCGGTAACGATAGCCTGAGGAACACCAAAACATGCTATGACATGGTTGAAAAGAAATAACACTGCAGTCTTTCCAGTGTTATCGAATGTTGGCATCGCCTCGGCCCACTTTGTAAAATAATCAACAGCTACAATAATATAACTATGCCCCCCAGCCGAGTGAGGGTGACATGTCATGAAATCAATGCCCCATTTTGTAAAAGGACCAACTGAGACCACAGGATGAAGGGGAGTAGGATGCGACCGAATCTTTTGATTGTAGGTCTGGCAGGCATGACACTTCTGAAAAACAGTAATGCAGTCGTTGAACAAGGAAGGCCAAAAATATCCTGCACGCAAGATTTTCTGGACAGTAGCATACCCAGACATATGACCACCACATGCTCCCAAATGGCATTCATTCAAAGCTTTCTCAGCTTCGTCAAAATTCAAACAACGTCGAAAGACCGAGTCAATGCCTCTACGGTAAAGAGTATCTCCAAGGATAATATATTGACGTGCTTGATAGAGGATACGACGGCGTTCAGCGTTAGACACAGCAGGCCAGAAAGTTTGAGTTTGGAGATATACAATGATATCTCCGTACCAAATATTATCAGTACTGATAAGGAAAAGTGATTCGTCAGGTAACGAATAGACTACTACGCTTTTTGTGGCAGAGTGGGGGAAAATCACAAATTAACTCAGCAAAAACTAAGGATTTCTTCGACGTGGCGCGATCGAATTCCAAGTCGAACTCCTGGAGAATGAAAATCCACTTAGAGTACTTGCCCCCCAACAATTGACGTGTCAAAATATGTTGCATGGGGTTACAATGTGAAATCACTGTAGTTTTTTGAGAGAGAATATAATGAAAACAACGTTGAACTGCTTGAACAGCAGCCAGAGCCAGCTTTTCAACATGTTGGTACTTGATTTCAATGGGAGAGAGACTTCGACTCAAGTAATATATAACATGTTCATCGTGTGCATCATCCTCCTGAATGAGAACCATGCCGATAGTATACTCAGAAGCAGCTAGATAAAGAAAGTAATCCCGACTATAATCAGGAGGGAAAAGAAGTGGAGCTTTCATGAGGGATAGTTTCAAAACTTCAAAAGTGTTGTTGGCAACCTTATCCCAAACAAACTCTGAACCTTTCTTTAGAAGACGTGTGAAACCACGAGTAATCTCGGCGTAATTAGGGATGAAACGACGAAGAAATTTTGCTTTCCCCTGCAAACTTTGTAACTGGCGTAATGAAGAAGGAGGAGGGACATTAAGAACCGCCTCAACCTTAATAGGATCTACCCGGATCCCTTGACATGAAACAATGAAACCGAGGAGACGGCCGGACTCTATGCAAAAGACACATTTATGAAGATTCAGGCGAGTGTGATAGAACCGACAACAAACGAAAATTGCTCGGAGATGATTAGGGTGATCGACTCGACGTAAAGAATGAGCTGGCAAGTCGTCCAAATAAGGTTGAACGATATGCTTTATATCGTGAAACGCATAAGACATAGCACGTTGAAACGTTGCACTTGCGTTCTTAAGGCCGAAGGGAAGTTTTCTATAGGCGAAAGTACCCCAAGGACAAATAAAAGCAGTTTTATGTTGGTCCTCAGGAGCAATGTTAATTTGATTATAGCCGGAAAATCCATCCATGAGAGAAAAGATTTCACTACCGGCACAGTCATCAACGATCTGGTCAACGAAAGGGGTTGGAAATTTGTCCTTGGGACAGGCTTTGTTAATATCCTGATAATCAACACAAACATGAATACTACCACCTTTCTTATCAATCGGTACAGGGTTGGAAACCCATTCTGTCAGAGCCACGGGATAAATAAAATCGGCTTTGAGAAGTTTTTCAACCTCAAGCTTGATAGCTTCCGCTTTGCATGGATGGACAGGACAGAGGCACTACCGAACTGGTTTAGCTCTGGGGTATGTCTTAATTTCATGCACAACAATAGTCGGGTTGATACCTGGCATCTCTTCGTAACTCCAGGCAAAGATATCGCGAAATTATTTAAACAAGGAAGTATAAGTGACAATTTCTTCAGGAGAATATGAAGCTCCAATATGAACATTTTCAACTATCCCAGGTTTAATCGAAATATCAATGGGTATCGTGGGAAAAATATTAATGAGGTTCCCTTCTGCAAACACATCACGTGTAGATCCGGGAACGGTCGATATGACAACAACGGTCGATGGAGTCAAAATCTGTTGGTAATTCTCGAGGGTGTGTTGTTCCAAAAACAGTATGGAACGATGATGTCCATCGTCCCAAGGTGTGTCGGCCATGACGGACATGATCATCTCGTCGGTGGGAAAGATGACACGGAAAGGATTAGAAGACAACTCATCAACAGAGGGTGTAGAAGGTATTGTTGATTGAATCGCATGATAAGAAGACTCGACCGGACTTAACGGCATGACATCGCCGAAACGAGTATTATCTCCAGGGTCAGGGACTATCCAAGGGTCGGTAGACACAGGAAGTTCATGAGGTACAGTAGAGATCATATTAATGGAAGCAATTGACGGGCGTGGAATATCAGGTGGTGGTGGTATGGGGAAAGTACCCATTAACGAAGAGTCTTTTAAAAGACCGACTCCAACATTCTCGTAGCCCGATGGGGTTTTAGCTATAAACGGCACGTTTCCAGTGCGAGTATCGGAATTAAAGAAGGCAAGTTGATCAATCGTGACGACCTTTCCTTGATGAGGAAAACGGACCACATGGAAAAGTGTTGACACAACAGCACGCATGGAATCTACCCAACTAGACCAAGTAGAAGATTATAATCCAGGGGAGCATCAAAAACTTCTACTTCCACTTGGACTGTCTTACCTTCGAGAGTAACAGGCATCGATGGAAGAACACCGTAAGGATTAAAACCAAAGCCATTGAAGGCTCTCAAAGTATTTTTTTATTCATTTAAAGGAGGAGAGCCAATGGCTTTCCAACAAGGAAAAGACATTACACACGTAGAGGCACCCTCATCAATAACAGTTTGACAAATTCTCTTGTCGGCAACAACAACTTGTATCTAAAATGCAAGTTGTGGGGGTAACCTTGGAATATGATCTTCCAAGTCAAAGACTATGAGATTCGTATCTGTGGGATCAATTAAACCTATTTCTTTCAACAGAGCCCTTCGTTGTGCAGGACAAGACTGAAGGACTTCAAGGGCAGACATCGTTGAAGGTGCTTGGGCCAGATCTTTGACAATGCTATAGTTCTGGGCAGCATGAGTGTGAGGATTGAATGTCGATTTCTTAACGACACCTTTCGGGGGTGGTCGTATAACTGTATCAAGGTTCGGTTTTTCGATATGAAGAGGACCATTGGTGGGTGGAGTCAGTGGAGAGGGTTGTACCAAAGGAGGAGGTAAATCGTCAACCTTCTCTTTAGATGGAGTATAGTCTTTAGCTCTAGTGGTAAGTGCAACATTGTCTTTCCTAGAATCATCGGTACACATCAAAACGTATGATGTCGTAGAAGTATATGGTTGGTCATGGATGACCAAGGAGGCCTGTTGCTGAGATGGGAAGGGCTGGGACAAGACTGTCGGCTTAGAGGGTTCCGGTGTTCCTTGAAGGAACTTATTAACTTCAGCACGTCTAGGATAATCCTTCGTGTAGTGATCGTCACCACAGATAAGGCAAGGGTAACGTGGTTTGCGCTTATCCCGATCGTCAACAGGGGGTGTTTTAGTTTGCTCATTTTGATTATTATTTTTACTCTCCTTATTCTTGCCTCTCCCTTTCTTTGATCTATTTTTACCAGTCGGCGTAGATTGAACAGCGTTCACTTCAGAAGTTTTACCAGTGGGAGGAGCAGGAGACGGAGCATTTTGAACATTAGAAGAATTGGATTTAGGGGTTGTACTTGAAACAGAGTGTGAGTGGGTATGTGCAGTACCAATCACACCATCAGCTGCATGCGAGGCAGCTGGAGTAGTTGAAGTGTTGGAAGTACCAGGACGAGGTAGTTCAGGTAGCAGGTCGTAAAGTGTTCCCATTTGTGAATAAATGAGATCAAGATAATGAGCATGACTGATAGCCTGCTCCTCTGTAAAAACACCTCCCATAGTAATGTCTTACCGATTTCGTTCATGAAAGATTTCGTAAACCATTCTGCCAGTAACTGATCAGGGAGTTCAAGTTTGATGAGACGTCGTCTCCTCCGCCACTCATGGATATGATCCAAAATATGAGTGCCTTTATTTTGCTTGAAAGAAGTCAAGATCTCAGTCCCAGTATCATAACGGATCGGTAACTGGTAATGTGTAAGGAAAGCCATAGCTAGGGTATTGAAGTCAGAAAAGAAACCTTGTGGCAATTCAATATACCACTTCGCAACAACACCAGTAAGGGTTCTTTGAAAAAGATGTAGACGAATGGAGTCATCCATCAGCGAGTTGGACGAACACCATAAATGAAAAGTCATGACATGATTATTTGGGTCCTCTCCCGCCTTGCCATCGAATTTTGGAATATCCGATGGAAGTTTAGCAGGAATAGCAGGCCATTGAGGAGAGTGACGAATAGGATCATTTAGAATCCTAGACAAATCTGGAAAATCCAAAGTAGCAAGGAAAGGAAACTGTCGGTTCACTTGTGGGTACTGGTGACTTTGGGGTGGAAGCCCTGTCGACAAACCAGTAGGACCGTATGCAATCTGCCCATAGAGGGAAGACCCTGGTTGATTCGGTGGTGGCTGGATAGGATAATAACCCCAAGGATTATGACCTTGATTTTGAGTAGGGACCTGAGTTTGATTAGGGACCTGAGGTTGAGTAGTCTAACCCGAACCCCAAATAGGATTAGTTATACCCGGATAAGGTTGGCCTACAGTAGGGACAGTTTGTTGCCCCCCAATAGTTTGAGGAAAGTTTCGTAGAAGTTGATTCCAATAATGGGCCAAGTCAGGTGGTATGTTTTGTCCAAAAGGTGAAGTTGGTCCCCCTATAGTAGGTATAGTTCCACCCGAAATTTGTGTACCAACCGTAGGTTGTGTAGTAACCGTGTTGTGTCCGGGAAAAGGAAAAGGAAAAGGAACTATACCACCCTGTCCACCAACAGGAATCTGCAAGTTGGGTGCAACAGTTGGAATAGTGCCACTAGGATTAGGATTACTAGAAGGAAATTGAGGGAGTGTCGGAATAAAACCGGGAATAGGATGCCCAGGAAAAGGAGGACCACCTAAAGAACCGGCTGGGGTTTGCGGAGGTGTTGGATTGGAAGCATTCAACAAAGCATTTAACGCATGGTAACCAGGAGGTAATGTCAGAATGACATCAGGAATTCGCTGGGTATTGATAGGAGCAAGAGGAGCTGCAGTAAGTCCGGTTTGGACACTCGTAGTATTTGCGAGATGGGCCATCTCAGGAGGAAGAACAAAATGGTAAGTGGTCGCTACAGGTGTAGTTTCAGTCTCAGGAGATACTGGAGGGTTGATTTCGTAAACCGGAGGTGACTCAGTACCGAAAAGGACTCGTCGGAAATCACCCAACCACAAAGGATCTTGGCCTACTACACCGAAAGAAGGCCCAACAGTTGATTCAGAAGATGTAACAACTGCTTCTTCGGAAGGATTTAATTGCACAAAAGGTCATTCACCGCGACGAATGTGATAGTCCTCTCTAGTATTGGTAATTTGAAAATCTTCTAGAGAATCAATGTGTTCTACTCGTGGAGGCAGTGTAGAAATGTCTTGGACTTCACTTTGATGAGGGGAACCTTCAGGGGTACCCTCAGGTGTCGCCGTAGGTAAGGGTTGTGAAACGTCTGGATGTTCCAGAGATAAACCTTGCATCCTACGTGAGCATCGTGGGGGAGCAATTGTAAACAAGTAACAAGCTCTGCTAAGAAAATCCTATGGTCAACTTCGAGAAACAACACACACTAGTAAAGAAAATCTAGGAAGCAATCACCAAGAATACAATACCTTCTAATTTTGAAGCCACTAGTTGGTGATGAAATCCAACGTCGCAACAACGAGACAAGAAGGGGCGGGGCTAGGGTGGAAAAGTTACGTTGACGACCTGCTTAACGGACTTACACCCTGGTGCAAGCTCCCACACCCTCCAAGGAGCCCGAGTGAGTATGGCCAATGTCAATTCCAAGTACCGTAAAGACTTTCCCCTTCACAGTCACCTTGGGTAAGAACCTAGAGAGATAGGCCACTAAGGTCACCACAAACAACAGTAAAACCTAGGGGAACAGTCGTCGGTCCGATCCACACGCAAGGGCAGGGTATCTAGCCCGAAATCAACTCAAAGTCTTCCACTCATCATTGTGGGTATACCTTGGAGCAATCCCCGTAATACGTGAAATCTCTACACTGATGTCAACAAAGCAGGGTTGGTAACTCTGCCAACACCAATGCGACCTAGTGCTTGACCCTTGTGTTAGAAGGGCGTCCCAGGACAGTATGTCGCAAATGGAATTTAACACTCCCTAACTCAATATGCTATTGTGTGTTTATGAGCTTTTGGAGAGTGTATCTCTCTTCCTACTCCAAAGCACTAGCCTAGCTAAATGTTGGTGTAAAAGAGCCGTAGAAAAGAGTTTACTAGATAGATTTTAATATTACGCAATGTTTTTAAAAGATGTTGTTTACTCAAAGGTAACGGAAGTGAAACTCATGTTGTGTGACTCTAACCCAAATAATGCAAGGATAATAATGAAATATGACTCTTTTCATTCCATGAATCCTAGTTATGGGAGAGAGAGGAAATTTTCTAAATCAACTCAATACTATCATGCAATGCACAATTTCCTTTCAGATGTCAATGCAAACAACCATTTATCAAATGACAATTTCTATGTGTCTTTTCCAAATACTTCAACAAACTCTAAAATTTGATTTTTCAATGTTTTCTAAAAGGAAAAAACAATGTTTTTGAAAGAAAAAATTATTATTCACTTTCCAAAAAGAATTCCAACTATGTCAATGAGAAATCACAAAACCAAATCTTAAAGAATCAATCAATGACAACCCAATCACTTCTTTCAATGAAAGTAAAAAAAAAAAGCAAACTAATGAGTCTTCTCAATGCAAAAACGTTCTTTTGAACCAACAAGCAAAGGAGAAACACCAAGCACTTAACTCTCAACCAATCACTGGTTCTTAGCCAGCCAGATACACTCAACTCCAGGAATCAGAGAGGATGAATTTCCAATAAGAGCCAAGAAATGAAATTCAAGCTACAAAGGGCAAGAAAAAACCTTGAAACCCTAAATCTGTTCAAGAAAGCAAACTAAAGCAAGAGATGTGTAAACCAATGATCCAATAAGCCAAAATGATGTAATTCAAAAGATCTGAGCAATTGAAAAAGTCAAAACTCAATTTCAAAATTTTCAAAAATCTTCCTCACATGCAAGCAGTGTAACACAGTGCGAGAAGATAGGATTCTCGCAGGCCACCTTGAAGCAAGGTGTGAGGTGTTCGCACTGGACCCTATATGCAGGGTGTGAACCTGACTGGTTCTCGCAGGCTGTAGTTAGACACAGTGAGAGAACTCCTGAAGATGATAAAAAATTTGAAAATCAAAGCAAAAGTGATAGAGGCTTATAAACCCAGAGGGTCTCTTAGGATATCTTGAGAACTCGGAGACTGATAAAACAAGAGAAAAATGGAACCAGAGCAAATGGCCACAGAAAAATACAAAAACCACCAAAAAATGGGATAGGTCCCCAGTGGAGTCTCCAATTTTGTTTTAGGATTAATCCGTAAGAGCGGACACAAACCGATCTCCCTAGATCCACCTAGATCTAGAACAAAGCAGGACAGAATAATACTCTTTCCCTAGATTTATACTATTGAATGAACTAGAAGGCAAGGGTCATGTACATACCTTATGAATGCGTCCTTGGGTCTATGTTGTACCAATTTCACTCCAATGCTCTTGCACCATCAAGACCACAATAGTACAAACCAATCGAAGTGAAGACAATTCAATATATTCAACAGCTAATCTATACATATGATCAAGGAGTTATGTAATAAAGCGACATTGGCTTTATGGGAAAGAGACATATTACTGTATTGAATTGATAGAAAGAAAGACTTACAACCTGAGCCTTGATGTTGTAGATCTCCTTTCAATGGCTCCTAGCTCTGACACACACACTTGCTCATGCATGAAGAATATCAACCACTTTTGATAACCTTCCTGGTGTCTCTAGTTGTTGTAGCATCAGTCCTTCATACAATATTGCACTAATTCTCCAATAAATCTCTTACTAGCTTGCTGCTTAACCCTTTCCATGAGCATTCCTCTCAATTTATAAGAGAGAATGGATTAGTTACTTGGATAGGAAATGATCCCAAGATATCAGGAAAGCCAGTACTTAGATAACCATTCGAATGCCAACTCATCCTTCTGGAAGATTCCTTTCTAGAAGGCTCGAGAACTTCATCTTTTTCTTCCTTTAGAAGATGTTCTCACCCTGAGATTTAGGTACAGTGCGAACCCCTCGCACTCCATCTTAATGCAGCCTGCGAGAATCAGGCATTCTCGCAGGCAAACATATAGGTAGCCTGCGAACCTCCTTTAAAAGCATGATTTTTGGAAGCAGACAAAGGTAACTTTTATCAGGGAAGTGTTCTTAGTGAAGAGATTGATTTTCCATCATCATAACATCATCACGATGACCAAAATTGTGGATAACACTAGGGAGGATTGTTGTCCTCAGAGGTTCAAGTGGGTGCTTGAACACAGAGAGTTGGTGCTAGAGAAACCAGGGAGTTGGTGCTTCCTTCTAGTTGGTGCTAGAGAAACCAGGGAGTTGGTGCTTCCTTCTAGTGGGTGCTAGATAAAACAAAGAGTTGGTTCTCTCGGCGAGTTGCAACTTGCAAAACTGAGGTTGTATCCTCATTATGAGTTGGTTCTCATATGTATGATACTGTAAAGATTGTAACCATTACTTATCATATAAAGAAAAAGAGGTTTTTACCCTGTATGGGTTTCCTTGGGAAATATTTGTCTTTGTGTTTCTCATATATGTGTGGCTAATGCTGAATGTGCCATTGTTTACTTCCCTGCTTTATTGTGATCATCATTTAGTGTCTCAACAAAGATTTTAAAAGAAGCATAATTGTTTAAGCACGGTAAAAAATTATTCACCGCCCCCCTCTCAGTTGTCCAACAATTGGTATCAGACCTGGCCCCTTTTATCTAAGGGTAGATCCTAGATCTTAAACATGTCAAACCATGAAGGAAACTCAACCAATAAGGCCCCTCTGTTCAATGGAACAAACTTTACCTTCTGGAAAGTTAGAATGAGAACCTACATAATGGCTTTAGGTGCAGATGTCTGGGATGTGGTAGAGATTGGTTATGTAAAGCCAATTGTGCTAGCTAATAAGGCTGACAAACTAGAATTTAGCTTCAACGCTAAGGCTATGAATGCTATCTTGAGTGGGCTTGTAGAAGAAGAATTTGTGAAAGTTATGCACCTAGGAACTGCCAAAGAAATGTGGGACAAACTCATTAACAGTTATGAGGGTAATG
>ML787462.1:394887-412342 GCA_009831015.1 Picea engelmannii | reverse complement strand
AAGGTAAAAACGTCATTGGCTCCAAGTGGATCTTCAAGAATAAGTTGAATGAGCAAGGACAAGTTATCAGGAACAAAGCGAGGTTAGTCTGTAAAGGCTATGCTCAAATAGAAGGACTGGATTTTGATGAAACATTTGTGCCCGTAGCAAGATTAGAAGCTATCATAATGTTCCTGGCCGATGCTTGTCATAAAAGGTTTAAAGTTTACCAAATGGATGTCAAGTCAGCCTTTCTCAATGGATATTTAAGTGAAGAAGTTTATATGGAAGAACCAGAGGGTTTCAAATTGTCCGATAACCCTGACTTAGTATGCAAGTTGAAGAAAGCTTTATATGGTTTAAAACAAGCCCCTCAAGCTTGGTATCACAGACTGGATACGTATCTCAAAGACAAAGGGTTCAAGAGAGGAACAACTGAAAACAATATGTATATTAAGACAGAGGATAATGATTTGCTCATCGTACTGGTCTATTTAGATGACATCATCTTTGTATGTAATAAGGATTCATTGGTACAATGGTTTGCATCTTCCATGGAGTCTGAATTTGAAATGTCTATGATAGGAGAACTGTCATTTTTCCTTGGTCTGCAAATTACTCAGAGGCCCGATGGGATCTTCATCTCTCAAGGAAAATATTTAAGAGAAATGTTGAAAAGGTTTCAAATGGAAAATTCTAAACCAGTGGGTACACCTATGGTAACTGGATGTAAATTAAGAAAGGATGATGATTCACCTGATGTTGATCAAAGCTCATATCGATCAATGATAGGAAGCCTGCTGTACATCATAGCATCTCGGCCAAACATAATGCATGTTGTAGGAATGGTAGGAAGATATCAGGCTGCACCTAAACAGAGTCATTTGCAAGATGTCAAAAGGATATTTAGGTACTTAAAAGAAACAATGACTTATGGTCTGTGGTATCCCAGAAATCAAAGTCTTCATTTTTCTGCTTATTCAGATGAAGATTGGGCAAATTGTGTTGATGAGAGAAAAAGCACCAGTGGAGGAGCATTCTTCTTGGGTAACTCCTTAGTAGCCTGGCTTAGTAAAAAGCAAGGTTCCATTTCTTTATCAACCACAGAGGTAGAGTACATTGTTGCTGCTACCTTTTGCACACAGGTATTATGGATGATTCAGACACTTGAAGACCTAGAGGTAAAGTACACTGCACCTATCCCAATTCATTGTGATAACACTAGTGCCATCAGTGTGTCTAAAAATCCTGTCCTCCACTCCAAGACAAAACATATTCCCATAAAATATCATTTTCTGAGAGAGAAGGTCACCAACCATATTGTTCAGGTCCTTTACATTCCCACTACAGAACAAATTGCAGACATCTTTACTAAGCCCCTAGCCAAGACATCATTTGAATATCTCAGACAGAAGTTGGGTGTCATTTCGTTTCACACCTAAAAGAGTCCATCTTGTTAGGGGGAGATTTGTATTGTTTGATTATCTAATGCCTCCTAAATTACTGCAATAGCTCAGGGGGAGCATGTCTCTTATTTGACATTGATGTCAAAGGGGGAGAAAAGAATTTGGGTGTCTTAGTTGCCATCAATGCCAACGGGGGAGATTGTTGGCAAATGCTTAACATGTAGCGTATGCTTTTCATTGATGGCAAGTACAACAGTGGAGATAGCAGGATAAGAAGGATAGAATCCCTTGGGGATTCAAACGTGAAAGCTCAGGAGGAACAACGTCGAGGAGAACACGCGCAGCAAAGCACAAGATATAGGAGTTCGCAGAGGAGAAGGAAGACAAAGATCGAGAGATGTTGGACTTCATCCAAACTTCCCGACAACATGAGGGTCGTCAAATCTGAATAAAAAAAAGAAGAGCACATGCTGAAGATGAGAATAGATCTCAGGTGTTAGATATGAGCGCAGGATCCGACCACTGTTGGATCGGGGAAAACCTGCATGATTTTTAAAGTGCAAGGAGAAAATGGGCTTACAAAATCCCGAAAGCAGGAGGACCGTCCATCTTAAGGAGTCATGTGGACCGTTAATCCGACTCCCTGTCGGAGTTTTGAGGATCACGAGTTAGAGATGTCAAAGAATATTGACATCAAGAATCCCAAAATCGTGATGTGTGAAATCTCGACTGAACCTGAACCGTCAGATCAAGATATGATCTAGACCGTCGACCCAACTCACGTCAGTAGAGCACATCAGCTAGGGACACGTGGCACAATCAGATAATGACAAGTGTCAGACTGATTCAACATTTCAGGAACATGTAAGTCATGAATCAGAGTGACACATGGCAGTATTCAACACGTGTCAATCCATGTGTGACGTCTGCAGATGGACACCATATCGGAGGTTTGGGGATCAGGAGTTGGACATGACAAATATTATTGACATCAGAAACCCCGATTTCACGATATGTTAAATCGCGATGTAATCTGAGCCGTCATATTAAGGTTGAATCTGAACCGTTGATTCTAGTCAATGGAGAGGCATGGGGGATCGGGACTTTGAAGTGAAAAAACCACTTGACATCAGGAATGTCGATTTCGTGATATGCAAAATCGTGAAATGATCTGAGCCGTTAGACCAAGCATTAATCGGGACTGTTGATCCCACGCAGTTTTGGGGTATCGGGGATCACGTCTTGGAGAGTCGAGATGCCTCATCTCCAGACTCGCAAAATGCGAAATCATGAAAGAAACTTATGCATAAGGCTGTGGTCACAGCCCTTGGTCACTTCAGTGAGAGATGGATAGATGTCAGAAGACAAGGAGGAGCCGAGCCTTGTCAGACGGTCAGGTGGAGAACGACACAGAAGGTGACACGATAGGAGTGGGGCCCTTCGTCAATACTCCACCATTCTGGACCCCCCCCCCATATTAAATACATAAAGGCAAGGGGGGTCTGGAATCGCATGAGAGTCGTTGATCTGGACACTTTAATCCTGACCGCTCGAGAGATGTGCACCCAATTCTGGACCCCCCCCCCCCTCTGCTTAAAGATAGAATGGCAAGGGGGCTCCGGAATTGAATCCCAACCATAGATCTGGGAGCACAAATACTGACCATCTAGATTTTCTTGCCGCATATCCAACGTTGTAGATGAATTTAAACAAGATTGGAGGGCTACTAAGGCACGACGCAGTGAGACTGCCAGAAACCATTGATGACGTCTGCTAGAGAAGTCGAAGAGACCGCTGTGTGATCGCCAGAGGAGATGAAGAGTCTCCAAGCTTCATCTGTTGAAGGAAGACTTTTCTTAGAAGGGATTGAAAAATGGATGGGCATTGAGGCCTGTAACTGAAACAGAGAAAGTGAGTTCGATTTTCACAAAGAAAACAAAGAGTCTCAAACTGCCAGAGAGGCTGAGGAATCTCAGAATAACATACAGTGATGTTGGACACGCGGGGCGAACCACCAGAGAAACTGAAGAGTCACGATGATGATCAAACAGAGCACTCGATAGGTGGAGTATAACGGTGCGGAGTCAGCATGCAGAGGCATTGCGAACACTACATGCACAAGGTGCACAGAAGCTATAAATACATGGTACAGAGAAGAGTTGCAGTTGTCGTTGTTGTTGGAGGTTGTTGTGATTGTTGTTTAAGGTGATTCAGGTGTGAAGAAGGAGGAGAGTACAGCAGCTGAATAGCACAGAAGAGGAACTATGCAGAGAATGGAGATAGGGCATAGAGCATAAAAAGCAGAAGACCAGACAACACAAGTGATGTGAGCAAAAAGGCAATGAGGCAGACAGAGCAACGAAATGCAGCAGAACAGTGATAAGACTGGTAAGACATCGTGGAACACCATATCACTGTAATAAACTTCAATAGAAAAGATTTATATTTTAGGGTGGTTGGGAGGTGCTAGGGAGGACTGTTGTTCTCAGAGGTTCAAGTGGGTGCTTGAACACAGGGAGTTGGTGCTTCCTTCTAGTTGGTGCTAGAGAAACCAGGGAGTTGGTGCTTCCTTCTAGTGGGTGCTAGAGAAAACAAAGAGTTGGTGCTCTCAACGAGTTGCAGCTTGCAAAACGGAGGTTGTATCCTCATTATGAGTTGGTGCTCATATGTATGATACTGTAAAGATTGTAACCATTACTCATCATATAAAGAAAAAGAGGTTTTTACCCTGTATGGGTTTCCTTGGGAAATATATGTCTCTGTGTTTCTAATATATGTGTGACTGATGATGAATGTGCCATTGTTTACTTCCCTTCTTTATTGTGATCATCATTTAGTGTCTTAGCAAAGAGTTTAAAAGAAGCATAATTGTTTAAGCACGGTAGAAACTGATTCACCCCCCCCTCTCAGTTGTCCAACACTAGGTTCAATGTTTTCATCGGCACGAGGGAGAGCACAGATGAGCTCGGCAAAAACTAGGGATTTTTTGGCTTTGTCCTTTGTAAACTCAAGATCAAATTCTTGAAGAATAACGATCCATTTTGAATATTTGCCCCCAAGTACTTGGCATGTCAAGTAGTGGTACATAGGGTTGGAGTCTGTGATTACCGTGGTGGTGCGTAATAAGATGTAATGGCGGAACCTCTGGACAGTGATGACGGCTGCCAGAGCCAGTTTCTCGACATGCGAACATCTGAGTTCGGGTCCAGATAAACTCTTGCTCAGATAATAAATCACATGTTCTTCGTCGTTGGGGTCTTCTTGAACTAACACCATCGTAATGGTGGAAGTAGAAGCGGCCAAGTAAAGAATATAATCCTTTGTATATTCAGGGGGATGTAACAAAGGTGTGTGGGTCAAAGCATGCTTGAGAGCATCGAATGACCGTTGGGCAGTGTCATCCCAGATGAAAGGGATGTTCTTTTGCAGTAACCACATAAATCCTTTAGTGATCTCAGCATAGTTGCAGATGAAACGACGAAGAAAGTTTTCTTTTCCTTGCAAACTTTGGAGTTGGGTTAAATTGGTAGGTGGGGGTAAGGCGAGGATGGCCTTAATATTTAAGGGATCCACCTTGATCCCGTCTTTGGAGACAATGAAACTGAGGAGTCGACCGGATTCAACAACAAAAATGCATTTGTGTGGGTTCAGATGAATACGGTAGAACCTACATCAAAGAAAAATCACCCATAGGTGATCAATGTGATCGAATCGATTTAGCGAATGGGTAGGTAAATCGTCGAGGTACGGTTCTGCTATATGTTTGATGTCATGGAAAGCATACGACATGGCTCGCTGGAAAGTAGCACCAGCATTTTTAAGGCCAAAAGGTAGCTTTCGGTATGAGAAAGTACCCCAAGGGAAGATGAAGGTTGTCTTATGTTGATCAGCAGGTAAGATTTCAATCTGGTTATATCCAGAAAAGCCATCCATGAAAGAGAAAATTACGCTCCCTGCACAATTATCGATAATTTGGTCGATGAAGGGCGTAGGGTAGTTGTCCTTGGGACAAGCTTTGTTGAGATCTCGATAATCCATGCAAACAAGGATGGTCCCTTGTTTCTTGGCAACCAGAACAAGGTTGGAGACCCATTCTGTCAAAGGGACGGGATAGAGAAGCCATATTTTAGAAGATTTTCAACTTCTGCCTTTATAGCTGTGATTTTCTTGGGATGAACCGGGCGAAGCTTTTGTCAAATGGGTTTCGCATCAAGGTAAGTTTTGATTTCGTGCACGACGATTGAAGGGTTGATCCCGGGCATTTCCTCGTAGCTCCATGTGAAGACATCGCAGAATTCTTTAAATAAAGTGGTGTAATAAATCACTTCGTCGAGTGTGCAATTAGCACCAAGGTTAATGTTTTCCACAACACCTTCTTTGATCGAAATGTCAATCACAATTGTAGTGGAGATGTTACCCATGTTCCCCTCAGAGAGAATATCTTGTGTGAGGATAGGAGATTGCGGAGCATCGATAACATCGGGAGGGGAGACAGAGTGTATGTCTCGGTGAATTTCTTCCAACGGTGGAAGAAAAGAGGATCGATGATGGTTATCATCCCAAGGCAGATCGTCGATGCTCAGCATTTCCATAATCGATTCGTCAGAAGGAAAAATGTGGGAAATGTAATTGAAGGAAGATGATAGGGAATCCAACCATGAGGGCATCGAAAAGGCATCGGGTGCCAATGAATGCAAATTGTTGGAAGAGAGAGAGGCAGATTGAATAGCTACGTATGCGGCCTCGACTGGGCTAAGTGGCATAGCATCACTGAGCACATCGAATTCCAAAGGACTAGGTACAATCCAAGGATCAGATGATACCAAGGATTGATAAGGCATAGTCGAGACCATATTGAAAATGGTAATATGATGTGCGGTAGGTGGAAGTGGTGTAGGGAAGGTACCCATAAGGCTAGAATATTTCAATAAGACAACACCAATGCTTTCATACGTAACTGGATGGTCTCCCAAAAAGGGAATGTTGTTGGTAGAAGGGATAAGAGCGTCGGGTGTGCAAAAATCAAGCTGATCGATGGTAACAATTTTTCCTTGATGGGGGAATTGTACACATCGAAACACCAACAAGGCAACGACAGTCATAGCGTAGAACCAACTTCTTCCGAGTAATAGGTTGTAATCGAGGGGGGCATCGACCACCTCGACGTCAACGGTAACAGTTTTTCCGCCCAACTGAACGGCTAAGGATTGTAATAATCCATGAGGATGAAAACCTCATCCATCGAAAGCGTGTAACATCGTAGGGGATTTTTTAAGGGCAGGTGATTTCAAGATTTTCCAACAGGCTAGAGACATGACACAGGTAGAGGCTCCCTCATCCAGTATAGTTCGGTGGATTTGTTGATTGTGAACAACAACATCGATTTGGAAAGCTAGCTGGTGGGAGAGTCGTGGTTGATGGTCATCTAGATTAAACTTGAGGTTGTTTGATGACTCCGGATCAAAAGCGTCGATAGCGGCTAAGAGCGTTCTATGTTGGCTGGGACAGTGTTGTAGAACTTCCAAGGTGGACATAGCGCACGGTGCTTGGGCCAAATCTTCTACAATGTTGTAGTTTTGGGCAGCCCGTGAATTAGGATTGAAAGTAGATTTCCTGATGGTGCTCTTAGGAGGGCGTAAGATGGAGTCAAAAGAAGTTTTCTCAATCTGGAGTGGCCCGGATGGAGGGCTAACAGATGGAGGATTAACAGAGGATGGTAACGGGTCCAACGGAGAACCGTTAGTAATATTTGGCTAATCAGGTTTAACTAGCGTGTCATATGTCGCAGAGCGAGTGGTTAGATTAACCCCATTAAACATGTAAATGTGGGCACTTGTCGAGGCCTCATCATGGGGTTGGTTGGAACTGCCCCCCGGCATGGGGGTTTGGGCAACCAAAGATTGTTGTTGTGGAAAAGGCTGAGTAAGCACAATGGGTTGTGAATTTCCCTTGAAAAGTTTTACCACTTCATTGCGATGTGGGCAGTCTCGAGTGTAGTGATTGTCTCCACAAATGAGACATGGGAATTCCGTTTTTCATTGTGGTTGTTTTCCGGCAGCAGGGGTTTGAGGTTGGGTTTTTGGTTGTTTGTTGTTATTGTTCTTCTTTGGTTTATTTCTCGCTTTCTTCTTGCCCCCAATTTGTTGTGAAGGGGTTGATTGGACTGCATTCACCTCAGAGACCTGAGTTTGAGGGGGGGTAGAAGAGGGTGCAGTCGGACTGGGAGCAGCCATCGAAGCGGGCCACTGAATCCTTCTAGTAGACTTAGTAGTATATTGGGTTTTGACAGAGCCAATAACTCCATCCGCGTGGGAAGCAGATGATGGTTTGGATGGATCATTAGTGGCACAGGTAGCATTCGGGATCAACTCGTACAGAGTACCGGATTGTGAATAGACTAAGTCTAAGTACTGAGCTCGGACGATGGCTTCTTTCTCGGTGACTACACCACCCATGGCAACATCACGAGAAATCTGGGGTAACAATGATTTAGTGAACCATTCCGCTAACAATTGGTCAGGAATGACCGCTTTGATTAGCCTTCGTCATCATCTCCATTCATGAATATGATCGGAGATATGTATGGAAGTTGTCTGGCGAAGGGAGGTTAATAGTTCAGTACCGGTCTCGTATCGAATGGGCAATTGGAAGTGTGTGAGGAAGGACATGGAGAGGGAGTTGAAATCGTGAAAAGATGAGCGTGGTAGTTCAATATACCATTTCGTTGTGGAACCCGTAAGTGTTCGTTGGAAAAGACGCAAACGAATAGAATCGTCCATGAGGGAGTTGGATGAACACCACAAATGGAAAGTCATCACGTGGTTGTTTGGGTCTTCTTCGGACTTTCCGTCAAATTTTGGGGTATCAGAAGGAAGTTTAGTTGGGATAGTTGGCCAAACCAGAGAATGATAAATAGGGTCATTCGTTAACCGAGACAAGTCTGGAAGATCCAGAGTAGCTAGAAAAGGTAGTTGTCGGTTAACCTGTGGGTAATGTTGGTGTGGCAGCGGGACACCAGTAGGGCCCATTACCGGGTTATGTGGGTAATTATAACTAGTGGGCCCTCTTGTATGAGGTTGGTTTTGACCAGAGTACACAGGATTTGAGGTGTTTTGAGAAGCATGTGTGAGCGGAGGATAACCGTATGGGTTTTTTGGGTTATAGGTTGGGTTTGGAATTTGTCCATAAGGGGGTTGTTGCGGAGTCTATGGATTTTGTCCTGCCGGGAACTGTGGGTTCCCTTGAAAAAGGACGTTCCACGGATTAGGTGCGGCAGACATATTTTTTCCATGTGGTTGATGGTAGACTCCATATTGAGGCTGCCCCCCAACATGAGGGTGCCCCCCGAATGGAATTTGTCCTCCGGTGGGAGGATGCCCCCCAACTTGAGGGAGAGTTCTCGGAATTTTAGAACCAGACGTAAAAGACTGATTGGCACCGCCGAGTGGATTAGGACCACCAAGACCGGTCCCTCTGGGTTGTTGGATACGAATGGAACTTCCCGGTATGACTTGGGTAGTAGTAGCTTGGGCAGTGGTGGCAGTGAAAGCATTCAGTGCCCTGAATCCAAAAGGGAGTGTAGGTCTTGGTGTTACAGGTGTGCCAATCGCATCTTGATTGACCACCGCATTACCGGTGGGAATAGTCAGAATGTGAGGGACCATTGTAGAATGGGTCGTCTGGAGGGTAAGAGTAGACCTTGGGCTAATGGACGGTATGTTCAGACCAACGGGTGGTGTGGCTGTAAAAGTGGTGGTACCGATCAAATGGTTTAGGGGTATGGTGTAGGAGATGGGTGCATTGGCACCTTCCCCTGTTCCATAAAGATCTCGCACCAAGCGCGACAGACTTCGAACAATGTCTGCGGTCCAAAAAGGGTCATCGGCTAAAGGGTTTTGATGACACCCAGTCAGAATGTCAGAAGGATTGATGACAAAAAATTCACCAGTGGAATTCAGTTGGAGGATACATCATTCATATCCCTCTGGAATGCGGTAATCTTCCGAAGATTCTAAAACAATTCAAAAATTCTCCAAAGGAGTGGGAACTTCTTCCTGGGAAGTTGTAGTATTTTGAACCTCACTCTATTGAGGATATTCCTCCATAGAATGAGGGGTTAAAGGGGCGTTTCCTTCCATATTTTCTGGAGGAAGTCCCTGTAGCCTCCGCGAATGGCATGGAGGTTCGATGTTGGCGAAAAAGAGTCGGTGAAAGAGATCTATGGCCAACTATCGGAAAGAAACATCATATGATAATACAAATCTAAGAATCACAACCAAGCAAACAGGACCTTCTTTTGATGATCGTACTAGTTGGTGATGAAATCCAACGTCACGTGATCAAGTCCAGAAGGGGCGGGGATAAGGTGGAACAGTTACAATGGCGACCTGCTTAATGAACTTACGCCTTGGTGCAAGCTTCCACGCAGTAATTGTGGATTTACCCTCCAAGGAGCCCGAGTGAGTTTGACCAATGTCTGCTCCAGGTACAATGAGACTTCCCGTCACCGTAACCTTGTGTAAGACCCTAAATATTATGGCCACTAAGGTTACCAATTCGCATTCAGCCCCTAGGCGGGAATAGTCGACAGTCCGATCCGAATGTACGAGTAGGGTATCGAGCCCGAAATCAACTAAAAGGCTTCCACTCAGTAATTGTGGATTTACCTTGAAGTGACCCCCATAATACGATCTGACCACCACAATCAGTTAAACCACAGAGGGTTAGTCCCCATAGCTCACCCGAATGTGACCTCGTGTGTAACCCCTGTGTGAGAGGGGGATCCCAGGCAGACTTATATGATGATTGGATTTGACTCTCCCTAACTCAGGATGCTACTATTTGTTTTGGAAACTTTGGAGAGTTATTCTCATAGCCTAATCCAAAGTACTAAGTCTAGTCTACTATTGGTGGAGGATCCTAGAAAAGAAAAGTTCTAAATAATTTTTAATTAGCGTTGATTTTTATAGTTGTTCTTTACTCAAAAAGGGGTGCATGGAAGTGAAACGAATGGAATTATGACTCAGTCCAAAAAATGCATCAGAGATGATAAGCATTAATTTCTTTTCGATGAACATCTATCTAAGGGAGAGAGAGAGTTCTTTTCACTAACAAGCACGAATAAGGAATGTCCTCAAACAATTTCTCAATCAAATCCTGATGTGATGCTAAAACTTTTTAGATGCCTTCTAACATGCACAATCAATCATGAAGAGGCTTTTATTGTTTGCATATGAATAATGATTAATTCAAAACAAGGCTTGTCTTGCTAATTATCTTCTTGGATGAATGAAAATCAGACCAACACAAGCAAGAATCATACAAACAATACACCCTCTCGTCGTAATCAAAACGAAAAGCGAAAGAAAATAAGCAATCAAAGAGAAATCAAACTTCACACCCAAAAGAAAAAGTTGAAGAACAATGATCTTTAACTAAAATCAAAATGAAAGGATCTATAGGCCTTTGAGGACCTTCACCGGAGTTTTTCGTTCAGTTGATGAGGAGAGAAAGACAATGCATAGGTTTCTAACTCCAAATGACAAAAAAACTCAACAACAATAGTGAAGAAGGCTACAAAATCTAAACAGCAAGATGTTTGTTCTTCAAGCAAAAGACCAATATCCAAGATGGAAAGAAGAAGGATTGACTCACAAGGTTACCCAGCAGGAGAGACATAGAGAAAAACCCTGAAAAAAACAATTCTGGAAGGTTTGTTGGCCAAAGGAGGGTTGACGCTCTATTGTCAAGGACAAGGAGCATTATAGCACTTTGTTCAAGGCTATTAGGGAGCGCTGGCACTCTGTTAACACAAGGACAGGGGCGCCAGGTTCAAAAACTCCCAAAAATGTCAAAAATTCCAAAAATTTCTATTCAATATCGACAATTAGGCTAAGTATGATGGGGTAGGGAGCCAATCAGCTCATGAAACCAATCAAAAGAGAAGTGAACCAGGTCTAAAACAATCAAGGGGTAAAAAAAGGTCAATGAGAATAAATTGAAACAAGAAATTCCGATTTGAGGTTATCTCCCCAATGGAGTCGCCAGTTTCTGTTGTAGGAAAATATCCCTGTGGATAGGTGATTTACCTCAAAGAGCTTGACCTTAACTCTAAGACAAAAAATGCTTAACGTGGAAACTGACTTCCTTTCAAATCCATCCAAACTAACACATGAGAAGGAAGGAGAACATAAGTACCTCTTTATCGACGTTTGTCCCTGCACACTCCGAGTTGCACTCCGATCCTTTGCTCCTCGCTGGGCTCTGTAGACAAACAAGATACAACCACTTCCTACTCTATTGATATTAGCGTGAAAACATATCTATCTATCCATGATAAGTTCATGTAACATAAGACACAAAATAGAAAGAAACAGGCCAAGCGTGTCATATTAATGAGAATAACGACAACAATACTTACAATCGTAGATGTGAATGCGAAAGCTTCGTCAAGTCCCCTTCGTCTAACCCTTACTCGAAATATCCACAACCTAGGTAACATCAGCTTCACTGATCACTCTCCTTTGGTTGACTGTGTGTTTCCTATGAGATCATAGGTTTCATGCTAGCAATTCTTCCCCCCTTTCCACCATCATAGAGATTTCTTATATAGGTTAAGAGGAGCTTAACCTCTTGAGTTATATTTAGAACAAGTTGAGGAACCTCCTCCTTAGATCAGGGATCTCCTCATGAAACCAAGAATTTGAATGCAACTGCCTTCTAAACTTGAAATATCCTCCCCTTATTCTCCTCAACGGGCCAACTACTGCCTCAGATTAGGCAGCGGTCCCTCAAAAGGGGCATGAGAGCACTGTAGTGCTCCCCAGGAAGCTTGAGGGTAGCACCAGCGCTCCAAAAGTGGATAACGCTCCTTCAGAAGGGTAGGAGAGCGTTATAACGCTCCCTGAATCCTTATAGGGGAGCGCCAGTGCTCCCTATACTGATATAGGGGAGCGCTCACCCTCAGAACCATTGATTAAGAGCTCTTCTCAGGTGTCAAGAGTTCCTTGACTTCAGTTAATCAATTCCTCTTCTCCAAATCAAGTGTATGAGATGTTTTAAGTGCCTCCTTAGTGTCATCGGCATGGTAGTATGCTCGAACATCGTTTGCGACACTTGTGAACAACTTGCAACACTTGCGAAAGTTGTAAGGAAGATGTGGCACTTACGACAATTGAGAGGAACATGCGACACTTATCCAGTTGAGTAATTTTGACGTGTAACAACCTCTTCTTCTTTATATGATAAGTAATCTTTACATTTTGTACATTATCATACTCATAAGAACCAACTCATAATGAGGCTACAACCTCTATTTTTCAAGCTGCAACTTGTTGAGAGCACCAACTCTTTGTTTTCTCTAGCACCTACTAGAAGAAAGCACCAACTCCCTGGTTTCTATAGCACCCACTAGAAAGAAGTAACAACTCCCTAAGTGTTCGAGCACCAACTATATGGAAGAAAAAACTTCCAGTCACATAGGCACCAACCTGTATAACAGAGAACAATAATTCTCCCTTGCACCACCTTACCACCCTGGTTTCTCTGGCTGCAACCAGATGGAAGCTCCAACTCCCTGTGTTCAAGCACCCACTTGAACCTCTGAGGACAACAGTCCTCCCTAGCACCTCCCTACCACCCTAAAATATAAATATTTGCTAATGAAACTTATTATAGTGATATAATGTTCATCAGTGGCTTACCAGTCTCATCATTGTTCTGCTACACTGCTCTACTCTCTTATATCAGTGTCTCTCTGCCTGCATCTTCTTACGCTTTCTGATCTTCTTCTCTTCTTTACAATTGCACCTCAGCCTTCTTTTACTGTCTTAGCTATGCATCTTTGTTCTTTGCTTCTGCTACACTTTATGCTTTGTGTCTTCTTTTGATTCTCTGAATTACGCCTCTTCTGTGTATTTCATCTCCTCCCACAGCATGCCATTTCCCCGTGTGTGATTCTTCTCTACCGCAACCCTCATCTCTTCTTTTTTCTGAATTCTTATAGTCTCTGTGCACCTTTTGCATCCCATATGTGCAATGCTTATGCATTCTCTTCATGTCGAGTGTTGTTCCTGATCATCATTGCAACTCTTTAGCTTCTCTGGCTGTCAAACCCATGTGTCCATCATCATTGGGTGTTATGCTAAGATTCCTTAGCCTGTCTACCAGTCGAGACTCTTCATCTTCTCTGTGACAGTCGAGCTCATCCTCTCTATTGTAGTTATAGGCCTCAATGCTCTTTCATCTGTGAATCGCCTCCTGAACAGTCTTCATTCCATTGGCAGATGCCTTGAGACTCTTCATCTTCTCTGGAGATTACCCTGAAGTCTCTTCTAGTCCTCTAGCAGAAACAATCAGTCATTTCTAGTAGTTACACTGTGAACCTCCAAAAAATGCATCAGCAACTGAATCGCCACTGATCAATTAACTAAGAATAGAAATAGTATCTCTTCGATCATATTCCCGAATAACCTGCACCATTGGATCATAAATGATGGGTCTCACGCTTATTTTTCCATTTCGCAATTTGACATTTGGGCATTTTGGCATTCCTGTGGTGAGGCATCTCGTCTCTCCAAGTCACGATCTCTGAAATGGATATTATATTCATGCTACCTCCTCCCTTGAGCCTTCGTTGATGTGACCATAGGTTATGACCAGGGGCCAATTCTAAACACGTATTTCACATTTCGCATTTTGGGGATTCTATGATTATTCGTCTCGACTCTCCATGTCCCAACCTCTGAAATGGAGCTTGTCTCTTCTAGATCTTCTCTACAGCTCTTCGACGATGTGACCATCGATGGTGACCAAGCACTTATCCATACAGTGCTTTCACAATTTCAAATTTTGGCACTTCAGGACTCATGTGATGAAGAGTCTCATCTCTTGACTCCTCCAACTCCCAGTATCCGAAACTCCGATCGATGTGCCTGTTTCGGGATTTTTGGCATTTTGCATTTCGGTACTTTGGGACTCCTATGATGAAGAGTCTCGACTCTTGACTCCTCCAAATTTTGGTATCCAAAACTCCGATCGATGTGCCTAGTTCGGGATTTTTTGGCGTTTCGCATTTCGACACTTCTGGACTCCTGTGATAAAGACTCTCGACTCTTAACTCCTCCAACTCCCGGTATCTGAAACTTCGGTTGATGTGCCTATTTCAGAATTTTTGGCTTTTCACATTTTGGCACTTCAGGACTCCTATGATGAAGAGTCTTGACTCTTGACTCCTCCAACTCTCGACATTTGAAACCTTGATTGATGTGCCTATTTCAGGATTTTCGTCGTTTCGCTTTTTGGCACTTCGGGACTCCTGTGATGAAGAGTCTCGACTCTTGACTCCTCCAACTCCCGGTATCTGGAACTCCAAAATTGAGTCTTTGTTTTTTATACTCGAAATGGAATTTAGCTTATGATCTTTTCATGCAATCATCATTGTGCTATTGGTCGTGATATTTTCCATCAACAACAAACACACATACTATGCACTCTGTGTGCACCTCTGCACTATCTCTTCTGGTCTTCACGAGCTTTCTCTGTTGCATCTTCCCAAAATACTTCTAGTGCCCACCTGGCATTATACCTGTACTCAAGCCATCATTGTTGTTGTACTTTCCATCAATGACAAGCATATGTTGCCTGTAAAACATGCCAACAATCTCCCCCTTTGGCATTGATGGAAACAAAGGCACCCAGACCCGTTCTTTTCTCCCCCCTAGACATCAATGTCAAAGAAAACACTCCACCCCTAAGTTGTTGCAGTATTTTTTAGAGGTATCAGATATTCAATCAATACAACCTCCCCCTAATAGGATGGACTCTCTTAGGTGTGAGATGGGATGACACCCAGCTTCTGTCGAAGATATTCAAATGGTGTCTTAGCTAGGGGTTTAGTAAAGATGTCTGCAATTTGTTATGTGGTTGGAATGTAATGGACTTGAACAATTTGATTGGTGACCTTCTCTCTCAAAAAATGGTATTTTATGGGAATATGCTTGGTCTTGGAGTGGAATACAGGATTCTTGGACACACTAATGACACTAGTGTTATCACAATAAATTTTTGTGCAGCGTATTTTACCTCTGAGTCTACAAGTGTCTGAATCATCCATAATACCTGAGTGCAACAGGTAGAAGTAGCAATGTACTCTACCTCTATAGTTGATAAATAAATAGAACCTTTCTTTTTACTCAACCATGCTACTAGAGAAACTCCTAAGAAAAACGCACCTCCACTCGTGCTTTTCCTTTCATCCATCCAGTTAGCCTAATCAACATCTAAGTAGACTGATAATTGAAAATTTTGATTCTTAGGATACCATAGGCCATAGTTCATTGTTTCTTTCAAATATTTGAATATCCTTTTGATAGCTAGCAAATGAATCTATTTAGGTGTAGACTGATATCTTCCTACCATTCCAACAACATGAATTATGTCTAGGCAAGATGTTGTGATGTACAGCAGGCTGCCTATCATTGACCTATATGAACTTTGATCAACATCAGGTGAGTCATCATCCTTGCTTAATTTGCATGCAGTAACCATAGGTGTGCCCACATGTTTAGAATCTTCCATTTGAAACCTTTTCAACATTTCTCTTAGATATTTTTCTTGAGAAATGAACATCCCTTCAGACCTTTGAGTAATTTGCAGACCAAGAAAAAATGATCGTTCACCTATCATAAACATTTCAAACTCAGACTCCATGGTAGAAGAAAACCATTGTACCAATGAATCCTTATTACATATGAAGATGATGTCATCTACATAGACCAACATGATGAGAAAATAATTATCCTCTATTTTGATATATAGATTGTTGTCAATTGTTCCTCTCTTGAACCCTTTGTCTTTGAGATACGTATCTAGTATATGAAACCAAGCATGAGGGGCTTGTTTTAACCCATATAAAGCATTCTTCAGCTTGAATACTAATTCAGGTTTATCAGACAGTTTGAAAGCCTCTGGTTGTTCCATATAGACTTCTTCATTTAAATCTCCATTTAGAAAAGCTGACTTGACATCCATTTGATAGACTTTAAACCTTTTATGACAAGCATAGGCAATAAATATTTTGATAGCTTCTAATCTTGCTACAGTACAAATTTTTCATCAAAATCCAGTCCTTCTATTTGATCATAGCCTTTACAGACCAATCTTGCTTTGTTCCTAACAACTTGTCCCTGCTCATTCAACTTATTCTTAAAGATCCATTTGGAACCAATGATATTTTTACCTTCAGGTCTATGAACCATCTCCCACATATTGTTTTTCTCAATCTGATCAAGTTCATCATTCATTGCTTTAACCCAATGGTCATATTTGCTAGCTTCATTAAAATTCTTGGGTTCCAGCATGGATATGAAATCTATATGTGATTGTTCGGTGTTTTTTATTATCTTTCTCCTAGTTTGTACACCTTTGTCTTTTTTGTTAGAAAAACAGGACCGCGGAGCAATAAAATAAAACAAATGCAGAAACAAAACACAGAAGAAACACAATACAAGAGAGACACAAATTTACGTGGTTCACCTAGTGTGGGCTATGTCCACCAGAGAAATTGCCAGGTCCTTCCTTTATTATTATCCAGCAAATGAAGGGATACAACCTACAAAAAAACCCGATGTAACTTCCTCTTCTTTCTCTCACAATCTCCTCTCTCAGAATACAATATTCACCATCCATAGCCGCGATAGATTTCCCTCATAAAAGAGGGTTGCATTCTAGGGCAAAAAACCCTAACATAATCTCTATTGTTAGATCTATGACCTTATAATGAACGGTCCATATTTACAATGAAATTACAATATACTTTTACAAGGCAATTTTTGCTTCGGGGACTTCGCCCCTGAACCCCCGCTGGGGGCCCGCTTTCCCCCAGACTCCCCAATCGGGGGGATATCCCCCCCTCTGCACTCCCCCTCATGGAAGAGTGTACATACTTCTGGGGTGTAAATACTTCATGGGGTATAAACACGGCTGAAAGCAAGGACCTCTGAATCAAGAAGATAATCAGGCTCCACAACCAATAATCTCCCACTTGGAGACTGATCTCAACAACTCCACCG
>ML787462.1:302627-344832 GCA_009831015.1 Picea engelmannii | reverse complement strand
GAGGTATAATTACAAATAATGGCCTAAAGCCAACATAATTAAAATAAAATTACTAATCTAAATTACAACTAATGGCCTAAAGCCGACATAAATAAAATAGCATTACTAATCTAATATGCCCCAATTAAGGGGTAATGAGCCAACATTAGGGCTTAACATTCCCGATAGATCGATTCTGCAAGAACGACCCTAAAGGCCTAGTCCTCCAACATGCTTCTCAAGTATCATTATGTTGGTTGTATGCTCATGATAAGTTTGAGGAAAAAAATTTCACAGAGAATGCCCAGGATTGGGACGAGGTGGTGCAGAGGATGGCCAACCCAAACATGACTAGATTCAAGGCCATGAGCGTGGAAGAACAAGTGGAAATGATAGAGCATTCATCTCAAGATGCCCTCAGAGCTAGGGGATAAATGAAAGCGGTAGAGACAACAGAGGCACATAGAAGGGGATTTCTCTTGACACCAAAGGCATAAACAAGGGGATTGCACTTGATGGCAGAGGAAAAAATAGTCATTGATCAACTGCAAAATGACCCGAATCTCATAGAGATGATGAGGGTTCCCTTTGACAACCCAATTGCAAGAAGAGGAGAGCCAAGTGGCTCAGAACCAATACAACTTGAAGGAATCACTGGGACAAAAAAACCTGAAATTCTACCACCACAGATCGGATCACCAGCGGAAATTTCAACCTAGCCTGAGATGTCAAGGACACTAGGGAGGACTAGCGTACCAAACCCCTTGTATGATTTAATAACTATCTATGATTATGAGGAGAGTTCATAGGTTTCCCTAGTGAATCAGGTGAAAATCACAAAGGATAAACAACCTGAGAAAGAATCCACCTCGGATCCTGATGCTCCAAGGTAGAGTCGTCTGCAAAATGAGCATGTGGTAGAAAGTGCCTTAGAAGCTGAGCCACTCGACATATCGGGAACCTTGATGGACAGCTCGAGGGATGAGATAGGATCAGGAGAACAAGGGGAAGAAATTACACAATAGGAAATCAACATCTCGAGAGTATATTACCATGTAAGTACCGAACCTACCCTTGGTTCCTCAATTTTGGCTAGTACTTTACCCCCCTATGAGAAACAACCAGACCCCAAGCCTTTTGGACATACAAAAGAGGTTCAGGAACCCAGTCTTGAACATATATACACTGTCGGGAGCTTAGGAAACACTCTTACTTGGGGAGAACAATAAATCCCCAAATCTATTTATGAGTTCATCGATATACAAGAAATCGCCTACGACTAAAAGAGGAAATCCATCATGAAGAGAACCATCAAGAAAAGGAGGCTTACTTTGGACAGTTCCATCCTCATCACCACAAAAGAGAAATTGATCAACACATAGCATTCCAAGAGGTCTGGGCTCATCGGCGCAGGAATGGAAATCACAGATGCCACCCTAGATAGAGAAAGGAAAGATGAAGAGGAGCTCACCACTGTGCTAAAGGAGTTAGAGCATTTGTACCATTTAGAGAAATATTATCAGGACTCCACACAGGCCACGATGTGTTTGAGAAGAGAATTCCAAGATGCCTATGAAAAATTCATGAGTGAGCGGCACCTTTTCACTGCAGGGATAGTCAACTTCCAAGAAGACACCCTTACGGCATAAGCAACGTGAAAATATATGGAAAGATGGTATGAGAAGGCCCACCAAGTAGTGGAAATAATTGATTACACCAGTGCGGTTCAAAAGGGCCGAGACACTAAAGAGAATGACATTTGGGTGCTAAGGGACAACAACACCAACTGTATAAGGAAGTCGACCAAATACTGGGTGAAGATGGCCTAAGAACCTCAGTGGGAGATTCAAGAGAAATGGATTGATTGATAAATAAGTTGGACCAAGATAAATCGGGCGATGACAGGCATTGGTCTCCCAGAATTTGGCTCACCAGAGGACTTTGTCGACTTGCATGACATAGTCAAACAAAATGCAGAAAAAGACTTAGCGTGGAATGGAGAGATAGAAAAGGTGGAAAACATAGCACCAGGTCAAGTACAACAGTTCATGGAGCACCCGATCAAGGCTCGGACAATATTACAACAATTAAGTGTTAAAGTAGTCAAGTATCGGGAATGGGCAGTGGAGATAAAGGATATCTTTTCGGCCCTGATGGAACAACATAGATTCTTGTATGCCAACACATGCAAGGAACTCTTCGTAAAATGGTCATAGTAAGAGAAGAGTCATCCACTTAAGTGAAACCATTTGATGACTCTTAGAAGACAGAGAGATGGAAGCGCTATGTGGCGATGCTTTGTTTTACTTAGAGTACACTTTGATAGTTATTTTTAGTTAACAAATTGTTATAAATAAGATGATCGACCTTTTAGAATAGGTCGATGGTTTTTTCAAATACCCTCATTTTGGAATTGTAATGAACTATTTCATAACTATCTTAATTGAGAAGTCATGTTTAGGACCAGAGACAAATTTATGTTTTACATCAAAGGCATGTGTGATTGGATCACAAGGAGGAATTACTTCTGACTTTATCTCATGAATGGATGTTGTAATGAGTGAGTTTCTGAATCTATTGATAAGTTAGTTGATTCAATATTTTTATAGTTCTTATCTCTAATGATGGAAAGAAAATTGTTGTGTTAATGTGTGATTAGTGATTAGAGCTAAGGAAACTAATTTTCTTCTCATCATTTTATTGCGNGAGTTTCTGAATCTATTGATAAGTTAGTTGATTCAATATTTTTATAGTTCTTATCTCTAATGATGGAAAGAAAATTGTTGTGTTAATGTGTGATTAGTGATTAGAGCTAAGGAAACTAATTTTCTTCTCATCATTTTATTGCGTGTATGTTTTCTTTCGATAATTGTATCTCAGTCAATAATTGAAATACCGACAAGTTGATGTATTAGTACTAGGCTTGTCGTAGGTGTGAAAATATTTGTCTGCATGCTTAATCATGAAGGTTATCCTGATATCAACCTTCTTTAGTAGTTAAGTTTCCCCCCTTTCCCTTTACCCAGATGGTTTATACCAGCACCTATATTTTATTAGACCCACCTATAAGAGAAAATACAAAAAAGAGAATGTTCAAACTAAAGGAAGAGTTTTTACGAGAATATATCCAGTAAAACACTATGTAAAGACCATCGATTAATTGGCTGGATCGCAAGATCTGGAGAAACATTCCACTATAAAATGTTGCAGAGTATAATTGGGCCTAGGTGGCGGGTTTGGTTCCTACTATTGAGTTAAAGGGATTTAGGACCCCTCAACAGAATGACATTCTCTTGTGGAACATATGGTAACCTCATTAAGATGAATGGTCCACCTCCTATAGAATGAATGGTGACATGATTAGGGGGGTTGGTACAAGAATAACACTCTCTTGTGGCACAAATGGTGACCTAATAAATATGAATGGTCCTCCCCATATGGCACAAATGGTGACCTGATTAGGTAGGTTGGTACATGACTAACATTCTCTTGTGGTACAGATGGTGACCTGATCAAGATGAATTGTGTGCCCCCTATGGCACGAGTGGTGACCTGATTAGGGATTTTGGTATAGGATTGATATTTTATCCATGTCATGTATGGTGACATGATTAGAGAAAGATTTTTGGTAGTGACATTCTTCTATGGAACATGTAGTGACCTGATTAGAAGAATGGTCCTTGTATCCCATGGTGTCACTTTTAGCATCTGGAAGGACTGACATTCTTCATGTGGCATAGATAGTGATTTAATCAGGAAGAATGGTCCTTGTAGTCATGGGACACTCCATTGAGTGCATGAAAACTATGGGACACTCAGTTGAGTGCACAGTTTTCAGTACATTTAGCTAGTTGTTATGAATACCTCTATAGTTAAGAGGGAGTGTTGAATTTTGTGTACCATTGGTGGAGACTGTGTATCTCTAGACAATATATGTGTGCTACTACGATGGTTGTGTACCACTAGTAGAGACTGTGTGTCTCTGGACAATAGTTTTTGTACTACTGTGTTGGTTGTGTACCATTGGCGGAGACTGTGTGTCTCTAGATAGTAGATGTGTACTACTACATGGTTGTGTACCACCATTAGTGATTGTGTGTCACTGTATGATAGTTGTGTGCTACTAGTAGTGGTTGTGTAAAACTAGCGGTGATTTTGTATCACTAGACAGTAATTCTGTACTACTATGGCTTGGCACAATCATGTTCTATTGGATGGCATTGTAGTAGTTGCGTGCTACTAGCTATTTTCCATGGAGAATACTAGATCACTTGGGAGAATTTGTGTGCTACTTGATCGCAGATATTGTATGTATTATTTGATCTACTGATGGAATGGTAGTAGTTGTGTACTACTAGTTGATTGCAGAGTAGTTAGTGGACTAGTATATGAAGACATCATGGAAAGATACCTCTCTAGCTAAGAGGGAGTTTTGATGTTTTGGTAGCTGTGAGAGGAAATTTCCTCTAAGAAACCTTGCTTAGAAGAGAAGAAGATTATGGAAGTCCAGGAAGAAAATTGAACAATAGGAGAATATCTCAAAGAGAGTTAGTTGGATCAAAGGGAGGGTTGCAGAGGGAGTTTCCCCTCAGTTCATGTGGGAGAGAGATATCTCCAAGGATTGATAGACATGTGTCATGATTCTAGGGAGAAGTTCGTATAATTCAGAGACAAGCTTGGCATGATGTATAATGCCTCTCTTGCTAAGAGGGAGTGTTAATGTTTGGGCAACATTGGGAAGACATTCTCCTAGATTAATAAGTAGTTATATAATATATATAATAAATAGGTAGTTATTTATTATCCAAGGGACACATCCTTTCATGGATGGTCACCATATGTTCTCTATATATGGAACACTCATAATTTTAATAAGATATCAATATGTCATATCATCTCATATGAAAAATCAACACATGGTACATAGGGTTGCATAATAATTCCATTATGACTTGAGATGGTTTCCAAACCTAGTTTAAGGAATATTGGGGGATAAGAAGGATTTATCCTTTATATTGTTAGAGTTGACAAGTCTTCATGATTGAGAAAATGAGCGATTTGTGAGTTTAATACATGGTTTACAAGTTCTTTCTAGAAACTCTCCACTACTATATGAACAAATGATGCTCTTTATTTGGTCATTTATACAAATAAATTAAGCATAGACTTCAACTTTATAAAAAGAGAGAAAAAACATATTGATTTGACATATGTTGAAGAGTCTCGTGAATAATGAATATGTGGGAAGCATGTAAACACATCACACACTCGAGAGGATCGATATGAAGCACGATAAGGAGTGAAATTGAGTTCACCACACACTATTTCTGTGTAATTGGGTCATTTGTCTAAGAAGAAGTTTTGGTTTTGATTACACTTGAAATTTGAAATTCATGAACCCGATGGACTTAAATATAAGTCAAGCCATGTTAAAGTGGTGGATAGGGTGAAATTGAATATATGTCAAGACACATTAGTCAAAGAATAATCTCAATGATATAAAATGATCGATGGATATATGAAGCTACTTGGGTAGGTGCTCGCAACATTGTTGTTGTCTACCTAGAGCTATATATTTGATACACATTTGAAGTAGCCTTCAAGATTTCGTTGAAATTGGTGATATGGTCAGAGAGAAGAGAGGGAGCAACCAATGAGGTAGAATGGAAAACATTTTTTACTTCAGTGTAACAGGGAGTTATCCTATGAATTTGAAATGAAGGATCTTGGTCTCGTGCCCTATTATTTGGGACTAGAAGTATGGGAAAACCCTGTTGAAATATTCCTAGGTCAAGGAAAGTATGTTGTGAATATCCTTCAGAAGTTTGGGATGATGAATTGAAAATCCATGGAAACTCCCATGGTGAAATACTTGAATAAGTTGAGAGACTTTGATTCTGATCTGGTAGACCCATCCATGTATCGGCAGTTGATTAGCTCATTGATGTATTTGGTTAATAGCAGGCCAAACATTTGATTTTCTGTGAAAATGTTGAGCCGGTTTTAGGTGGAACCGAAACATGAGCATTGGATAGCCACAAAGCACATTTTGAGATATTTGTGTGGCACGCTAAATTATGGTGTAAATATATGTCTCAAAAAATGATGTACAACTACAGATATATACATATTCAAATTGGGAAGGGAGTGCAAGTGACATAAAGAGTGATTATGGTGTATGTTTTAGTTTGGTCTCTGCTAGGATATCTTGGGCTAGTAGGAAACATAAGTCTTTCGCACTCAGCACTATAGAGGAAGAGTATATTTCATCTTGTGATTCTTATAGGGAAGCAGTATGGATCCATAAGATGTTTTTTGGACTATTTGACCAGGTGCTAGATTCGACCATGATATACTATGATAATCAAAGTTGTGTGAATCTTTCAGAGAACCCTGTGTTCCATGACAAGTTGAATAACATTGAGATAAAGTACTACTACATCCATGATAAAGTATAGAAGGGATAAGTGAAGCTCTAGTACATCTCCACTGATGGGAAGATAACATATATTGTGACAAAGGCCTTATCCAAAGGGAAATTTGTATACTTCAGGGACAAGCTAGACCTTTAAAACTCTCAGAGCACTAGAATTATATAGACTCAATCACTCAAATATGAAGTTCCAAAAATTGATTGGAAAATATACCCATAAAAAGTCCAAAAAATGGAACATTTAAACTAAATTGTCTTAATATATATATATATATATATATATATATATATATATATATATATATATATATATATATATATATATATATATATATATATATATATTACAACTTTTGTTAGAGGGTTTACACATTAATTTGCATGTTATTCAAATATGATAAAATATGAAAATTAATTAATTAATTTTTTGTAAGATGCTAAATAAATTAATGTATTTTTTCACCCCATTATTATTAAGTCTATATATTAATTAATATGGTTGATTTGTATCTAAAAACAATTGAAATATGATGGAATATTGATAAATCCATGTAAATAAATTTTAAACAGAAGAGTATAAACATTATTCAATTGCAATGGATGAACTGTGCTTTGTCATCAGGTAAAGAAATGCTAAGAAAACATTGTTGAAAGAAAAATTAACAATATAAAATATGTTTTCATTTAATATTTTTTTAAATCATTTTTAGTAAAAAAATATTAAAAAACTAAGCTTACATTCTTAGGTATTTACGAGCACGAGAAAGAAAAAAGAACAAGCTCGAGAATTTTTTCATTTTTAGAGAAAGAACAAAGACCAAGTTTGAGATTGTTTTCATTTTTACTCAAGCTTAAAACAAAACAAAATTATGCTTGGGATAGATTTTATTTTTTACACAAGCTTAAAACTAGCCAAAACTGTGCTTGAACCTGGTTTCCTTTTTACACAAACTTGAACTAAAGGAAACTATGTTTGAGGTAGGTGGTTTAATTTTTACACAAGCTTGAACCAGAGAAAACTACTCTTGACACTTCCCAATGCATAATCCATGGATGGTTGGTTCTTAGCCCCCAGCTTAAGAAGCTAGCAGCTTAACTTCAGCGTGAAGTCCATAGGCTGTAAACAAATGCCCCCCAAGATTCGTTTCGTCCAACTTCAAAGGAGAATGAAATGAAGCTTAAAATACTAGAAGAAGGACTTGACTCAAACAAAGAGGGGGAAAACTATTTCATTTTTTAACGAGCTTGACAAAGGAACATGAACTATGCTCGAGAATCCAGGTTCAATCCCTAGACTTATATTTCATTTTTTAACGAGCTTGACACAGAAACAAGAACTATGCTCATAAGATCTGTTTCATTTTTTAATGAGGTTGCTACAGAGACACAAAATTATCCTCACAACTGGTTTCATTTTTTAACGAGCTTGAAATCAGAAAACCATGCTCAAAGTTGGTTTCATTTCTTAATGATATTGAAATCAGAAAACCATGCTCAAGGCCTCTCTTCTTGATCACAGCTTCCAAGAGGACAATGATATGGAAGGAAACCATGTCAAGGGACAAAAATTGGTCATGGCTTCCAAGAGATCATCATTGGATGAAAGAAAAACACTCTGGAAGGAACACATGTCGAGGGTCGCAACAGGGGTAAGGAGGTCAAGCTCTAATAGCCCTACTGAAGAGGTCACCAAGTCAACTACTAGATCCAAGTCATAAGAGATTGAGCTTATAGTGAGAGGATCATCTTTATCAATAGTTGAAATCATGGGAGACAATTCCACATAATTGACAACGCCACATAATTGACTTGTGGCGAGGGAGATACCATTTGCATATAAGAACCATTTAGGGAGGTCATCGATTTTATGGTCAAGTCAGGGCCAACTAACAAAATTTGATCAATAGTCACAATTCCTCCATCGTAAGGGAAATATATCACATGAAAAAGAGTGGGCACGATAACTTTCATGGCATAGACGTAATCTCACCCAAGGAGCAAATCAAAATCCAAGGGGTCTTGGAATACCATAACATTAATAAAGACAATTTTCCCTCCCAAAGTTATGGGAAACTGAGGAAGGACTCCTAAAGGGTGACTGGTTCTTCTGTTAAAAGCTAACAAATTTTGCGTAACTGGCACAAGCTGAGGATAACCCAAAGCTTTCCAAGAAATAGAGGAAAAAATATTAACAGACTCACCTTCGTCTATCAGCGTCTCAGTAACGTCCCGACCAAAAACCTGTACTATAATATTGAAAGGAATGTGAGAGGGGAGACAAGTTCCAGTTAGCACACCTCAATAAAAAAGGATGGCCTAATTACTTGGAGTGTGTTCCACGGGATAAGGAGGAATTCCCCCTAACACGGTAGATTTTGTATCAATGAGAAAAACATGGGCAGTATCGGGTTTACTCTCTAGTGACAGAGTAGGATCGACCGATGATGAGATTAGATCGACCACTTGAGTCACATTCTCCAAGGGGAGAATGGGGTCGACAGGTGGAAAGGGATCACCCAGTTGGGTTTCACTCTCTAACGGGAGAGGGGGATCAACCAAGGATGGGATCAGAGAGACCAATTTGTGAACTGGTTCAACTAAGGATGTGACCAAATTGACTACATGATTAACCAGAGTAATTGATGAAGGGACCAGATTGATCATTCCATCAACTACAGGTGGGTCGCAAGTAAGATTGCGATAATAATTTGGAAGTTGAGGTTGGGAAACAGTCATGTCTTCCAGTAATTTCAAGGCTTGACTCCCTCTGCATAACATACATGGGAACTTGACTCTACTTTTCTTCTTCCCAACGGTATCCTGACTAGTTGATGGGAGAGTATTAGCATGTTGTTCAGAGGATGACAACATGGGCTAGAGAGGGTGTGTAGACCATGCTTCTATAACCTTGGATAGACCAGGGAAATCCTTAAGAATATGACTACCCTTACAAAGCCTGTAAGGGCACTTGGGCTTATGGGTTGTTTGGATGATCTTGGTATCATCAACACTCCCAACATGATTCTCAGTAACTGGTGGTTTTCCAACATGTTTGGAAGTCGTTGGAAGTTTGGACCCTTGATTTTTATTCTTCGTCTTAATATTCCTTTCCTTCTTATTCTTATCCAATAGGTTATTAGCTTCAGATATTTCACTCAGCGAAGAATATGAAATGGAAGAATACCTTGCAAGTGAAGAAGGCGAAGGCGATATTACTGGTGAAGACGATGAAGGATCAATATGAAGTTGATAATCTTGGGGGGAAGTTCTTACAACCGAAGCACTTGTTGCATTTATAATTAACTAAGTGGAAAACAACCATACTCGTAATCCAATTGTGAGACCTGGAAGGCTCAAAGTAGCAATGTGAGTGTTAGCACCCTGTAAATTTTGTCTAGTTGAATAGACAAACAACAGAGGTAATTGTTTCAACCTACTTTAGAGCTAGGCACTAGCCTGCTCAACTCATAGAGGGATCTCTAGTGTCACTAGATATTTCTTGGATAATCAATGGCTAGATTTGGTTTGTTTTGGGGGTTTTTAATAAAGTTGTTGTCTAGGAAGGGGAGGAACACTCAGGGCTATGGAGTCAAAATTATGAAATTGAAAAAAAACAATGATCAAACGGTAGAAATCTCAAGAGGATAAAGGCTAAATGAGGCAATGAATATGAGTTATAACTTGAATTTAATCAGAGTGGTAAGAGGAAAGAGAAACAAATGACTGCATCAAAGCATTATGGAAATGAATTCTGAATTAGTTAAGAAGAAACATACACTTTTAAATTTCTTAAGCCAAGAGTGTCACAAGACGAATTTTGGGCCTTTAATTTTCCAATTTATACAGACGGAAATGTAAATGGAATAAAAGATCATAGGAAATACATACAATGAAGGAAGACAAAACTCATATCACCACCATTAGAATCTTTTCATAGAGACTTCAAAAGCTTCTTCATATATTTTCAATTTAGCTTCATAAAATTACAATAGAGTTTGAAACAACCATAAAGGTTCTCTTGCACTTCTACCAACATTAATTCATTCAAATGTCCCAGTACTTATACAATTCAATTACAATGGATGAAACTAAAACGTTTCAACTTCTAAAACTGATTATAATAATTTCAACTGACAGTATCAGTATATGAACCGATTTACAATGATTAAACAAAAAGTTGTTTCAAAACTAGGGACGAATTTCTTTGATTGCTCAGCTTCCTTTACGACATTTGTCTTGCCCCGATCTTTTGTCGAACTTGCTAGTTTGGTGACACCTAGAGGTTACTTACTGGTTCTGGGAAAACTACATTTCATTTTTCCCAGCCGCATGATTTCCTTCCACTATGAGTCAGAAGGAATCTCGTAATCCATCATCTCCTTTATCAAAATCTCCAAGTCAATGCACATAGCATAGGACATAATCAGAACCCTGATCTTCACTGTCTTGGACTAGTTTAAAATCTCGAAGTCTGTGGAAAAGTACTCTACCAAACCGGGTCCCTTTAGGTTCTCTTCCATGCCTTCAAATTTTGAATGATCCATTCTGCACTAAGTGAGGAGAGAATTGTATTCTTCTTGATTGTATAATTTACCTTTACCATCCCATAATGGTGAGAGGCCCTTGATAAATAATTATTCAAATGTATCCCTAAACTCTTGTAAACTATGCTCCATTTGCATAGCTTTGTTTTGAACCTATTTGAGCAAGTTGTGCTTAGCAATGATCCTCCTAGCCCATATGATCAATCCAGATCTGTCCTTTACCCTAATAGTCTGAAGATTAGAAATGGGCATAGAATTCAACAAATCAATAGTGTTTTGGACCCATTCCGAGGGTTTCTTTGCCAATGTCTCATTAACCACAGTACATTTTCTTTAGGCAGTAATAGCTACATCGTCTTTGTCATTTATAAAATTCAGATAAACCCTAAACTTAGAATCCTCTGCAGGAATAGCATCCTATATCACATGTTTAGATCCTTGCAACAATATCTTTCCTTTTAACCTGTTTTTCAATTTATTTACCCTTTCTTTGAAATCTTGATTCTCTCTTTGGAATTGATCCATCTTTTCATCTTTTATTTTCATATATTGTTTCATCTTTTCTAAGACTTCCTTAAGGCTCTTGATTTCCCTTGTCTTTAAACTTACTTGGGACATAGCTTGAACCAATCCATCAGTGCTAGATCCAGCTTTTGTATTAGAGGGTAAAATAACAACCATATATGATGTTACTACCTGTGCTTATGACCAAATCTCTTTCTCTTTTTCTAGCTGCAACACTTTAGCTTTGTAATTCAGTGCTTCTTGTCTAAATGTCTCTTTTTCTTGGTCTAGAGAAGTTACCTCTATTTTATGTGGATGGTCAGTGGAGGGCATCTTCAACTTCTTCTTTAAGCTTTGGATCATCTTATCTTTTTCATCCAAAGAAGCCTTTACCCCTTGAGGGCCTTCAGATTCCAACCTTTTGACCTTTGTTTGCCAGGCTTTGTTGGATGCTTTTTCCTATTTCAATTGTCCATCTAATTTGAGTTCATGTGTTGTCAATCTTGAAACTTTTAGACTCAAACTTAGGTAGTCTAAATATAGCATGTCACTGGCATTGATGTGAAACTTTACTTTGTCTGGGGCACCAATATTCTCATAATACATCTTGATTTCAGACACTTTATCATCATATGCTATTGCTATATTAAACCTCTTTCTTTCGACATCCCTAACTGAGAATAGGGAATACTTATGTTGGGATATCTTCTCTACTTCGAGCAACAAGTCTCTTATTTCACTATTGGCCATACTTCCCTTCACAACATACCGGTTCATTAAGTTCTCTTTGGATTGATAGAATTCCCCAGGTGTCTTGCTAAATATATGTTTCTTGCTGCTGAAAACCCTTGAGCTTATTTCACTTTGTGGCATGCTTCATGTACCAACCTCTTTGTTCTTGGTTTCACCTTCCACTATCTCCATGCTCGCTTTCTCTTTAGGTTATTCTTCTTCCAGGTCCACTATCTATGAAGATGGTGTAATTTTCATTTTCTTGAGAATATTTTTCCAAATACTGGCACCCAGTGCCTATGAACTTCTCCTCTTGTTATCAACTCTCATCTTTGGATCTTTAACAATCAACTTTGGAGAATTTTTCTATGTATGGATCTACTGGGGGGCAGACTCTATTTGTTTTTTCTGATCATGTTGCAAAGTGACCTCCATATCTACACAGGTTTCCAGATTATCTAGTTTATCAAATACTTCAACATGCTCATGCTTGTAGGGGCCTTGTCTACTCATCAATATTCTCTTTGATATGATCTAATGCGGATCATACTTCCTCCCTTGTAACTGTGTAAACCTGAATTCACCGAGTTTGGCTTGGTTAATACCAAGCCGAACATTTGATTCGTTGTGAACATGATGAGCCAATTTCAGGTGGAACCGAAACATGAGCATTGGATAGCCGCAAAGCACATTTTGAGATATTTGCGTGGCATGCTAAATTATGGTGTAAATATATGTCTCAAACACTGATGTACAACTACAGGAATATACATATTCGAATTGGGTAGGGAGTACAAGTGACAGGAAGAGTACTTATGGTTTATGTTTTAGTTTGGGCTCTGCTATGTGTTATGTTTGGTAGCATCGAAAATCATTCTCCAATGAGAGGCCATATGGGCCACCCTGAGGCTAGGCAGGGAAATTTGGAGAATCAACCAATCTTGTGATGTATTAACAAAATCTAGGGGGAACATACAACCTCTGTGAGTCAAACCAAAATTCACGACAAATGAGATGCTATGTGAGTCTAATAAAAAAGTCAGGGAGAATGTACAACCTCTGTGAGCATAGAGAGGCTAATGCAAACGTTAAGAGGAACGTACAACCTCTATGAGCATAGACAGACTAGTGAAAGATTTAGGGGGAACGTACAACCTCTGTGAGACTAATAAAACCTTGTGAGTCATCAGCAAACGTCAAGGCATCTAGCAAAAGTTAGGTTGAATATAAAATTCCTATGAGTTAGAAACAAACGATATTCCTAATATTGCAAATGATATAAATGTATTGATCTAGTGCATTGGCACTTGTACAATTATCCACCATGAAGAGAATTTTGAATTGCCTTGTAACGAGTTGAGTTGTAACTGAAGTCTTAAGTCTAGTTCTATTTTTGAACTAAAGTGTACTGCTGATTTGCAACTGAAGTATCAAGTCTAGTTCTATTTTCGAATTAAAGTGTAATGCTGAGTTGTAACTAAAGTCTTAAGGCTAGTTCTATTTTCAAACTAAAGTGTAATGTTGAGTTGCAACTAGAGTCTCAAGTTTAGTTCTATTTTTGAACTAAAGTGTAATGCTGAGTTGTAACTGAAGTCTCAAGTCTAGTTCTATTTTCGAACTAAAGTATACCAATCTCAAGTCTAGTTCTATTTTCGAACTAAAGTGTACTGTTGAGTTTTAACTGAAGTCTCGAGTCTAGTTATATTTTCAAACTAAAGTATACCAGTCTCAAGTCTAGTTCTATCTTAGAACTAAAGTGCAATGTCGAGTTGTAACTGAAGTCGCAAGTCTAGTTCTATTTTCAAACTAAAGTATACCAGTCTCAAGTCTAGTTCTAAGTTCAACCTAAAGTATGAAGCTGAGTTATGATCAAAGTATGCAAAAAAGTTATTGTTTTGAGTCTCTCTTCTTCTCCTCTTCATCCTATATAAGCAGAGGTTGACCCCTCTCTTTAACATAGTTTTGATATGCAGGTTAAGGGTGAAGCAATAGAGGGACATATAAGTGATAAAGAGGCATCATATCATTTTTTTATATCAACAATAAAGGCATCATATCAGTGTTGTATATCAACAATAGAGGAAACATATTAGAGGTGTATTTCAGCAAAGTATCTTAGGTCTTTGCCAGGTCAGAGTCATCTTGGAAAGATCTTTAAGAGAAGAGCATTCATGGTGGGTATTTGTAAGTGAGCTTACATTATTAATGCAATAAAGGAATATCATTTTTTGGGGCTTTTCTCCCTGTACAAGGTTTCCCCAGGGTATATGTGTGCATGCTTACTTATCTACATAGTTATTGTTATTCAATTATGATTTGGTATTATTGAAGTGTATTAATTTGGAATCAAAGTGTTGAAGAAAATAAAAGACTTAACCCGCATAAGAAATCAAGCTCATAATTTAACATGGGATCAGAGCTTAGGGTGTGTTAAACATGTTGAAGTGCAACAACAGGTACACATCGATCCAATCTAGCTTGATTAAGTTTCCAGTGTGAAGTCCATGGCATCCTCCATTTCAGTGAGGGTTGAGGATAGGCTCAAAGGAGATACCAACTTCAATGTGTGGAAACTCCGGATAACAAATATCTTGCAAAGCATGATCTTGAGAAGTATGTGACCACAGTGGTGGAGGAACCCAGGAATATTGCAGGAAGAGAAACCTTTAGGAAGAGTCAAACAAAGGCCAAGTGAATCATCTTTGACTCAGTCAAATACAATATAATGCATGCAATGACTTCCTTAATGACTGCCAAGGAGTGGATGGATACCCTGGTGAATCTATATGAGAAACAAGCTCCAAGTCAGAAGAGGACAGTTAAGCACAAACTTAAGTATTTGAAGATGGAGAAAGGTGACTCAGTGGCATCTTTATGTTCTAGAATAGCCCAGATCATATATCAGCTTTTGGTCACAGGGGTGACAGTGTACGATGATGATTAGTGCAGGCCATTTTTTACGGTCTTCCTTATTTATGGGAGACCTTCTTATCCAGTGTAAGTGTGTTGGCCCTCGACCAAGGTTTGAGGAAACATTGGTCATGTTCGATCACTTTTTGTACCTTGACATGATGGTCGAAGATGGAGCACCGAGGCGAAGCTGAGATTGAGGGATCTCACTTATTTTGTGGGCTTGTGGACCCAATAGAGGGCTTACTAGGGTTTATTTAATAGGTTAGGGGATGATGGCCCATGGGTTTACCCATGATTAAGCCCTTTTGTAAATGTATAAATAAGTAGATAAGAAATGTAAGAAGAGGGTAGTAGGCTATGTGCACAATATGTTGTAAGTGTTAATGTTGTCTTAGTGCAAGAGGTTGTAAGTTGCTTTGTGCAGACAGACTGTGTAAAGTAAGGCTCTACGATACTAAGGAGTTGGCTCTATGACTTGACCTAATTTTAGGAAGGAGGATATGGCGCGCTACGCGTAGATATTTTGTCCTCTATGGATTTTGGATCTGTGGCTTTGTGCACAGGAGCAACCGAATGTAAGATGATTGAAGAATAATAAATAAGAAGAAGAAGTTGGTTGACGTATCCCCACACTGGGGTGAACCACATATATCATTTTTCTTGATATGCTTTGTGCGATGTGAATTATGTTGTTTATTTTCTTAGTGATGTTGTTATAATGTATGATGAATGTATTTCATGTTATTTCTTAGTGATGAATGGTATTAAATATGAATGAATGCTAGATCTGAGCTAATGCTATGTGACAAATGATTGAAAGTGCTTGATCTCTATTATTACTACGTTGATTTGTAACAAGGGTTTAATCTATGATGTGAATGAGACTCATGAACTAATACCTATTGTTGTTTAAGTGCTCAACTAAGTGTTGTAATCACAGATCTATGTCCTAGCTTGGTTGTAGACACTTGAGTCTTGCAACCCCCCCTTCCTCTACCTCGAGTGAGACTTCATCTTCTTCGCAGGTGTTGCTGAAAGGGTTGGTAGTTAGGTTTTTTTTTGTGTGTTGTTGAAGAATTGAACCCTGGGTATGCCCCTGTGCCAACAAATGGTTCTGTTGCAGGGACCTAAAGCTGTGATTATTGGGAACTGAAGAAAAGAGAAATCTTTGTGCATAGATCAGTTATTGTAGTGCATAGTATTCTACTTGACTTGCAAAGCTATGTGATAAGAAGGAAAATTGATCTGAAGAAAAGAGGTAAGATCTTAAAGCTTTGTGCTCTGGTAAGGGTAAGATAAGTGGAATTTTTTTCTTCGAAAGAATGAATCTAGGTATGTTTGATAGATTTTGTCCTAGTTTGAAAGCTAGGGCACAGTTAGAAGAAAGAATAGATCTGAATAGATTTGATAGAAATAGAGAAAGATATGTTATTCCTATGCATAGAAAGAATTTTTGGACTAAAAAGTGGATGTAGGAACCTAGAAAGAATTTTTGAAGATTGTAAGTCCAGCACTATGATCCCAGTGCGCAGTTTAGGAGAGGTTGGGTATCATTTAAAAGAAAGAGAGGATTAACACTATGTTATAATTGTAGAAGACTGGGACATCTTGCTAAGGAATTCTCGGGTACATGTCTTATTTGTCTTTGTTGTAAAGCTATTGGTCATGAGGTTGAAGATTGTCCCAGAATGATTGCTAAAGTTGAAAAGATGAACATAAGACAAGAAAACTATAAAGAAGGTCAAGAGACTAAGGATATGTTATAGAATCAGAAAGAAAAATAATCAGAGAAAGCTTAGACTATGTTAGTACAGTTAAAAGAAGTAATGGATGACCACAAGGATGTCAGATTGTCAGAGATCTTGAAGGAAAAACAACGCATAGTTACAAGAATAGAAGACTTCGACATAGGATGTGTATTGGATGAAGAAACACATGTGAATATTATGCCAGAAAGCACTTGGGAAATTTTGGGAAAGCATGTTGTGGTACCTTTGTTGGGAAGGACAAGATTTTTTAAAGGAAATATGATAACCCTATGTGGACGAGTTACTAATATACCTATGATTTCTCATGAAACATCGACAAAAGAGGACTTTGAAGTTATTAGGTTTGTTGAGAACAATGCCCCTTTTCCACTTTTATTAGGAAAAAATTGGATTGAGAAGGATCATATCAGAAGGAAAGTCGAGGAGGAAGCTACAGAGTAGAAAAAGAAATAACTAAGGGACCTCATAACCAGAAAAATAGAGGGACTAATAGAAGAATAAGAGGATAAGTCAAAGAAATAGAGGGAAAGAGAATTAGTTGTCGATGTTGAAATAACACAGGAAGGTGTAACGAACCTTTCCATGCAGGAAAGAAGCATAGTCACTCTGGAAATAGTAAGATAAGGGACATTAACCTTAGAATCTGTACGAGAACATCAACAGTGCGAAGTCCTTTCAACAGGAGAATAATAATACAAATGGGAAGAGGATTCCAAAAAATGTTAGAGAATCTCAGATTACAGGAAAGAAGGCTAGGAAGCTCAATAAAAATAAATCTAAGCTGCAGGAAGCTATAGAAAATAGAAGGAAGACTTCGCAGGAGGCGGATCTAAAAAAATTGAACCTCGTCGGAACAGTAGAAACACATAGAATGGGACTTTGCCACGGTGAAGCTATATGACTGATGGAGGCACCCCGACCGTTAGAATGACGCCCTGAAATGGATAGAAAATGTAGTTGTGAGTGAATGGACCATTGTGACTGCACCATAACGGACAGATTCGCATTGATGGATGCATTCCTACCCATTGGAGGAATCAATTACGATGCTTTCTTATTTAACCCGTTGGATGTTGTGTCGAGACCACTTTTTTCCACCCATGATTATCCAAGCTAACAGACAATCAGTTTTATGTATCACTATGATTTCTAGACTTTTCCCCCCATTTGATTACCTCTCTTGTACGTTTTCCTACCTGATCTATTTGGTTACAAGTGTGAAAAGTATATGGAGGAGATTCTCGTGGAGCTCATGGCTGAGAGAGTTATGTCTATAGGAATACAGGCTTCATCAATTGGGGGACTGCAAGCATCCCCCTTGACTGGATTTCATTCTAGCCATGATACTGAGAAGCGAAGAAAGCACCATAACGATCTGGCTAAGGTGAAGGATATCCCATCGATCTTTCCAGATTATATACTGCCTTGCCTAGGGAGGTTAACTGCGACAACATCCCACGTGATTTTTAGTATACGTTGATCACTGCATACATCCTAAAGGGGATATGCATAGTTGGACCCCAGTTAGGACACGTCCCAGCCCTGAAGAACAATGACTTTAATCTCGGCAACAGAAAGAAGTACGCCATGTTTTTGCCCCATAGGTATTTTATGAAGACGACTGAAAATAAGTCATGCATAGTCTCCCAGCTGTGGATTAAGGAGTTGGCGCAGTCAACAATACTGAATGTAATGAAGATTCCTGACTTTGGTCGACATCAGGAGGTTAATGATTGCATTAAACTCCTCTTATCATGCTACCATGGAGGATATTTGTGGCTTGACAGGTGCATTACTGTGGATTCAATGTTGATACACCTTATTACAATACTGAGAATGCAAAGACTAGACCCTCAAAAGTTCTACCTGGTGAAGAGTTCATATCGCTCCCTGGAACAATGCATAAAGGAGGATTATGGCGATGTAAAAAAGGGGAAGCGAGGCTACAAGGTAACCTCTATCTAGAATGGTGCAGTGCACCTTGCTTGCCAACTTATAGCTGGCAAGCTCATTAGAAAGAACCATCCGACAAAGGTCATTGGGTTTGTAGTAGACTGCTGCGAAGCGCAAGATTAGGGGTGAGAATTCCATATTAGCTTGTTACTTCTATTAATCACATTTGTCACTTGGAAAAGGCCAGAAGGATCGACATTTCCATAATTTGAGCCATCGGAGCCGTTGGATGCAAGGTTCTCCACCTTGTGGTATACGAACGACATGTCGAAGCAATGGTAGTAGAACATTGTGTTCTATGCCTACTACCAGCAATTGAAGCGTGCTATTGAGAAATTTCCATGCATGACACCAAACCCATTGTACCAGTACATATTGCTAGTGAATTTCTATGCAGACCAACACTTTATCTATATCACTGTTCGAAGGGATGAGAGCAAAGAGGAGTTGCAATCCTATTATAAACTAACCGACGAAGATATGGAGGAGATCACAAAAGAATGGTCGACATAATTCCTTGTACCAGTTGACGATGCAAAATTTTCTAACCCTAACATCATTGGCAGCCCCTTGGTCACCCGGGTCGAGCATGTCGGGTAGAGAAGTGTGAATAAAAATAAGAAAAAGGAAGAGGTACATAACATAGAGACTAATGAGGAGGACAACACCTCAGAGGAAAGTGGGCCTGAATCGCCCGTAGGAGGAGGAGGAGGTGAAGTAAATCAAGAAGGAGGAGGGGAAGAAGGAGAAAAACAAGGAAAAGGTGAAGTTACATTACCAAAGGATCCCCTTACCGAGGCCGAAACATCAAAGAAGAGGAAGGTTTCTCTACAAAAAACCTTAGAAATAAAGAAGACGTGTGCCAGTAAGCCCAAGATGAAGGCCACACTCACAGAGGATGATGTTGATCTAATCATCGCAACCGTGGAGGATGCTTTAGAGGATATTTTGCAATGATACAGAGCAAAGAAGGAGACATTGTATGAAAGAATTGAGAAGGAGATAACAGAGATACATCAAGCCATCCATTTGATCTGTGCAGCACCTAATGCACCTCCTTCAATGAAAATTTCATAATTGGGGGATGAGCCCGCCCAATTACAAAGACTAGCAGATGCAACATAGGCTCAACTTTAATGCGTCCAAGAAGAAAAGGAACATGCTATAGAATCCTTGAAGCAAGAAAAGGAGGAGGTCATGGAGAAACTATGAGTTTCACAGTCCTGCGTAACCACCTACGAGAAGGAGAAAGATGAAATTTGGGCGATGTTCGAGGAGGAGAAAGTGAATATATCGACAAAAAAAGGCTAGTTGCTCATAGAGAAGACTGCAGTCAAAGAAGTGGTGACTAAATCACTTCGCTCTGTGGGCACAAGAGGAACTAGAGTCAGTCAAGATGCAAGTGGGGAAGCTTGTTGAGGCCATTCAGTAGCTTCAAGCAAGGATAATAGAGTTAGAGATCCAAGAAGTGTCGAGCACTTCGCAAGAAGTGAGGGATTAGAGGGTGGAAGCCACCAAGAGGGCAGTTGGAAGGATCAGGACCCTCGCCTGAGAATGTAAGAAGTTGAGTGATCGAAGTGCGCAAAACTATGGACACCTCATAGAAGATCTGAAGCTAAGGAAACTGGAAGCAAAACTCCAGGAGGCGCAACCACATTCATCCATCGTGCAAGCATAGATGAATCTACTCACTCTTGTTGAGAGAATGAAGAGATCACAGGAGCAACACACAGTCTAGCAGCAGATTATTCTCATCTAGAGTAGAGTCATGGAAGTTACATAAAGACTACAGCTGGTGCAGGACGAAGAATGCATGATTTTTGAAGAAATTGAAGGCCAAGGCGCACACCTAGACCAAGTGGTTGTGACAGTGGAACAATGCCTAGAAGGGCTTATTAAAGAACAAGTGATTTAGGAGTTCACCGAATAGGAAGCTTTGAGGAAGCAACAAGTCGAGGCATCTCGAGCTAATCTTGAGACCTTTGAAGCAACGTTGCCTAGATCTGAGAGACTCGGTATGAGTCACAGGGGAGTGTTGGGGGCATGTTGGCCCTCGACCAAGTTTTGAGGAAACATTGGTCGTGTTCAATCACTTTTTGGACTTCAACGGGATGGTCAAAGATGGAACACCCAGGAGGAGCTGATATCGCGGGATTTCACTTATTTTGCTGGCTTGGGGGCCCATCAAAAGGTTTTCTAGGGTTTATGTAATGGGTTAGGGGATGGCGACCCATGGGTTTACCCATGATTAGGCCCTTTTTTAAGTGTATAAATAAATAGCCAAGAGATGTAAGAAGAGGGTAGTAGGATATGTGAACAATATGTTGTAAGTGTTAATGTTGTCTTAGTGCAAGAGGTTGTAGGTTGCTTTGTGCAGACAAAATGTGTAAATTAAGGCTATGTGCTACTAAGGAGTTGGCTCTATGACTTGACCTAATTTTGGGAAGGAGGATCTGACATGCTTCTCATAGATCTCCTATCCTCTATGGAGTTTGGATCCATGGCTTTGTGCACAGGAGAGACCAAATGTAATAAGATTGAAAACTAATAAAGAAGAATAAGAAGTTGGTGGAAATATCCCCACACTAGGGTGAACCACATATATCCTATGTCTTGATATACTTTGAGTGATGTGAATTATGTTGTTTATCTTCTTAGTGTTGTTGTTATAATGTATGATGAATGAATCTCATGTTATTGCTTAGTTCTTAATGGTATTAAAGATGAATGAATGCTATATCTGAGCTAATGCTATGTTCTAAATGATTGAAAGTGCTTGATCTCTATTATTACTGTGTTGATATGTAACAAGGGTTTAATATGCGATGTGAATGAGACTCATGAACTAATACCTATTATTGTCTAAGTTCTCGGTTAAGTGTTGTAATCACAAATCTGTCTCAGCTTGGTTGTATACACCTGAGTCCTACAACCCCCCCTGCCTCTACCTCGGGTGAGACTTCATCTGCTTCGCAGGTGTTGCCGAAAGGGTTGATAGTTAGGGTTTTCTTGGTGTGTTGTTGAAGTATTGAACCCTTTGTCTACCCCTATGCCAAAAACATGGGAGAGAGATTCAGCCCATGTTTGAGAGGTTATGGCATGATTACCTCTAGGAGGAGAGTCGCACAGCTACCAGGAATGAGCCAACGAAAGAAGAGCACTCGACTTTAGCATCAAGATTCGAGGGAAAGAAGAAAATCACTTTCCAGAAAGTCTCTCAGAGGAAGCCAAACACCAAAGGTACATTCAAAGGCAAGAATATTGATACATCTAAGATTAAATGATTTAGTTGTAATAAGTTGGGTCATTTTGCTAAAGATTGTTGGTTTAGAAAGAAATATCCAAGGAAAGGGAAACATCATGCCTCAACTGCTGAGGATGATGAATAAAAAAGAAATCATAAAAGTCCTTCTAATGAGAAAGAAAATAGAAAAGAATATCACTTCGTTTCTACCTTATCCAATTCAGTTTTCACGGGGCCAAAAACTTGGTTAGTAGAAAATGGTGCATCAAATCACATGACAAGGTACAAGGAGATCCTCTCAAATTTCGAGACAAAATATTTTGCAGAGCATGTTGATCTTGGGGATGACAAATGTTACAAGATAGAGGGAGTAGGCTCTATCTCATTTAGATTGGAATTTGGGGCTTGACTTCATGTTGATGAAGTATTATATGTTCCAGGGCTCAAGAAGAATATACTATCAGTTGCAACCCTTGAGGACAAGGGATATTGGGTGATCTTCAAGGATAGGAAGGCACTACTATGGGCCAAAGGTAGCCACTTAAGTACAATAGAACCCATTGGAACTTGTAGTGGAGGAATGTATGTCGTGTCAGGACAGTCAGTTCAAGTGTTGGCTCACGATGTGACTAGATCCATCAAGTTATGGCATGGAAGACTTGGACATCTTCATTACAAAGATCTTCTAGATATACAAAACATTATATGTGGAATTCCCTCTATTTCTCTTAGTAAAAATGAAATTTGTAAGGGATGCGTGTTAGGTAAAAATATAAAGAAAGCATTTCCTAGAAGTGACAACAAAGCTCAGGGCATCTTAGATCTAGTTCATTCTGATGTATGTGGTCCCATGTCATCTCCCTCACTCAGTGGTTTTTTGTATTATGTCATTTTTATTGAAGATTACTCAAGAAAATGTTGGATATATTTTCTTCAAGCTAAAAGTGACACATTTGATAAATTCAAAGAGTATAAATCCTTTCTTGAAAAGCAAATAGGGAAACAAATCAGAATCCTTAGAACAAACAATGGAGGAGAGTTCGAATCTCTTCAGTTTGAGGATTTCTGCAAGTCAACAAGAATCAAGAGACAATTGACTATGCCATATAACCCTCAACAAAATGGAGTTGTTGAGAGGAAAAATAGGACAATTTGTGAGGTAGCGAAAGCAATGATGTTTGACCAAGATCTGCTAAATTATTTATGGGAAAAAGATACCTCCACTTTCGTGTATATTCAAAATAGGTGTCCACATGCTATATTGAAGGAACATACTCCTAAAGAGGTATTATTAGGGATCAAACCTGAAGTAGGGAATCTAAGGATATTTGGGTGTCCTATGTATACTCATGTCCCTAAGGAAAAGAGGACAAAGATGGAACCCTCAGGAAAGAAAGGGGTTTTTGTGGGGTACAGTGAGAACTCCAAGGCTTATAAGATTTATTTACCAAGTTAGAGGAAAATAGAGGTAAGTAGAGATGTGGATTTCCATGAGGAAGCAGCATTTAAGAAATCCAAAGAGCTTCAGCAAGAATCAGAAGAAGTTCAACCAACTTCACCATCTTCTGAAAATGAAGAGTCAGATGATCAGAGGGAGGAACCTCATGAAGAGAGAAATAATGAGCCCCTAGAACCTACTAAAGTGTTAGAAATAATTCTTGATGGAGCTCCATCCAAAAGGAAGCCATGGAAACTTAAATAAATAGTGCAGGAAGCAGAAAGGATAGTTGCAACCAAAGGAACTTTCATGGAAAGGAAGAGGCCTCATAGGTTTGAAGGCTATGTTGCACTGATGAGAAACATTAGTGATGTTGAACCTTCTTCATTTGAAGAAGAAGATAAATTACAAGTATGGAAGGATTCCATTCTTTAGGAATACAGGTCTATTATAAAGAACAATGTTTGGTACATTGTGTCAAGGCCAAAATACAAACTTGTGGTTTCTTCCAAACGGATCTATAATATCAAACATTCAGCTAATGGAAGTGTAGAAAAGTTCAAAGCAATATTTGTAGCCAGGAGCTTCGCTCAGAAAGAAGGAATCGACTACAAAGAGACTTTTGCTACTGTAGCCATTTATACATCCATTAGAACTATTATTTCTTTAGCTCCCGTTCTTGGTTGGAAGCTACATCAAATGGATGTAAAAACAAAATTCTTGAATGGAAAGATTGAATAGGAGGTCTTTGTGGAATGAGATGTTATGTGAGTCTAATTCAAAAGTCAGGGGGAACGTACAACCTCTGTGAGCATAGACAGTCTAGTTCAAAAGTTAGGGGGAATGTACAACCTATGTGAGAATAAACAGACTAGTGAAAATGTCAGGGGGAACACACAACCTCTGTGAGCCTAGTCAAACCTTGTGAGCTATGGGAAAAAGTCAAGGCATCTAGAAAAAGTTAGGTTGAATTCAAAATTCCTATGAGCTAGAAACAAACGATATTCCTAATATTTCAAATGATATAAATGTATTGATCTAGTGCGTTGGCACGTGTAACATTATCCACCATGAAGAGAATTTCGAATTGCCTTGTAAAGAGTTGAGTTGTAAATGAATTCTTAAGTCTAGTTCTATTTTTGAACTAAAGTGTAATGTTGAGTTGCAACTGAAGTATCAAGTCTAATTCTATTTTCGAACTAAAGTGTAATGGTGAGTTGTAACTGAAGTCTTAACTCTAGTTCTATTTTCGAACTAAAGTGTAATGCTGAGTTGCAATTGAAGTCTCAAGTTTAGTTCTATTTTCGAACTAAAGTGTAATGTTGAGTTGTAACTGAAGTATCAATTCTAGGTCTATTTTCAAACTAAAGTATACTAGTCTCAAGTCTAGTTCTATTTTCAAACTAAAGTGTAATGTTGAGTTGTAACTGAAATCTCAAGTCTAGTTCTATTTTCAAACTAAAGTATACCAGTACGAAGTCTAGTTCTATTTTTGAACTAAAGTGTAATGTTGAGTTGTAACTGAAGTCTCAAGTCTAGTTCTATTTTTGAACTAAAGTATACCAGTCTCAAGTATAGTTCTAAGTTTGAACTAAAGTATGAAGTTGAGTTATGATCAAAGCATGCAAACAAGTTACTATTTTGAGTCTCTCCTCTTCTCCTCTTCATCCTATATAAGAAAAGGCTGACCCCTCTCTTCAACACAATTTTGATATGCAAGTTAAGGGTGAATCGATAGAGGAACATATCAATGATAAAGAGGAAGCATACCAAAGTGGCATATTAGTGTTGTATATCAACAATAGAGGTAGCATATTAGAGGTGTATTTCAACAAAGTATCTTAGGTCTTTGTCAGGTCAGATTCATCTTGGAAATATCTTTAAGAACAAAACATTCAATGTGGATATTTGTAAGTGATCTTACATTATTAATGCAATAAAGGAATATCGTTTGTTGGGTTTTTTCTCCCTGTACAGGGTTTCCCCAGGGTATATGTGTGCATGCTTACTTATCTACATAGTTATTGCAATTTGATTGTGATTTGGTATTGTTGAAGTGTATTAATCTAGAATCAAAGTGTTGAAGAAAATAAAAGAATTAATCTACATAAGAAATCAAGCTCATAATTTAACATGGTATCAGAGCTTAGGGTGTGTTAAATGTGTTGAAGTGCAGAAATAGGTACAAACATATCCAAGATAGCTTGATTAAGTTTCTATTGTGAAGTCCATGGAATCTTCCATTTCAGTCAGGGTCGAGGATAGGCTCAAAGGAGATACCAACTTCAATGTGTGGAAGCTCCAGATAACAAATATCTTACAAAAGCATGATCTTGAGGAATATGTGACCACAGTGGTGGAGGAACCCACAAATAATGCAGGAAGAGAGGCCTTCAGGAGGAGTCAAGCAAATTCCAAGTGAATTATCTTTGACTCAGTGAAAGACGGTATAATGTCTGCAATGACTTCATTAATGACTGCCAAGGAGTGTATGGATACCTTGGTGAATCTGTATGGGAAACATGATCTAGGTTAGAAGAGGACACTTAAGAATAATATTAAGTATTTAAATATGGAGAAAGTTGAACCAGTTGCATCTTTCTGTTCCAGGACAGCCTAGATCAGATATTAGCTTTTGGTCACAGGGGTGATAGTGGACAACGATGATTTAGTGCAAGCCATTTTTTACGGTATTCCTTCTTCATGGGAGACCTTATTATCCAGTGTAAGTGGGAGAGAGATTCAACCCACATTTGAGAGGTTATGGTATGATTTCCTCTAGGAGGAGAGTCACACAACTACCAGGAGCAAGCCAACGAAAGAAGAGAACTCATCTTTAGAATCAAGATTCAAGGGAAAGAAGAAAGAAACTTTCCAGAAAGGCTCTTAGAGGAATCCATACACCAAAGGTACATTCAAAGGCAAGAATATTAATACATCTAAGATTAAATGCTTTAGTTGTAATAAGCTGGGTAATTTTTCTAAAGATTGTTGGTTTAGAAAGAAATAGCCAAGGAAAGGGAAACATCATGGCTCAACTGCTGAGGATGATGAATCCAAAAGAAATTAGAAAAGTCCTTCTAATGAGAAAGAAAATAGAAAAGAATATTACTTGGTTTCTGCCTTATCCAGTTTAGTTTTCACGGGGATGAAAACTTGGTTAGTAGACAGTGGTGCATCAAAGCACATAACAAGGTACAAGGAGATCCTCTCAGATTTCAAGACAAAATCTTTTGCGGAGCATGTTGAGGTTCGGGATGACAAATGTTACAAGATAGAGGGAGTAGACTCTATCTCCTTCAGATTGGAATCTAGGGATAGACTTCATGTTGATGAAGTATTATATGTTCCATGGCTCAAGAAGAATCTACTATCAGTTGCAACCCTTGAGGACAAGGGATATTGGGTGATCTTCAAGGACATGAAGGCACTACTATGGGCTAAAGGTAGAAAATTAAGTACAACAGAACCCATTGGAACTCGCAATGGAGGATTGTACGTCGTATCAAGAAAGTCAGTTCATACATTTGCTCATGATGCGACTAGCTCCAGTGAGTTGTGGCACATAAGACTTGGACATATTCATTACAAAGCTCTTCTAGATATACAGAACATGGTATGTGGCATGCCCTCTATTTCTCTTAGTAAAAATGAAACTTGTAAGGGATGTATGCTAGGTAAAAATATAAAGAAAGCATTTCCTAGTAGTGACAGCATAGCTCAAGGCATCTTAGATCTAGTTCATTATGATGTATGCAGTCCCATGTCATCTCCCTCACTCAGTGGTTGTTTTTATTATGTCATTTTTATTGATGATTACTCAAGAAAATGTTGGATATATATTCTTAAAGCTAAACGTGACACATTTGATAAATTCAAAGAGTATAAATCCTTTATTGAAAAGCACACATGGAAACACATCAGAATCCTTAGAATAGACAATGGAGGAGAGTTTGAATCTCTTCAGTTTGAGGATTTCTGTAAGTCATCAAGAATCAAGAGACAATTGATCGTCCCATATAACCCTCAGCAAAATGAAGATGCTAAGAGAAAAACAGGAAAATCTGTGAGGCAGCAAAAGAAATGATGTTTGACCAGGATCTGCCAAATTATTTATGGGAAAAAGATACCTCCATTGTCATGTATATTCAGAATAGGTGTCCACATGATATCTTGAAGGAAAAATCTCATGAAGAGATCTTCTCAGGGATAAAACCTAAAGTAGGGAATCTAAGGATATTTGGGTGTCTTGTGTATATTCATGTCCCTAAGGAAAAGAGGAAAAATATGGAACCCTCAGGAAAGAAAGGGTTTTTTGTGGGGTATAGTGAGAACTCCAAGGATTACATGATTTTTGTACCAGGACAGAGGAAAATATAGGTAAGAAGAGATGTGACTTTCCATGAGGAAGGCACATTTATGAAATCCATAGAGCTTCAGTAGGAATCAGAAGCAGTTCATCCAGCTTCACCCTCTTATGAAAATGAAGAGTCAGATGATCAAAGGGAGGAACCTCGTGAAGGGACAAGTAATGAGCCTCTATAACCTGTTGAAGTGTTAGAAATAAATATTTAAGACCCTCTAGCCAAAAGGAAGCCAGGGTGGCTTAAAGAAATAATGCAGGAAGCAGAAAGGATAGCTGCTCCAAAAGGAAATTTCAGGGAGAGGAAGATGCCTCATAGGTTTGGAGGCTATGTTGCACTGATGAGCAACATTAGTGATGTTGAACCTTATTCATTTGAAGAAGAATATAAATTACAATTATGGAAGGATGCCATGCTTGAGGAATACAAGTCTATTATAAAGAACAATGTTTGGGACATTATACCGAGGCCAAAAGACAAATCAATGTTTTCTTCCAAATGGATCTATAAGATCAAACATGTTGTTGGCACCAGGCCAAAGTGGAAAGAAGGAGGATCATGGGAAATAAAGTGTGCAGAAACTGAAGTAACAACTAGAGAAAGAACAACACGCACACATGCAAGAAAGTGTACACAAGCAGAGAGACAACTGGACAAAGAACATCACACACATGGGAGGAAGACCTAACGTCGGTACGATTAGGGTTTTAGTAATATGTTGTAAATGGATGAAGAGTCTGATAGATATAAATATAGATATACAGGTATCATATAGAGGTTGGAATTTTTTGTATTAGGTTCGTTGTTTTCTTAGAGGTTCAAGTTTTGTAATATTCCAAGATAGTTATGTACGAGTTGATGTGGTATGTAAGAATGTTATGTACCAATTTTGTAATTTGTTGAGATAAGAACAAAGGAAAGAAGGTATATATCAGGATTAGATCATAGGTTGTGGATCCTAGTGCGATCTAGTTCGCCTCATACACATCCGACACATTTTGAGGAGAATTGTAAGTGCGTTGCACCATAAATGCAGAACTACCATAATAAAAGAGCCAAGAGCCAAATCTTTGTGGACGTAGCCCAGGAGGGGGTGAACCATGGTAATATTTGTTTATTGTGGTGAATGCATGTATATCTTTACTTTCTTTCAGTAGTTCATTGTTATGCTTGATGAATGATTTAATACATTGTTATGGAGTACGATTATGTTGTTCGGGAAATAAACTGTGAAATGTAAATATGCACCCATGAAGAATAAGTAGATTACACTTACAATTCATAGTACATGGCTCTGAAGAATAAACCCCTATCTCATACTCAATATTAGGCTATAAACACCTGAGTCTTATAGCCAACCATTTAAAGCTATTTCGGGTGAGACTGCGCAGTGCCTTCTGTGTACTGTGTTGCCTTCTGGTTTACCAGGAGGGCCGATAGTTTTAGAGGCTTTGTTGGAAACCTGAATGACATGAACCCTATGTCGATAAATCAGATGATAAACAAATAAAAATTAGAGAAGACCAACAAATAATACACAACAAATGGTTCTGCTTCCATGTCGGTACGAATGAGAAAGGATTGAGTAGATGAGATAGAGTGAACGCGAAAATAATGAGAAAAACAAGAGAGAAATGAACCATTAGAAGGGAATGTTGAGACCTTGGAATCCCATGAAAGTGGAAATCGAAGGCTGGTTGAGAACCAAAGAGCTAGAGTTTTCACAGAAAGACAATAGAAACCCTATAATTACACCTCGCAAATATCTGGATAAATACATATTTAATGATTTACACGAAGTCTTTTTCTGTGATTTTCCGCATCTACTACAGGAGTGGATATTAATGTTGAAGGATAACCACGTGATGAACTAGATTCAATAGCTATATTGGACCCTAGTACAGATTGTGCAGTTACAGCAAGTGAACAACAAATTTACCCATGCAGTAGACTTTTGGCTTGATAGTATTGTGGCAGGCTTCATCATAGAGTTTGTAGTCGACACAATGAAGTCATATAGCACAGAAGATAAATAATTTATACTTGGACCCCAAGGAAGGTACATTCTATCATTGTATACTTCTATTAAGATATTTCTATATAAAAAAGGTGTAATGACAATGGACTCAGACAACTAGACTTCCCTGCATGCATGGGGGAAGGGAGGAAGAACTGACAGAGAGAGGATAAATGGAAGGAGGAAAGGATAAAGGAAAAGAGGTGGAACCCTTAGACCCAATTATGATGGATGAAGAACATATTAAGTGGATATTGGCATCATCAAGAATGATGCATAGAGGAGTACCCTACCAATATAAGGTGAATACCAAGAAGAGAGTCGTAGCTGAGAGGGAGGGCTTGGCTAGCAATGAGGACGAGGTAGAGGATCTCCGGGCTATGGAGCATATTGAGGAAATCCTGCATGCAACATACGAGAGGAATACGAGAGGCCCAAGAACGGGAGGAGAAGGCATCCATCCTATCCATATTAATGTCAATGTGGAACTCATAAACCCATGTGCAAATAATACACCAAAGAGAACACCACCATTTAGACAATCGAAGTTTGGAGGAAGTCCAACAACAGGAAGTACATATCCACAAGGAGCAACAACTGGAGGAGCCAGTTCAGGAAATAATAGTTAGGTATATGCACCGCACAAAGGAGGGAGTAGTTTAGTATTCAAAATGGTAGGACACGATCCCATTATCAGATTACCAAAGTTTTGAGGAGAAACAACAAAATACCCTGAGAAACATTTGTTCATTTGTGCAAATATCTGGGAAGCAAAGCAGATCACTGATGAAGATACCAAACTCATTCCGCTAGCAATTATGTAAGAGATCGCACACTAGAATGTTATGTGATTCTAGGCACAAACAGTGCCCCTGGGATGACAAGGACACTAGAAGACATTAAGAAGTTACTGATCAATGAATTCTAGAAGCCAAGCTCAGAGGATCATTATTTGAATGAGATGATCAAAATAAGACATAAACTAGGAGAGTTTGTATGGAACATCGATCAGAGATTCAAGATACTAAAGGGAAAATTGAAGTATATTATGACCGAGACGCAGCATAGACACTTTTTTTTCAATTAATTGCTACCACACTTGAAATACCCTTTACAGAAAAAGAAGTTTCAGACGTAGGTAGAGGCTCTACATGCAGCTTTGCAACTGGAAGAGAACCAGTACCAACAGACAGACCTAGCTATTGAAGAGATGAAGGAGGATTTGAATAATTTAACATTTCAACTGAAACAGAGTAAGAACAAGGAAAAACGAGAAGCCATTTGGTGCACCACATGTAGGACATAAGGACACCACAAGAACGAATGCCCAACATTCGCGCAGTATATGGAAATAGGTATGCCAAATCTGCTACCACAAGGAGGATTATTGTGCGAAATATGCAAGAAATCAGGTCACGACCCTTATCACTACATGCTAATGTAGAAATACCAGACAGTTCCAAAGAATTCATATTGAAACTTTTGTAAGTCAATGGGCCATGGCGATAAAGACTGCAGAACTATGGAGCTGATGTGGGAAAGAACATTAGACAAATATAGGGTACATGCCGAAATTATGATTGGGCAAGGAATGCCACAGTTCAACCAAGCCCCAGCTCCATACAACACTATGCAGCAGTAGTACAATACTATGCAACAACCCTACAATAACGTGCAATCCTAGTACAACTCGACACAGCCCCAGTACAATACCGTGCAATACAATCAAGCACCACAGTATAACGCGCCGAGAGGTGATTGAGCAAGCTACAGAGGAGGAGGACAAACCAGAGGAGTTTTTGGACGTGGTAGAGGACCAATCACATGTCATAATTTTCAGCAGCCAAGACATTATTCATGGGAATGTCCACTGCTACCAGCAACTTGTATGTATTGTCATGCATCAGACCACGATACAGAGGAATATCTGAAACTACTAGTAAAGATTCAGGAAAAGAGGAACCAGAACAATCAGAATGTTCTGTGGATTTCATCTGAAGCAAGGGATGAAGTACAAAAGATCAATATAGTTACCTGAGGAGGAACGAAAATAGGAAACGATGCAGTTCTACAGGAACCAACGCATACACATTGGGTAAAGAAGAACACTAAACAAAGAAACAAGTTTGTCAAGCAAAAGGAAAAGGAGACCTTCAAGGAATCTAGACAAGAGTTTCAGAAGAGAGATACAATGTCGACCTCAACTACGCAGCCATTTAAGGAAGCACCAGAGTACGAGATGCCATCATCATTGGATCATACCGATGAGATTCAACCCATGGGACAAGTATAATAAAAGGATTTTTTAATCATGTGTAAAAGTATTGAGTGATCCATCATCTATGAAAATATTGCAAAGCATACTAGAAAAATGTAGTAGCGAGACACAAGAAATGCTAGAACCGAAAATAGTTAATCAGCTACACACAAAAAGAAGAAAAAGAAAGGAATTTAGACTGAATGCTAACATTGGGGATTTCAACATGGGGGACATCATGCTAAATATAGGATCCAAAGTAAATGTATTACCAAAGAAGACATGGAAATGCATGGGAGAGCCAACACTGGGACACTCAAATGTCCAATTGAAACTAGCAAACCAGCATAGAGTCCTACCAATAGGTAGACTGAAAGAAGTGACAGTAGATCTTGATGGAGTGTGCACTAAAGCATACTTTGAAGTCATTGAAATAGTAGATGGCACAACACCTTACCCGACATTGCTTGGTCTGGATTGGGAATTTGACAAGCAGGCCATAATCAATTTGAAAACCAGGAAAATGACATTTGAATCCAGAGAATACAGGGTCCTAGAACCACTAGATCCATCGAAAGGGGAAAGGTTTGTAGAACCCACTTGCCTGGACTTAGAGGAGATCAGACAATTGTATAGAAAAATTGCGCGTGATGAGGACTACATAAACCCAACTACATATGGGGTACTCAGTTGGAAGAGCATTACTTCATGTGCAACAAACTCAGACACTAGATTAGAAAATTGGAAACAAAGGCTACATGAAGTATCCACGAGAAGATGTGCAAGAATAGACTACACAGTAAGATGGGTAGGCACCAAAATCAGAGAACCATCCAGTTTCCATGGACTAAATGATTTGGAAACATTTTTGACACAATATGAAGACGAAGTATTAGAGAATTAGAGACTATTAGCACTCGACTTAGCATTCAAGGCCACACCCGCAAGATGGTGGGGGACACATAAAGAGGCCATCACAGAGTGGTATCAATGTAAGCATTTACTATGCATAAGGTTCGACACAGAACATAAAGACAACATACATCAGAAATATGAAGCACTAGGGACACCAACAAAACACTTGGAGGAGTGTAAAGCGCTATGGAAAATGACACCACCAGAGGAATGGCCCCATCACTTCATACATACTTTATAGGGCATACTAGCGAACTGATATATAGACCAGGAATTGTGCAGAGGAACTACGACATGGACGACATTGCAATAGAACTTTACCATCACTTTCTCATTTTGGCATGAGAACCCCAACATAGATGCAACCTTGAAATAGATCAGAGGAGTCATATTCATTAAAGAACCAGAAATAGAAATTATCACAAAATAACAACAATGGAATAAACAGACAGTCAAGGAACTACTGTCATGTTACCGTGTACAGGAGAAAGCACCAGATGGATATGATTTGCACGATATTCAAATCGAAGAAGTTGAAGGAGAAATAGATGTGGAAGGACCACCCATAGAATCAAAAGTCATTTTTGCGACAATCAAAATAAAGAAAGTTAACATCGGGATAGTTGAGTAGCCCAAGTGGCCAGCATTGGAGACTACTGGGATGAGAAAACATTAGAAAGCATCACAAAATTGTTGCACGAATATAGTGACATTTTTCCCACAACATTTACAGAGATGAAGGGTATAGCCGGAGAATTAGCAGAAATGAAAATACCACTAAGATCTGATGTGAGACCTATTAAAAAATGACCCAAAAGACTCAACCCCATATATAAACAAGAAGTTAAGGATGAGATCGATAGGATGCTCGAAGCTGACATCATCGAACTAGTCGAGGAATTAGAATGGATAAGCCCGATGGTAGTATAGGATAAGAAACAAGGAAGACAGATCAGGATATGCGTCGACTTGAGGAAGTTGAACGATGCATCCCTACGTGACCCATTCCCTACATTGTTCATGGATGAAGTGTTATAGAATGTGGGGGGGCACAAAGCTTACTCATTCACCGATGGATTCTCAGGCTACCATCAGATTAAGATAGCAGAGGCAGAAAGACACAAGACCACATTTGCGACAGAATGGGGATCTTATCAGTACACAGTCATGCCGTTTGGATTGAATAATGAACCCGCAATATTCTCCAAAGTGGTCATCGCAGCATTCAAGGAGTTCATCCATCAGTTTCTCAAAGTATACCTGGATGATTGGACAGTTTATAGCCTATTGAAAAATGATGTGGAAGTTTTATGACTAATGTTAGAAAGATGCAGACAGTTCCAGATATCACTGAATATAAAAAAATGCATATTTGGAACATCATTTGGGATACTATTGGGCCATATAGTATGAAAACAAGGTTTATTGGTCAATCTGGCAAAGATCACAGTCATTGTTAACTTGCCAGCACCAAAAATAGTCTACCATCTAAGAGAAATGTTAGGACACATAGGATATTATAGGAAATTCATCAAAGGATATGCATAGATCATAGCACCAAGGGAAAATTTGTTAAGAAAGGATACAAAGTATCAATGGAACGACGAGTGTCAACATGGTCTGCATACCTTGAAGGAAAACATGGTTATCGTGCCAATATTAGTATTTCCATACTGGGAAAAAACATTCTATGTGCATGTAGATGCATCAGTGATAACACTTGGAGCTATCTTAGCACAGCCAAGAGAAGAAGACTTGGATCACCCAATATCCTTTGCAAGTAGAAAGTTATCAGACTCATACCAGAATTATAACACGAAAGAAAGAGAAGGCCTAGCTATGGTCTATGCACTATAGAAGTTCAAACATTACCTATTGGGGAAACACTTTAAGATGTTTACAAATCACTCAGCCCTGAAATACCTAGTCAACAAGCCAGTGTTGGGGGGGAGAATCTTTTGATGATTACTGCTATCCCAAGAATTTGACTTTGAGGTAATAGTTAAACCAGGAAAACTGAATGCAGGACTTGACCACCTGTCAAGGGTCACAAATGGAGAAGAACCTACGAACTTAGAAGAAAATTTTCCATATGCACAGCTATTCTCAGTATAGATTGTTGATGACTACTTCAAATATATCATTCAGTACTTGACTATAGGTAATGCGCCACAAGAATATACCACCACACAGAAGAAGAACCTGGTAGTCCACGCAACCGACTATCAACTTATCATAGCACATCTATACAAGATGGGTGCAGATAGAATTTTACGAAGGTACGTAATAGAGAATGAATGACCAAGAATTTTAGAAGAATCCCATGAGGGAATGGAAGGAGGGAATTATGTAGCAAAATCTATCGTGCAGAAGGTACTACACATAGGATTATGGTGGCCAACGATCCACAGAGATTCGAAAGAGTACTATCAGAGATGCGATGTCTGTCAAAGAGTAGGCAAACCCAATAGAAGGGATGAGATGCCACTATGACCACAAGTAACATTATAGGAATTTGATAAATGGGAAATAGACTTTGTGGGACCAATTAACCCACCAGCCAAAAGAATAAGGGAAATATACATTATCACTGCGATGGAATACCTAACAAGATGGGTGGAAGTCGCGCAAGTAAAAGATTGCAGCACAGAAACAACTGCACACTTCTTGTTTGAATAAGTAATCACTATATTTGGGTTCCCAAGAGTCTTGATGAGCGACCAAGGAACACACTTCATAAAAAAAAAATCCATGCAATTCTTAAAGAGTTTGAAGTTCAACACTAGAAAAGCACACCGTATCACCCATAGGCAAATGGCACAGTACAAGCCTTCAACAAAATTCTAGAGAACGCACTGACAAAGATCTGTAACATCAACAAATATGATTGGGACCTCAAAGTAACAACAGTATTATGGGTGTATAGGACTACATGTAAAAGGTTGGTAGGGCATATACCATTCAAACTAGTCTATGGCCAAGAAGAAGTAGTTCCATTAGAATTTTTAATACCCAGTTTACACATAGCAACTATCACACAAATGACAGAACGAGGCACAGTACAGGAAAGACTAAATCAGTTACTATCAATGGAGGAAGATCGAATCTTGGCAGGATTCCACCAAAAAGTACAGAAAGCAAGAGACAAAGCTTGGCACGATCGAAACATCAAGAAGAAAACGTTCAAGGAAGGAGATCTAGTATTTCTCTATGACAACAAATTGTTTCAACACCTGGGGAAGCTTAGAATGCATTGGTTAGGACCATACAAGGTAAAATCTGTCACAGATGGAGGAGATGTACAGTTAATATATTTAGCAAGCACAGACCTCAGAGGAATCATCAACGGGAGTCGACTGAAGTTGTACAAGGACAATCGACCACCCACCGTGCAGTAAAAAAATAAAAAAATAAAAATCATAAAGAGAAAAAAAAGAAACAAGACTAAATAGTGTGTAGCACGTCAGAGATAGAAAGGCCACATGACATTCAAAATGAGAATTCAGCAAAGGCAAGGAAAATGGTCATATAAAAAAGGTAGCAACCGGGAAAAGGAAAGTCGAAGGAAGCAGGTTGACAGGACAACACGAAGAAAACTTAAAGAACGACAAGGACTGAGGGGACATCACATTAAAAGGGCCATATGGAGACGACAAAGCAATAGTAATGGAAAGTAAAAAACCATTGCATATGCATTGAACCAGTAGTTATGGTGCATTAATCACATAATGGAGGAAGCATCCTCAACAAGCTTCATGACAAGCCCATACAAAACGTGAGAACGGGAGAAACTAGTGTATTCGCGAAAGGAGAACAGAGAGAGAGAAATAACAACTAGAATGAACAGAGTGAGACCACAAAGCTCACCAATGTCATTTGACCTTAGAAAATGTTCAACAGTCACCACTATGGCCCCACTGAAGCCAACAAAACCAGGCCAGAGAACCAGACTGACCAGGGTTCAAAATAGGTCACGAGGACTGTTGGAAGAAAATGAACAACAAAAATCGGAGATCGTCGATATCGATGAAATTCCATCTCCAGAGATGATAATGATGAACCCTACACTAGTGTTGGAAGAAATTCAACAACCAAAAATAGAGGCCATGAAGAAGGACACACCAATAGCGGCGCAGGATCCTCAGAATGAGGAAGTAGAATCCCAATAGGAAGCGCAACCATAAAGCATTGAAGAAGCCATGGAAGTTAACGGAACGACACATAATCTAGAAGCAACGATGCAAACAGACGAGTTGCAAGCACCCAACTTAGGTCAACCAATAGAGGAGACCACTGGAACTGCCTCGGCTTGGCCATAATGGCTTACAGGGGAGCAACCGGAAGCTACTGGAACTTCTAACCAGCCACCACAATAGGAAGAAAGAGTTCAGATACGGATCTCACCTCACAAGAAACCTGCAACAAAAAATGTGCTACCACTCATACTAGATGGAGTATAGGTAGAACCGCAGCTACTGGGTCACGTTAGGAAACTCAAGTATTCCAACCATGATGTATCAGACAAAATCAAGTTCCCAGAACTTGTGTAGAGGATATTTATGCAGACCATAACCATAAACCAACTTAGAGAAATGATTAGCCAGCCACACCAGTGGGCAGCTGGGCTGGACAAAACAGGAATCTTAGGTTTGCTTAAGCTACCACATTTTGGTAGAGGCCATTACGTGACGGCATGCTTCAAACAACTATTAGAAGTCACCCATGGAGGGGATATATGGCTGGACAAACCCATCCCCATAACTATTGAGATTATTGCATAGATAACAGGACTACCCATATGGGTTATGGATCTCGCGTTGATTCTGGATGAAAAATCCAAGGATAAAGCATTGGCAGAGGAAATGAAGAAGAAATAGGGCACTGCCAAGGGAATGAGAGGCATTATAATCAAACGGGTCAACAATGCAGCCACACAATTGGGCGCAAAGATATTAGCATGCAAATTGCTAAGAAAATGTCACAAAGAGGAAGTACCAGCTGGAGTCATTGCAGTTGCAGATCAGTGTGCTGAAGGCACATCAATGAGTTGGGTGCCCTATCTATTGAACTTATTCCAAGAGGACTGCAAGGATGCACAGGACCTAGTCACATAGTTCCATTACTCATGGATAATTACCCTAATATCCTTCATGGGATGGCGAGAACCAGGGTATACAATTTTTTGTACTAGACCACAACCAACAGGAGCGAGATACCAATTACTGAGATCCGGGCCACAGGCCAGGCATAAGAGGGAGAATGGAATCATATTCAAAGAATACCTATGGGACATATAGGAAGTTATCAACCGATAATGGAGAATAACACCAGAGGCTGTCGCGCAATATGCGAACATCGTCAACTTACGGGCTACACGACAAACCATGTTGATACAACCAAGGTAGGATCTAGATAAATAGTGGCTACAAATGCGTTATTGCATCATAGAAGGTGATATCGACATGGTCATCACTGAATCACTTGATGAATGGAGGATCACAGCCATTACCTGGGAAATACCGAAATAATATCAAAACGAGAGGCAACGCAGGTGGAAACATAGCCTCCAGAAATACCAGTGCCCAAGAAACCAAGGATGGTCCAAGGAAAGCCAACTTAGGAAGACAACGGGTCAACGCAGAAAGGGACCTGGAAAGGGAAGAAAGAGACTAGATATCCGACCAACAGACAAGAGAAACAAGTTGAGGGAGCACAGGAGACCGCCCCAAATCCCATCACACAGGAACCAGGGGGAAATAAGAGACCAACCACACAGGCAGGAGGCACGGCCAAGAAATCGAAGGTGCAATGAGCATCTCCAGAATATATGATCATAGAGGATGATGGGAAAATGATCGTCATAATGGTCCAGGATTTCCTAGCAGAATATTTCGATCATGTAGCACATCACAGAGATAAACTGCAAAATGAGTTGGCAGAAATGGGACAGTTCCTCAAGAAACTCAGGGAAGTCCAGATAGCAAGTAGAAACAGAGGCATAGATCCAATGATTCTACAGACCAAAGAAAGAGTGGAGGTAGAAGAACAAGACCCAGTCCTCTCAATACCACACACAAACGGAACGATCTACATCAAACCTAGCATCCTGCGTATGGATGAAATTGTGGGACAGACACCATTGAAGGATTTAGACCACATCCAGTTGGTCTTGACGTGGATTCCATCAAGGGAATTACACAAATTGAAGGTTAGTGTTGACCACGAGGTATAGTCTCGTGCACATAAAAACTTAGTTGAGCTACAAAAAACAACAAAGAAGCGGGAAGCACTGGAAAAAGTGTGTGAGCAGGCCAAGTCTGAAACTCAAGAGGAGAAAAAACACAGGAACGAGATAGAACGAAGAGTGGAAGAAATTTGTGGGAAACTTCCAAGCACTATGCAAGGCAACGAACTCCCAACAACAAAAAATATCGACCAGATTGCACAAGAAATTGATCAGTATCAGAAGGAGATCAAGAATCTCCAAGAACAACTCACACCAACTGCTCACTGCCAAAAGAGAGGTCATCTCATTGACCAATGTTCGACATTGCATCCAACCACCCATTCACAGCACAAGAAGCGGATGAATAAAGAGACTGGAAAGAATGGAAGAGGAGAAGATTCCATCATCGATGTGAGTCAAGATGATTCACAAGAAGACGATCTTCAGCATAAAAAGTCACCATTGAATTGGCTTGGTAAGAAATGGTTAGATTTCTTGAATAAGTAAGGCTTGCATTTCTTTGTTTGTAGATGCACATTTCAGCCTTATGTATGCATTTCTGTTGAAAGTATGACAAGTTGCAACAGTTTATCACAACTTGTATGATGCAAGTTTGCATGTGAATGCAATTATTTTAGAGGCATTCTTGTTGTTGCACAACTTCGCTAGGAGGATGTAAAATATGGGTATGATACTCACTTGTTGCAGCCATTTATCTTTTTCATTTTTAGCTCTTATGTACCCACATGTTTTTGGGTTTATGTACTTATGTTTGTACTTGAAGGAGAGTTGAACAGCTATGCACATGCATGGGATTTTGTATGTGTAAACAATGAACTTCGTGATAGTTCATTATGAGTGACTCATGATTGTGACATGGTTTTGTATCATGAATGTCGACTTGTCATTTTGGGAATGTCGATATGTTTCAAATGAGTCTCGACTTGTGTCGATGTTGTCTTGATGACTATGTTGTGTCGATAATGTTTTTCGGCTTATGTTTAGTCAATGGTATTTGTTGGCTTGTAAGTCGATATTAGGTACACCAAGATGTAGGAAAATGTCATGTACTTTGATGAAATACAAGATGCGACTGTTATTGCTTGAAGAGAAAAATACTTTGTTGGCATCATTTTTATTCCTGTATAAGTTTGTTTTCAAGATTGATGGTTTTCTTGGATTGTGACAAGATGTCGCAGGAAATCTTTTTCGATCCATTGTAGAGCGGATTGTGTTGATGCCAAAGAGTTCAAAAGAGGGACTTGATTCTCAGTGGGAAGGATGTCAATCTTCCAAGCACAAAGAGAACAGTGGGTCAGCAGCAGCTAGAGAACAATGGTTGAGGGACATAGCCAGTTGCAGTGCAAGGCATGTCAAGGTACCCAGGTGATTGCCAAAAAGACTTTTCAAGTAGAATCAGTTGATGGAACTTGGAAGTAGAAGAGTAATGAGTCTCGGGAAGATAATCATCAGCTTTTGTGAGTCTAAAATCCTTTCAGTGGGAAGGTGTGATCAAAATCTGGACCAGGGTCAAATTTTAGCACAAAAATAAAAGTGTTCAGAATCGCTTCAAAATGGACGGGTGCGTAGGCCTCATCATCATGAACCCAACGCACTTCGAACAGGTTCAAATGGACATAGGATGAGTGAGATATTGTTTTCTGTTCGATTTGCAAAACACGTAAAAAAATTGTTGATTGTACAGTCCGTACAAGTGATGACGTGGTAGGTGTTGATTGAACATGCTGACATGGAAAGATGTTAAGTTGGTAGTCTGGGCAGAAATGTGGGTGAATGAAATTTTGACAAGTGGCATGTTGATGGCAAATTGGGAGGTTCCACATGGCCCAGACGTGGGCTGCCATGTGGAACCCTAATGTTTATGGTGTTTAAAAATTTTATGGAGTCCATGGGGTTCGAACCCTAGACCTCCCCCACCCACCATATGCAAAGTCTTGGTAAAGGTTGGGCTGCCAACGTGCCCACATGGTAGTGCTTACCATGTAATAGTTTTAAATTTATTTAAATTTAAATGTGTTAAAGGTTGGCGCGGGGGTCTGGGTTGGGGCTTAGCCCCAGCCCTTGTTTACATATGCACCCATGTGACCCGACTCCACACAAAATTTGCCACGAGTTTTCAAAATGGTCAACCACTTTCACCCGACACTTGGTGCATACATGCACCCGACACGTGCCACACCCATGGATAACCTTGTAACGTAGCCCTTTTTATGCGTTGGGACGTGGCCACATGGCCCCCATGCACCCAACACCTCCGAGATTTAGGGGCTTAGTTCATTAACGGTGTGACAATTTAGCACATTTTGCGGGCATGCACGCCTGTGCTAGGTTTAGGCACGGGAAACACCCAGAAGCCAAGTTACTCACACAGGAGTGCGTTTTGGCTAACTAGAGACAACAAGCTTGAAGGAGGAAAATGGCAGGAGGCCTAACTTCTTCATTTTTTGGCCAAATGAGGTGTCGAAAAAGCCCAGCTAAGGGTTTTTGGATGTTCTAAATCCATTGGCATAGTTTTCAAATCCATTTTGAGACTTCTTTTGCAGGTTTTTCTACCTTGAAGTTTTAGGAGCTATAGGGAGCTTAGGGCCACCATTGAGTTGAATGTAAGTGTTGAATGTAAGTGTTGCCATCAATGCCAAAGGGGGAGATTGTTGGCAAATTCAGTGGATAGAATGCAGTGATGGTTGTTTTCATTAATGGCAACAGTAGAGACAGTAGGATAAGAAGGATAAAACCCTGTGGGGATTTGGAAGTAAAAGCTCAGGAGGAATAGCCTTGAAGAAAATGCGCACAGCAAGAGCTTACAGAGGAAAAAGGAAGAAGAGTCAGTGACCGTTGGATCCCATCCAAATCTCCCGAAAGAACCAGGACCGTCAAATCTGTAGAAGCTGCGAGA
>ML787462.1:282692-296405 GCA_009831015.1 Picea engelmannii | reverse complement strand
CAACAAGATCAGTGGAAGAATGTTTCTTCTTTGACATTGATGTCAAAGGGGGAGAAAGGAGGCGAGTTCGAAATGTTTGGAACAGATTCGAACCTGATTGATTAAATGTAGAGAAGAGTCTGAATGGTCGAATGCAGAGGAGATCTGAGTTGAATGTAAGTGTTTCCATCAATGCCAAAGGGGGAGATTGTTGGCAAATTCAGTGGATAGAATGCAGTGATGGTTGTTGTCATTAATGGAAACAGTAGAGACAGTAGGATAAGAATTATAAAACCCCGTGGGGATTTGGAAGTAAAAGCTCAGGAGGAATAGCCTTGAAGAAAATGCACACAGCAAGAGCTTACAGAGGAAAAAGGAAGAAGAGTCAGTGATCGTTGGATCCCATCCAAATCTCCCGAAAGAACCAGGACCGTCAAATCTGTAGAAGCTGCGAGAGAGATAAATTCATCGGAGAATCGGGGATCGCGATTTCAAAGTGCAAAGAACACTTGACAACGAAAACCCCGAAATCGCGATATGATCACGACCGTTAAATCAAGAATGAGATCTGGACCGTTGATTTCATTCATCGGAGAATCGGGGATCGTGAGTTCAAAGTGCAAAGAACACTTAACATTGAAAACCCCAAAATCGCGATATGCGATTTCGCGATTTAATCGCAGCCGTTGAATCCAGAATGAATCTGAACCGTAATTCATGAATGCATGTATATCTGAAGTATTGTGGTGAATGCATGTATATCTTTACTCTCTTTCAGTAATTCATTGTTATGCTTGATGAATGAGTTAATACATTGTTATGGAGTACGATTATGATGTTCAGGAAATAAACTATGAAATGTAAATATGCACCCATGAAGAATAAGTAGATTACACTTAAAATTCATAGTACATGGCTCTAAAGAATAAACCCCTATCTCATACTCAATCCTAGGTTGTAAACACCCGAGTCTTACAACCACCCATTTTAAGCTATCTCGGGTGATACTGCACAGTGCATTATGTGTACTGTGTTGCCTTCTGGTTTACCATGAGGACTGATAGTTTTAGAGGCTTTGTTGGAAACCCGAATGACATGAACCCTGGGTTGATAACTCATATGGTAACCAAAGAACAAGTAGATAAGACCAACAAATAATACCCAACACATGCAACTGATGGAAGTGTGGAAATGTTCAAAGCAAGATTTGTATCCAGAGGCTTCACTCAGAAAGAAGGAATCAACTATGAAGAGACTTTTTCTCCTGTAGCCAGGTATACCTCCATTCGAACTATTATTGTTTTAGCTGCCATTTGTGGTTGGAAGCTACATCAGATGGATGTAAAAACAACATTCTTGAATGGAAAGATTGAACAAGAGGTCTTTGTGGAACAAACATATGGTTTTGTACTGCGTAAAAAAGGCACTCATGTATGCAATCTAAGGAAGGCCTTGTATGGTCTTAAGCAAGCTCCCAGAGTTTGGTATGACAGGATTGATGGCTTTCTTAAAAGTTTGGGATTTCAAAAAAGTGATGCTGATACAAATTTGTACTTCAAGGTAAGAGGTAACCAACCTGTTATACTAATCTTATATGTTGATGATCTCTTTCTAACAAGAGATGAAGGGATAATATTCTAGTGTAAGAGGGAGATAACCTTAGAATTATAGATGAAAGACTTAGTCTTGATGCATTACTTCCTAGGATTGGAAGTATGGCAAAGACAGGGAGAGATATTTATGGTACAAGGAAAATACACAGTGGATGTACTAAAGAGGTTTGGTATGATGGATTGAAAATCCATGTCTACTTCAATAATTACCAACCTAAGGAAGTTGCATGATTCTAATACAGGTTCAAATTTGGTGGATCCCACCATGTATAGGCAGCTAATTGGATCATTGATGTACATGATCCACACTAGGCTAGATATATGCTATGCAGTGATTGCAATGAGTTAGTTCATGACTGAACCAAGACAGAGACATTGGGTGGCAGCAAAGAAAATCTTGAGATATCTTAGAGGGAAAATTACTTTTAGTCTAAGATATACATTCAGTGGTGGTTTATTTATTCGTGGGTATGCAGATGTTGACTGAGCAGGAAGCCCAGTGGATTGGAAGAGTACTTCTGGATATTGCTTCAGTTTAGGATCATCTATGATCTCTTAGTCAAGATGGAAGTTGGGATCCATTGCACAGAGTATAATAGAGGTTGAGTACATTGCATCAAGTGATGCTAGCATGGAAGCAGTATGAAAATTGGTTTCTGGGTTATTTGGTGACAAGATCGAGACGACGGTGGTTCACTGTGATAATCAAAGTTGCATAAAATTGATAGAGAACCTAGTATTTCATGACAGGTCAAAACATATTGACATGAGGTACCACTACATCCGAGACTTGGTCCAGAGAAAAATTGTAAAGTTACAGTACATAGCCATGAGCGAGCAAGTAGTTGATATCCTGATCAAGCCTCTGACCTAGAGATACTTTGTGCAGCTAAGAGGCAAGATTGGTGTGGCTGAGAATGACTCCCTCGTTGAGAGAGAGTATTATATTCGCAGCATCGACGGTCATTCTCCAATGAGAGGCCATATGGGTCACCTTTAGGCTAGCGAGGGAGATTTGGAGAATCAACCAGTCTTGTGAGGTATTGACAAAAACTTGGGGGAACGCACAACCTCTGTGAGTCAAACCAAAATTCAGGATGAGCGAGATGTTATGTGAGTCTAATGTAAAAATCAAGGGGAATGTACAACCTATATGAGCATAGACAGTCTAGTGCAAAAGTCAGGGGAAACGTACAACCTCTGTGATCATAGACAGTCTAGTGAAAACGTTAGGGGGAATGTACAACCTCTATGAGCATAGACAGACTAGTGAAAAAGTCAAGGGGAATGTACAACCTCTGTGAGCCTAGTAAAACCTTGCGATCCATGAGAAAAATTCAAGGCATCTAGCAAAAGTTAGGTTGAATATAAAATTCCTATGAGATACAAACAAACGATATTCCTAATATTTCAAATGATATAAATGTATTGATATAGTGCGTTGGAATGTGTAACATTATCCAACATGAAGATAATTTCAAATTGCCTGGTAAAGAGTTGAGTTGTAACTGAAGTCTTAAGTCTAGTTTTATTTTCGAACTAAAGTGTAATGTTGAGTTGCAACTGAAGTATCAAGTCTAGTTCTATTTTTTAACTAAAGTGTAATGCTGAGTTGTAACTGAAGTCTTAATTCTAGTTATATTTTCGAACTAAAGTGTAATGTTGAGTTGCAACTAAAGTCTCAATTCTAGTTCTATTTTTGAACTAAACTATAATGTTGAGTTGTAACTGAAGTCTAAAGTCTAGTTTTATTTTCAAACTAAAGTATACCAGTCTCAAGTCTAGTTCTATTTTCAAACTAAAGTGAAATGTTGAGTTGTAAATGAAGTCTCAAGTCTAGTTCTATTTTCAAACTAAAGTATACTAGTCTAAAGTCTAGTTCTATGTTTGAACTATAGTATGAAGCTGAGTTATGATCAAAGCATGCACACAAGTTACTATTTCGAGTCTCTCCTCTTCTCCTTTTCAGCCTATATAAGCATAGGTTGACCCCTCTCTTCAACATAGTTTTGATATGCAGGTTAAGGGTGAAGCAATAGAGGCACATATCAGTGATAAAGAGGCAATACACCAAAGTGGCATATTAGTGTTGTATATCAACAATACATGCATCATATCAGAGGTGTATTTCAACCAAGTCTCTTAGGTCGTTTTCAAGTCAAAGTCATTTTGGAAAGCTCTTTAAGAGAAGAATATTCATTGTGGATATTTGTAAGTGATCTTACATTATTAATGAAATAAAGGAATATCGTTTGCTGGGGTTTTTCTCCCTATACAGGGTTTCCCCAAGGTATATGTGTGCATGCTTACTTATCTACATAGTTACTACAATTCGATTATGATTTGTTATTGTTGAAGTGTATTAAGATGGAATAAAGTGTATTAAGCTGGATCAAAGTGTTGAAGAAAATAAAAGAATTAATCTGCATAAGAAATCTAGCTCGTAATTTAACATGGTATCAGAGTGTAGGGTGTGTTAAACATGTTGAAGTGCATCAGCAGGTACACATATATCCAAGCTAGCTTTATTAAGTTTCTAGTGTGAATTCCATGACATCCTCCATTTAAGCCAAGACTGAGGATAGGCTCGAAGGAGCTACCGACTTCAATGTGTGGAAGCTCTGGATAACAAATATCTTGCAAGAGCATGATCTTGAGAAGTATATGACGACAGTGGTGAAGGAACCCATGAATAATGTAGGAAGAGCGACCTTCAGTAGGAGTCAAGAAAAGGCCAAGTGAATCATCTTTGACTCATGTAAAGATAGTATAATGCATGCAATGACTTCGTTAATGAATGCCAAGGAGTGTATGGATACCTTGGTGAATCTTTATGAGAAACATGCTCCAAGTCAGAAGAGAACACTTAAGCACAAGCTTAAGTATTTGAATATGGAGAAAGGTGAATCGGTGGCATTGTTCTATTCCAAGATAGCCCATATCAGAGATCATATTTTGGTCACAGGGGTGACAGTGGACGATGATTATTTAGTGTAGGCCATATTTTATGATCTTCCTTCTTCATGGGACACCTTCTTATCTAGTGTAGATGGGAGAGAGATTCAGCCCACGTTTGAGAGGTTATGTCATGATTTCCTCCAAGAGGAGAGCCGCAAAACTACCAGGAGCGAGCCAACGAAACAAGAGTTCAGGGGAAAGAAGAAATGCACTTTTCAGAAAGGCTCTTAGAGGAATCCAAACACCAAAGGTACATTCAAAGGCAAGAATATTAATACATCTAATATTAAATTCTTTAGTTGTAATAAGTTGGGTAATTTTGATAAAGATTGTTGGTTTACAAAGAAATACCCAAGGAAAGGGAAACATCATGCCTCAACTGTTGAGGATGATGAATCCAAAAGAAATCAGAAAAGTCCTTCTAATGAGAAAGAAAATAGAAAAGAGTATTACTTGGTTTCTTCCTTATCTAGTTCAATTTTCACGGGGATGAAAACTTGGTTAGTAGACAGTGGTGCATCAAAGCACATGATAGGGTACAAGGAGATCCTCTCAGATTTCGAGACAAAATATTTTGCAGAACATGTTGAGCTTGGGGATGACAAATGTTACAAGATAGAGGGAGTAGTCTATCTCCTTCAGATTGGAATCTGGGCCTAGACTTGATGTTGATGAAGTATTATATGTTCTAGGGCTCAAGAAGAATATACTGTCAGTTGCAATCCTTGAGGGCAAGGGATATTGGGTCATCTTCAAGGATAGGAAGGCAGTACTATGGGATAAAGGTATCCACTTAAGTACAACATAACCCATTGGAACTGATAGTGCAAGATTTTACGTCATGTCAATACAGTCAGTTCAATCATTGGGTCATGATGCGACTAGCTCCAGCGAGTTGTGGCACAAAATAATTTGACATCTTCATTACAAAGCTCTTCTAGATCTAAAAAACATGGTATTTGGCATGACCTCTATTTCTCTTAGTAAAAATGAAATTTGTAAGGGATGCATTCTAGGTAAAAATATAAAGAAAGCATTTCCTAGTAGTGACAACATAGCTCAGGGCATCTTAGATCTAGTTCATTCTTATGTATGTGGTCCCATGTCATCTCCCTCACTCGGTGGTTGTTTGTATTATGTCATTTTTATTGATGATTACTCAAAAAAATGTTGGATGTATTTTCTTAAAGCTAAAAGTGACACATTTGATAAATTCAAAAAGTATAAATCCTTTATTGAAAAGCAGAAAGGGAAACACATCAGAATCCTTAGAAAAAACAATGCATGAGAGTTTGAATCTCTTTAGTTTGAGGATTTCCGCAAGTCATCAGGAATAAAGAGACAATTGATCATGCCTTATAAACCTCAACAAAATGGAGTTGCTGAGAGGAAAAATAGGACAATTTGTGAGGCAGCGAAAGCAATGATGTTTGACCAGGATCTGCCAAATTCTTTATGGGAAAAAGCTACCTCCATTGTCGTGTATATTTCGAACATGTGTCCACATGCTATATTGAAGGACACGACTCCTGAAGAGGTATTCTCATGGATCAACCCTAAAGTAGGGAATCTAAGGATATTTGGGTGTCCTATGTATATTCATGTCCCTAAGGAAAAGAGAACAAATATGGAATCCTTAGGCAAGAAAGGGGTTTTTTTCGGGTACAGTGAGAACTCCAAGGCTTACATGATTTATGTACCAGGTCAGAGGCAAATAGAGGTAATAAGATATGTGACTTTCCATGAGGAAGCCTCATTTAAGAAATCCATAGAGCTTTAGCAAGAATCAGAAGCAAATCATCCAGCTTCACCCTCTTCTGAAAATGAAGAGTCAGATGATTAGAGGGAGGAACCTCGTGAAGGGACAAGTAATGAGCCCCTATAACCTGATCAAGTGTTATAAATAAATCTTGAAGAACCTCCAGCCAAAAGGAAGCCAGGGTGGCTTAAGGAAATAGTGTAGGAAGTAGAAAGGATAGTTGCTCCCAAAGGAACTTTCAGGGAAAGGAAGAGGCCTTATAGGTTTGGAGGCTATGTTGCATTGATGAGCAGCATTAGTGATGTTGAACCTTCTTCATTTGAAGAAGCAAATAAATTACAAGTATGGAAGGATGCCATGCTTGAGTAATACAAGTCTATTATAAATAACAATGTTTGGGACGTTGTGTCGAGGCCAAAAGACAAATTAATGGTTTCTTCCAAATGGTTCTATAATATCAAACATGTAGTTGATGGAAGTGTGGAAAAGTTCAAAGAAATATTTGTAGCCATAGGCATCACTCAGAAAGAAGGAATCGACTATGAATAGACTTTTTCTCCTGTAGCCAGGTATACCTCCATTCGAACTATTATTGATTTAGCTCATGTTCTTGGTTGGAAGCTACATCAGATGGATGTAAAAACAACATTCTTGAATGGAAAGTTTGAACATGAGGTCTTTGTGGAACAAGCATATGGTTTTTTACTGCATAAAAAAGGCACTCATGTATGAAATATAACGAAGGCATTGTATGCTCTTAAGAAGGCTCTCGGAGTTTGGTATGAAGGGATTGATGGCTTTCTTAAAAGCTCGAGATTTCAAAAAAGTGATCTTGATACAAATATATACTTCAAGGTAAGAGGTAACCAACCTGTTATACTAATCATGTATGTTGATGATCTCTTTCTAACAAGAGATGAAGGGATAATAGCATGGTGTAAGAGGGATATAACCTTAGAATTCGAGATGAAATACTTATGCTTCATGCATTACTTCCTAGGATTCAAAGTATGGCTTTACTCCGAATAGGTATGCCCCCTGACTTTTGCATTACAGAGCTTAGTTTAAACCAAAAGTTAGGACGAACGAGATGCTATGTGAGTCTAATGCAAAGAGAAGTATAGCATTACTCCACTAGATGGTGGTTTCCCTCCATTCGGTTGTATTTGGCTGGCAAGAGTCTGCCTTCTCTGGTGCAAATATGTCCCAGCAAGATTATGCGGAACAAGTGGAGTTGTAGAGTGAAAGTTTGTAAAAATGGGGGTAGGGATCGAAGTGCCTTGGGAATGAGTAGAGGTGATGAGTCCAGCATTAGGATGGACTTGTGTTAATGTAATAGTAGAGTTAATGACTTGATCGATGGGGTGATTCATAGTTTGACTGGATGGTCCCATTTCAACAAGAGGGTCATGAGGATTAAAGGGTTTTCGAATGGATTCAAAATTCTCATAAAGATCGCATCCTGATCAAGTCCTCCATATAGAAAGAGCAGGTGTGGGATTTATATATACTACAGTGGTGGGACGAATAGGAGTCCTATACTCTTCACCAAATATTGGTTCTGTGGATCCCATATATGTTTCGGTAAAATCTCTCTCAGGTAACTATGGGATCTCTTCGTCTATGATGTTCCCAAGGGAGTATAAATGAAGTAAAAGTGGTTCGAGAGGGGTTTCTGACACAGATGTAGTGCGAGGAGTGGGATTCTGTTGACGGGTGAAATTGAACGCTCGCCAACTGGAAGAGTGGATCCGGTCCGGGGTTGTCTAAATAACCCAAGCCGTTTGGGATGACCCACCCTGACGGGTTTAGCAACTCCGTTAGCCGATCTAAGTCCTAGAGAAACAAATGAAAACTACACTAAGGAACTAATCTAAATGAAAACAATAATTAAAGAAAACTAAATAATAAATCTAAAATACATATATACAATCTATTACCTAAATTATACAACTATAATTCTATAAAATTAAATGTTCAATTACCAACAAAATCAGATCCAATTACAAATATACAATATTTACAGATTACATATTTAAATGAAAACCTGCAAAAGTCATTTGCAATCTGTCCTAAGACAGCGAAACTATTGTTTTTTTTATTTTTATAATTTTATGAGAAAGAAAATAAATAAAAACTAACTAAGCTAAGCAACTAAAATAATAACTCTAACTACAAATTTGAACTATACATATATCTATCTAAACTACTTATGGTATACTAACAAATTAACTATCAAATAACAAATAGCAAACTAACCTAAAGTAACGCTTCAGGTTTGTCCTATGTACAATAGTCGATTTAGCTGTTCGGTGGGAGGAAACCCGCACCAGATTCTCCACGAGCTTCTCGTAAACTAGAAGCAGTTGTGCTCTTCAAATATAAACGGCAGGACAAACAAGACATAAAAAATTACAGCAATCTTATAATTTACAAACCATCACAATTAGATAAATCTGTGTGCAACAATTTGTGCAAAACAATTCAATTAATGAAAAAATAAACCTTTATTCATTAAATTGAAATAGAGTGATTGTTGTATTTTTAAATAAGAGAGATCAGATATGGACAACATATAAATCAAATCACATCGACATGCAATGAATCATGATAGCTAAAGTAGTCGATAATTAATTGCAAACTGATATGAATAAAACTTGAAACAAAATTTTGATATATTGAAAGCTAAAGATGTTACAAGACATCAACTTTTATCCCAGTCTGTATTATAAATCCATAGTATGGTTCTCCCACCAGTGATGATGATGATTATTACAAAAAAAATAACAAGTATTTAAAGACCTCCCACAGGGTAAAACATCCATGTGGGAATTATCAAAGCAATTTTACAAAAAATCTAAGGATAATATCCCAAGTCTCTATTTTAGACTCAAGCTAACAACCTAAAACAAAAACTACATCACACAAGTATCTCCTAAACTACCACAGCATGCCCAATTGATCATTGTAATTCGTATGCACCTGAAAGAGGACAAAAATAGACAAGTTAAGAGGATATTTTATTGATAAAATTGACAAAAATCTAATTTTCAAGACTAGCTACAGAATCTTGCGATTCTATAGCTGGTCTAATTTGAAAACAGAATCGTTTATAATCAATCCAAATCTAATAGAAATATATCAAACTTATCAAACCAAATCTTTAATTACTAATTTCAAACAGAGCGAATCATTCATGCCACACCAAACCAAACTTGTATGCAAATTGAAACAAACGAAATCGTGGTTGAATTGAGCAAATGGTAACAGGATATGTGAGATTTGTCAAACAAATTTCATTACCAATTTGGGACATACAGAATCGATTGACAGTTGGAGAAACAACGAAATCATCTCTTGAACCAATTCCAATCGACACAAACTGTAACCGATCAAGTAAATTTTTCATGCAATGATTTATGTTGACTCGGCCATCAACAAAATCGTTTTAAATCCATAGCTAACAGAGTTATTTTTTCGATTTAGTAGATTACATTGTATTTATCAAAGTAAACTCTGGTATTAATGCATTGCATACATAAAGGATCATGCCAATTCAAGCATACATAATCGTTTCAAAATCAAACCATAAGAAATAATTTCAACTATATTAGAGCCGACACAATCAATATTCTAAATCATATCAATCAACACAGCTACACGATTTTAGCAAATAGATCTTTTGCACAGGTCAAAAGTAATCAAAATCCAAATGAGAATATTGATTCAATACAAAACAGAATTGTTTCAAAGAAAACCAAACAGAATCACAAACAATTCAATCGCTTATACTAATCTGAGCACAATAAAATCACATAATCAAATCATAGCTATATTTAAGTTTAGCAAAACGAATCTACTGTACAGGATCCACAACAAAAAAAAATTTGATGATCAGACTATAACAAAATCATTTCGAATCTATTAAAACGAACAGAGCTAATTGAAAACAACTTCAATTGGTTAAATTAATTCAAGCAAACTTACAAAACAAAATTGATGTCAAAACACATACCTGGGAGGATTGATCAAGGGTTCAAGAGTGTGAGAGGTTGGATGGGTGAGAGGGGTTTTGAGGCATAGGCCTGGAGAATTCATAGATGTTTCAGCAAATACACGCAGACCCAATACGCACCTTTCAGCCACGGATAAGATCTGAAACTTGACCTCTAAAACATGAGCTATATATCTGTAACAACTCAATTTCTGAGGAAAATACCCATGATGAAGGTAAAGGGGCTAATTTCGGTTCTGGGTTTTCAACGGTTTGATCTAATTCAAAACCGTTTGCCCAGAAACGCCCATGCAAAAACATGTCTCTAGGAGGCAATTACGGGAGCAGTCTTCTCTGGCAATCAAACAGTAACTGACTCTGAAAAATATGGGGTTTAAATTCCCCCTACAGGAGCCAGGAGATAACACACAGTGAGTAGGGTGAACAGTGAGGGTTTGGACAAGGTATATGCAGGACCCAAAACTCAGAGATTTCCCCAAAAATCAACAGAGGTAAACCAGTAAGGAGGCAGCCATTAATGCCAAAGTGTGCGAGGGTGGTGGAGCTAGCTCAGCCCATGCAAAACAATCATTTCCATAAGTACAACCAACACTTTTTTCCACCATTACACTCTTGTTCACTCACATTTAAACTCATATTATCACTTTATCCTATATTCCCAAAGGTATACAATGTCTCTTCTCTTTACTATACGTTTAATCTGTTTTGCATATAATTTTACATCACTCTCGTACTTAACCATTGATTAGAAATGTCTAAGTGTTGAAACAGTTCAAACTGCAGATTAGCATTTGAGGCCTGTTGCTGAAATAGCAACTCACAGAAGTTGTTACACAGTCCATGGTCGACGATGCTGAAACACAGAAGCTGTTACACAGTTCATGGTCAATGATGCTAAAACACAGAACAGATCATGGTCAACAATGTTGAAACACAGAGGAAGCTGCTACACAGTCTATGGTCAACGATGTTGAAACACAAAGGAAGTCGTTACACAGTCTGTGGTGAACAACAACTCACACAGATTGACTACAACAGTCGCACCGTGAGCCAAGCATCAACCATCGCTACTACCTGAGAAGTGTTGAAACAGTCAGAGCGCAAATCCCGTGGCTGAAACAGCCCGCGATTTGCGATGCCGAAACAGCATGCAACAGTAGCAACAAGAAACTGTCACTCCAGCTGTAACATAAACACCTCATTCAGCACTCGTAATAGCATTCTGTTGCGGGAGACTAGGATATCCTATTCCGGTTTAGAAAGTCGATCTAACTAAGAATAGGACCAGATATACACTTGTAATTTTTGATCAATTGTATCGAAGGGATTCCCTCTTTAAATAAGAGGAAATCATCATTCGAAAGGATCTCCAGTTTTTGTACTAAGAAAGTTTCACAGAGAAGGATGTACTTCATTTTCAGATTGTAATATGATCCATTGATAGATGAATAAAAGACTGTTTTGAGCATCCTTCTCTAGCCTCTTCGTCTCAGGGGAATCTTGTGAGAAGGGAGGGCCCACCTTCTTCACAAGATTCACCCGTTAGTTTTATAGTGTGTTAGTGTGATCTCTGTTTATGCCTTGATTAATTTTTGTCTTGCTGAAACACTACTTTAATGAATTATGCTTTGTTGAAACACTACTGAACTATGTCTTGTTAAGAACTTTGTTTTATTGAACGTTACATTGTTTTCATGAAGTTCATGCTTGGTTAATTGTTAATCATTTTAATTAGCAATCTTGTGTGATGAATTTATGAAAGCTTGCTAATCAGAGACTGGTGCTGAAGGTTCCTGCTTTGGGAAGGAAATAGGGTCATGTTCTCTGTTAGGATTAGTTAACCTTCAATTATTTCCATGAGTGTGCTAATCAGAGACTGGTGTTGAAGATTCTTTCTTTGGGAAGGAAATAGGGTCATGTTCTCTGTTAGGATTAGTTAACCTTCAATTATTTCCATGAGTGTGCCAATCAAAGACTGGTGCTGAAGGTTCCTACTTTGGGAAGGAATAGAGTCATGTTCTTTGTTAGAAGATAGATAGCCTTCAGAGTGTGTGTCGAGTATTTCAGCTAAGCAATGAGTTCATGAAAGTGTGTTAATCAGAAACAAGGTGTTGAAGTTTCCATCTTTGGGAATAGGGTCTTGTTCTCTGGTTGTAGAATAGTTGGTCTTTTCTGTTGCAGTATCTTGTGTTCTTTTAATGTAATCCAAGATTCTTCGATTAATTATTTATTTGAGCTCTGCAATAGGTAGATTGTTTTTTTTGTAATTCAAGCTAGAATTTCAGTTCATTCAAGGCAAGTGTGATTAATATAGTTTCCTTTACTACAACTCTAGGTTGCTTTTGAAATTGAGCATATATAGTGTGTGGTCACCTTTGAAATAAACAGACTTCCCTGGGTTGATAATTTATGTAGCACTTGATTGTTTAATTTAAATAAGCAATTATAGTGACCAACATTTTGGCTTCATTGTCGGGGAAGGTAATTTTAGATTTCAAAAGCACTTATGATTTTTTAGATACAAAGATTGCACGAGAGGACATGGAGACCCCAAAGACACTGACCCTACAGGTGGTAAGGGAAAAGGAAAAGGAGGAATAAAGACTTACATTGACCAGATTATATCAAAGTCTGAATCTGTTGCTCAACGACCAAACCTTCGGAAACAAAAATCCCAGCCTTCATTTCAAGCAAACTTTGAAACAGGGAAGGAAGTTTGGAGTCCTGAGACAGTCCAGAAACCAAAAACCAGCAGGAAACATTGAGGACAGAGCAAGCGCAGCAAGGGAACAGACAGAAGAAAACATGGATGAGTACAATGAAGAATTGCATCACGAAGAACAGGCAGGTCCTGAAGGAGAGGTAAATGATGAAAACTCTTTCTTTACATTAGGATTTCCTATTGGCGATCTTCCTAGAGGAGTAGCCCCCATGAAGAACATTCCACTCTCAGCACTACCTAATTTTCATGGTTTGTCTTCAGAAGATCCTGATGAATTCCTTTTTGAGTTTGATATATTATGCAGAAGTTGTGATTACGTTTCCAATGCTCAAAAATTAAAGCTATTTCCAGCAACACTAAAAGGAAATGCACTAAGAAGGTTTATGAGTCTTGGAGGCCATGTAATCACAACATGGGACCAAATGAAACAGAAATTCCTGAATAAATACCAGGACTATTGCCGAACAAGAGAAAAGAGGGAGGAGCTATTCAAGATGATGCAGAAAGAGAATGAAAATCTAGAAGACTTTGTAGAAAGGCTACAATATAATCTACAAAGATCCAGTCACCCCAATGTAAGTAAAGATATTCTCAAAACTATATTATTAAAAGGAGTAAGGGATGACTGTCTAGATATGTTGAATATGCTTGGAAAAGGGGACATATC
>ML787462.1:187440-220618 GCA_009831015.1 Picea engelmannii | reverse complement strand
TTGTTACAATAATAGCTACCAATATATTCGATTGTTTGACTTACACTTATTACATATAAGTAGTAATGGAGTTATTAAGAAAATGAATAATGCATTTGCATTGTTCAATCATGTTACTTGCACTAAGCCAATATGGATATGTAAGTAATAATTTATATTTATATTGGTAGATATAAAAATAAATCAACTCAGGTTTCAATCATGTTACATATGCATTTGCATTGTTCAATCATGTTACTCGCACTTACATTTAGTGTAGATATAAAAATAAATCAACTCAGGTTTCAAGTTTTAAATGGAAGACGGAAATCAACGATTGCATGGCCACTAATCCACATAAAGGGAAGTAGTGATTACATGGCCATCTATTCATGATGAGTTAATGAACAAACATCTATCGAGGAAAGGTCCATCTATTAATGGATGGATGGTTATGAGGGGTTGGAGAATGGATGGTTATGAGGGGTTAGAGAATGGATGGTTTTGATTCAACGGAAGCAACAATTGCATGGTCATCAATCTACAAATAGAAGAATGGAAGTAGTGATTGCATGGCCACATATCCACGATGAGCTAATGAACGAATGTCTATCGAGGAAAGGTCAATATGTTGATAGATGGATGGTTATGAGGGATTGAAGAATGGATGGCTCTGATCATTTGAATTGTCATATGCTAAAGCATTTCTGGAAAAAAAAACACCTATTGATGTAATACATACTTGTATTTTCTTAGATATATTGAATATGAGGAAACAATTGGAAGATCCAAACAAGGTTTAATTAGTTTGTTTCACATCGATTTTTATATATATATATATTGTTTTTTGCTAATTAATTTGGTTTTTACATTAGTAGTGCTATATGAGTATCAATTATTGCACCAAAAATATTCTAAGAACATATATTTGTTGTTACCGATAAAGAATGTTACATTGAGATAAAAAAAATAATAATAAACACTAAAACCTTTCAAAATTTGAACTAAAACTTAGACTATAAATAACTAAGTAAGAAAATTCTAATAGTTTTTGAGCTTTAACATATTATCGATCAAATTAAAACTTAAGCTAAGTCCTTGAATAAATTTCTCGAATAGAAATCTATGTTTAATAATGCTTGCAATCTTGTAGTACACTTGCAACCTTGTATAAAACTAGTCCCAATTAATTTATGAAAGATTTGTTGTCATTAGACCAAATTGTATAAATTATAATTGTATAAATTATAGTGTTATAGAATAGTTGAATTATTCTCATGACTCTTTTCACCCTTCCCAACTTATCTTTCAACATTGTACATATTTGTACATTTTTACGAGCATAGGAAGTCAACATAATGCATATTTTCTTAAGAAAATTTATATACCTCATTTATTTATATACCTCATATTTGAGAGACTTTTTCTATCAAATGGAGGAAATCTATGATATGTGAGTTTTTTTATTTTCAACATTTCAAATTTTTGTTGACATTAAAATAAAAAATAAAAATAAAAATTATAGGAAGTCAACATAATGCATATTTTCTTTATTTTCTTAAGAAAATTTATATACCTCATATTTGAGAGAGACTTTTTCTATCAAATTTTAGGAAATCTATGATAGATGAGTTTTTTTATTCTCAACATTTCAAATTTTTGTTGACACTAAAAGTAAAAAATAAAAATAAAGATTGTTGACATTTCAAAAGTAATACATTGAAATTTGACACTAAAAGTGAAAAATAGATGGAACACGTTCATCTTACATCTATGCACAAACAGACGGTCAATTCAAAAGGCAATGATTGTGCCTCTGGAGCGAGAATACTCACAAGGAAAATAATTCCAACATCTTACAAACATGTAATTCCATTTGACCGCTGATAAAAAAAAAAATACACTTTCAATAAGTTAAATCAATTGTTTTCTATTACATCGTAAGGTGGCTGTAGTTTAGTGGTGAGAATTCCACGTTGTGGCCGTGGAGACCTGGGCTCGAATCCCAGCAGCCACATTTTATGTATTTTTCGCATTTTCCTTCTGTTTAAAAATTTCCTACTCGATTAGAGTAACGATGGTAGATTAAGGTGTCTGTTAAAAATTGCAAATAAGCCTCATAAACTTCTCTGTAGGTCTAAGTTTCAAACACCAAGGCTTACATAGAATTTGTTACCAGATAAAGATGCTACTTTTCCATCCACTGTTTGGAACAGAAAAATATGTTATGCTGACCTAAATTGCACAGCCAATACATGATTGATTTATTGACAATGGACTATGCAGGTTTCGAACCTGCGACCTTCGCGTTATTAGCACGACGCTCTAACCAACTGATAGGCCAATTTATTGGTTTATCATGTCTATTAATAATGGTATTGAACTAAACAGATTCCTTTTATTTCCATTCACAAAATCAATTCCGTGGGAGTAGTTGTCACTCAAAACATAAAATTAAACCCCCAATCGACAACACCGAAGAGTAGCTTCAAACAATTTTAAGGAGGATAGCGTTATTGTTTTATGTTTTGATTTTATTTAAATATTTATTTTTAACTTTATTTTATGATTGTTCATGTATACTTTTTCTCTTTCTCTCGATGCAATAAAAAGGATGATTATGATATTTATCTTTTTTAAATAACTATTTTTTTTTAAGTAATTGAAATTGGGAATTTATATTAATATGAAGGCTGTAGTGAAAGCTCACAACCGGGTTACATCAAAAATGGCTCTTTGACAATAATTTGCATGTCAAGAAAGTGTTCTAATTCTAACTACGACAACATCCAATACAACATTATTCTACAATATCTAGTGGTATATGTGTGATAAAAGATACCTAAGCTTCTATAGACTTTGAAAAACATATATGAATAGAAGTTAAAGGATGGGTCAACCAATGGCTACCTCCTTGTCTTTAATTGTTGCTTCCCTGTCACATGTTGCCAGCAATAGAGTTGCTTGACCTTCCAACTGACTCGGTTGACTTTGGACTTCTACCTTTATTTCAAGCTAGGCATCATTAAGGGACCAGTTGTGTATATTCCTTACCATTGATGATTAACGCCCCAACCTTTTTCCTAATGGCCAAGTTCGCTTGGCGATTGACCACAACATTATTTTCATGCAAGATATGAAACAACTCACATTTTCAAAAGTTTCTTTGATGTGCCTAATTCTTTCCAAAATTGTTGTCAATTGAAGATCAAATGGGGATAAATATGAAAGCATATATTTTATAATTATTTTGGAGCCCTTGATGACTATGAGGTTTGGGATATGAATATTTTTTGCTAAATTTAATCCTTCCAGTAACACATAAGCTTTAGCCACATCATTACATGGGATTCTGAGACTCCATGCATAGGTATATACTATTGTCCCTCCAAGGTTATAAATAACCCCTCCCACACCTGCCACCCAGGGGTTTCTTTTTGAAGCCCCATAAAAAAAGAGTAAAAATGAGTTATGTTCTAATCACCATTTCCTAAATCCTTGTTGGTTCAAAAGAAGTCGCCAACATGATTTATGAGAGATTTTCGCAACATGAGTGCATGAAGGGATGAGACCAAGATTTAAAATTGAACCACAATACTTCATCCTTCTCCAACTCTTGTGGAACTGTTAGTTGGGTTCCTTTGGTGGTAAGGTGCTCGACCAAGAGATATTTTTCCCTGATACACACCTGCTCTAGGACAAGTAATTGTTGATTGAAGATAGCTCTATTTCTTTCCAACCATACTTTCCAACATATATACTTAGGCATTTCCATCCAAAGTCACTTTAGGATTGGTTTGCTTTTTAATGATCCCCTATAAAGATTGTCCCACTTGTCAAATAGACTCCTCCAAGCTTTTGTCTTTTGAGGTCTTTGTTCTATCCCAGTAAGTGCACTTCTCCAGACCATTTATGTGTACCTACATTCGAGAAATAGGGGATGTGTTGTTTCAACAAAGTTTAAACAAAGATCACATCTAGATAGACCTTGGATCTCACGTTTATGCAGGTTTTTTGTTGTCAAAATTTTTCCACGAGCAAGTGTCCAAAAAAACATATTTATTTTGGGGTTAACTTATGGATGCCATATTTTGTTCCACATTGTGAATCTAGGAGGAAGAGAAGAGGTACTCAACTTATACTATTATCCCTATTTTACCAAGTAGTTGGTTGTCCCCCATCCTCTTTGATTAGAGGAAGTAAGACACCAAGGGGCACATCCTTCAAGAGAGTCTTCTAGAAGAATCATTGACTAATTTAAGAATGTAGGCCACTTGCCAAAGTTTCATTCGGTCTAGCAGCTTGAGTTTGACCAAGTTAAAATGTCGTAGAGAGTTTTTTCCCACCAGTCATGAAGTGGAGGTAGATTATGTTTAGTGATCAATGGTTGTTGTCCCATGATATTGTCTTTCCAAATGTCTGTGTGTCAGCCATTTCCAAGAACCTAGATCAATTTCGCTTGCAAGATTGGGAGGGTTGTTTTGACTAGCTTCCTATTGGGGACCCTTCTCTAACTTCAAGGGAGTTATTGAAGCATCTTTTTTGTTGCCCCTCAAAATATTTTTTGTGCAATATTTTCTTCCACAAATCATACTTCCCCATAATTAATCTCTAAAGAAGTTTTAGGACCATAGCCAAGTTCATCAATAAGGGGTCTTTAACGCCAAGACCATCGTTATATTTTGGTGCCCTTACAGTAGCTCAATTAACCAAATGAAACCTCTTGAAATTATATTTTCTTCCCTACCATAGAAACTATCTTTATTCTTGAGCAAGTTGTTGTTTGACACCTATGGGAGCTAGAAGAGCTAAGAACTGTAAGATAGGAAACGCTAAGAGGATTGATTTGAGAAGAACCAGTCTCCTAGCAAGGTTTAGCCACTAAGCCCTCCACTGAACAAACTTAGACTTTATCTTATAGATAGTATGTTTCCACAAAAGGGATGAAGTAGAATGCAAACAAATAGGCATGCCAAGATATTTAAAAGACTTCCAATCTTCCATATGAGGGAAATAGAAAATTCTAGAGATTGCATTCATAGTGAATTTATTGATATTCCAGGCATAAATTTGATATTTATTGTGATTAATAAGTTCCCAAGATACATGGAGGAAGACATCCAATACCTTCTTAAATATGTTTTCCATGACAGTGGAGGAATCTCTGAGAAAAATGGTATCATCCGCAAACTGTGAGTGATTGATTCTTTTTATCCCTCTCACCACCTTGATGCCTGGAAAATTTCCTGAGGTGCGTTCAAATTCTAATTTTATGTTGAGGGATTATACCATAATGATATATAACAAGGGGAAGAGAGGAAACCCCTGTCTAATACCTCTACTAGATTTGAAGAAAGAGGTAGCTTTCCCATTGACCAAAGGGTAGATCCAAGGGCTACTAACACATGTAGATATCCAATGAATGAATGGGATCAGAAGCTAAACTTGTTTAGCACATAAAAAAGAAAGGAATGCATAACATAGTTAAATGCATTAGCTATATCTATCTTGATTATCATGCCTTTATCCCCCTTGGTCCTACTAGAGTGAATTACATCTTAGACTAGAATGATATTATCTACAATCTGACTCTTTTCCATAAAGTCGCCTTGATTTTTAGAGATGATTTTCGGGACGAGAGATTCTAGCTTGTTTGCAATGATTTTAGCCATTATCTTGTAAGAGATGTTGCATAGAGAAATGGGCTTGAATATGAAAAAAGAGGAATAATTGAATTCTTTTAGGATGAGAGCTAGAAAGGAAGAGTTTGTAGCACCACCCATTCTAAAATATTTGTGAATAGATTGAAGCATCCTTGTTAAGTCAAATTTAATGTTGTGTCAGTGTGTCCAATAAAAGTGGATTGAGAAATTGTTTGGATTAAGAGAATTTTCTAGAGAAAGTTCCCAAATTGCCTTGAGTATCTCTTCCTCCTTGATTTCATGAATGAGTCTCCCATTCTCCTCCTGGGTAAATAATGTTGAAATGTTTTCTAACATTTATAGTGTTTCTTTTGGCTTGGCCCCTGATCCTTATTATGCTGAGAGTGAAACAAGACAAAAACAAAAATATAACAGAGAACACAGAAATACAATGAAACTCAACTTCTATTAATGAATAAGATAGAAAACAATGTAGAACACAAATTGGCAAAATGGGGTAGCTTATCTCTAAAAAGAAAGAGATGGTGGCTACGCTTCATTCACAAGAAGTTTTACATCACACTCCATTGCATGCTTAAAGGGCCTCCATCACCTCTGTTATCACACTAAGTTGCCTTTGGTTTTTTAGTTTGTTTCCATCTTTTCCTAATCCTTAGATTTTAAATTTTTTTTTTTAAATTTCACCCCTTTTAAAGTTGTGTTTGTTAGGACCCCTTTTGATAAATAAAATGTTGAGTCATAACTTATGTTTCGATCCTAATTTGATTTTTTGGACTTAGAACCATTTTTGTTCATGACTTAAAATTTTGGTCTCCTTCATGATTTGTCACTAGGATCGATCCTTCCCACGACTAGACTGATATGACAGACCATTTTCCTCATTCATGCCCTCGTACACATGCCTTGTCATCCTTGCCTACCTGTCCAATCATTTTTTGAAATGGAGTGTTGCCCACTCATCAGGTGTTTCCATAGCGCCTTCCACGTTCATCATTTTACATCTCGAGTTATGATTGCAACGACTGATGTCATTTTCCTTGTTTTCAGCGCCAGGAGTTGGTTAAAAAGATACCTTCAAGCCTTTGATAACGGTTTGTGATTTTGAAAAACTCAATATTGTTGCACTGTGTAAACTCACAGTTCTAACCAGGCGATAACAATGCTGCCAAACCCAATGTTGAGGTAGATTCGGAGGTCGTGATGTTCGTGACTTCGTCCTGAAATCTCGATGAGGCTTCAAACAAGTGTTTATTCCACAGGTATCCCGTGTTTCCTCCTCTGCACATAAATTTTCAAAGAGGTTAACACTCAGAGTTTTGGATTATCGGGCTTGTATAGTTGAGGGAGACCTTTCTTCACATCATCTTATCCTTGTCTCCTCCCTTTTCAAACCTGTGGACCTGTATGTCAAAGTCTGATACACCCACGTCCCATAGCTATCGATATCACAACCTCTAAACATTTCTATCCTCTGCATACGCACTGCACTACCTAAGGCGTTGCTTAACCACACTGTGTCTCCCATGTTTCCTTTGACATTTGAATCAAGTGTTTTCTACCCAGCTTCAAAAGGCCAACTACAAAGTATCCTCTTATTGTCTAAGTGTTCAATACCTACACAAATCTAAGGGAGGGATTTCCACAACCAAGTCTTAGCTTACTAGCAATCAATCTGGTTTAAGGGGAAGTTCATGTAAAAGTGCAGCTTTATCCATTTGAAGCTCGAATTTAGGTTCTCCTGGTCATTACTATCCCATAGCCATAAGAAGCCATCGACCTACGCTATGGAGACTCCTCAGATGAAGAAGTCACGCAAGGGGGGAAAGGTAGTTAGAATTGAACCTGTGGATATGCATCTTTTTGAGATAGAGCCCATGGCAAGAGAAGTTTCTCAAAGAGTGGGATGCCTCTCTTTCTGCAAGAATATGCAAAGAGGCCATCCTGAGGTGACAAGGCAGTTGGCCTTACATTTTGATGGTAGGAGAAACAAGGTGGGGGATTTAGAATTTGAGGTGACTGAGGCCTCTATTTCAACTGCAACAGGAATCACTATCACAGGTGAGAAATGGTTTAAAGCCATGGCTTTGAATGTAGCCTATGCCAAATATTTCCTTAATCCTAGACATCAAGCCAGTGATTTGTCTAAAGGTGTGCCAAGGAATCAGTTGATTGAGCAGTTTGACAGGATATTGAAAATCATCCAGAGATACTTTACATGTGAAGGGAGGTTTAACACATTGTATCAATACCATATAAGGCTTCTATTGCATTTTACTGGTAAAATTGAAATGAATATTCCCTACTATTTGTTAAGGAGCATAGGTAAGATTTCAGACAAGATTCAATCCAAATATAACGATGTGGATACTAGCATCTTCCACTCTGGATTGATTAGAATGCTACTCTCTGAAGAATTGGGTAAAAATATATCTCATGGGAACATTTTGTTGTTTCTTCCCACTTCAAGTTGGATGTAGCAGCCACTCCTCAATCACAGAATGCAAGCCCTTTATCGTCCACCAGTGTTGCTAAATCAAGTACCAGCAAGAAGAGAAAGGGTAGAGTTCATGTTCAAGTTTCAGAGGTCACCAAGCAGGTCACGGGAACTTAGGAGGAAGCTTGTCATTCCCCACAAAGAGAGTTTTCACCTCCTCCTCCACCAGAGTTAGAACAAGTTCCTTCTACTACTAAAACTGCAGCAAAGAAAGGGAAGAAGCTACACTTCTCCTCCAGCAGCCAATACCAAGGGCAGGAAACCTTTCACAAGATCATTGATTCCTAAAGAGGTTTTTGAAGAACAGACCCTACCAGAAAACCCTTTACAAAAGAAGAAGGGTAGAGGCATTGAAAAGCCTGTGGAAAGAAAAGAAGAAACCCTTGTGCAAAAGAAGAAAGACAAAGGCAAAGGTATCAAGAAGCCTGATGACACAGACAAGGCAAATCATATGCAGCAAGAAGAGGAGACCATGAAAAATCTCGTTGATACTGTGCATGTCACTACTCCACCTGATAGTCAGACATTCAAAAGATTAATCAGGCAACTTAGGGATGATAGGAAGGAGGTGGCTCAGTTGAAAACAGAATCATGTCTAACAGAGTTAAGATGAAAGAGCTCATGGATGGATACAGTCACACCCTTGACCTAGAAAGGTTCACAAAAAGAAAGGCCCAGACTCTCCATAGGCAGCTCAAAGACCTTTATAGGCAGAACAGAGGCTTCCAGTCTCAGAATAGGAAGCTCAAAGAAGAGTTATAGAATTTTCAAGATGAAATGGCTCAAAGAAACTTGTAGGTATTGGTTGAAGCTGCTATTGAAAAGGAGACACCAACAGTCAAAGAGAGCATAACTCCACTGAAAAATCTTGTCATTGCAAAAAGGAAGAATCATGTTGTGCCAAATGAGGATCCTCCTCCTACAAGAAAGAGTGTTAGGTTAAGTGTCAGGGTAACAAAGTAGCTGGTGAAAAGTGAGCCCCATTTATTAGGATGGTTCCTTTTTGTGAAGATAAAATTTTGTTGAAACATTTCCTCTGCCACCTATACAGGCTTCTAAGTGCTTATTGTTCAGAGTTTTGCAATTTTTGTGAAGAACTAACTCCTTCGGCAATAAGAATGCAGACATTTTGTAGTGCTATGGCGCTACGGAATAGTCTATTTTTGGTGTTCCACTGGTGTGCTACCAACAGTGCTGCCAAATCACCTAAAGATAATGGTGCTAATATTACTCAAAGTTTCTACTTGCTCTGCACATGTCCAAGCTGTAGGTGTTGCGTTTTTTATGGCGCTACCTAAATTTTGCACAGGGACGCACAGTGGGCGCTACCTAAAATCTCTATCGAATTTCTGGCAGATATGGAATTTGCACAGAGACGCACCAGAGTGGCGCTACCTAAAATCTCGCAAAGACCGAAGTTTGCATAGGAGGTAGGAAGGTTTAGCGCTACCTTTTCTACTAGTCTATTTTTGAAGTGCGCTACAGAATCTTACGAAATTTGGTAAAGGAACTACAAAGTGTGCTACTCATAGTGTTACCCAAAGAGGCTACCAACAAACACCATGGATCCAGGAGGGTCAAGCTAACAACTTTTTGGATAGGCATGATGTTTACAGTAGCCCCTACATTCCTCTCATTGAAGTCTTCTCTCTATTCATACTCACTCCCAATTATTGATTGAATTTAGCCAAGACCTTGATTGTTGGTACATGCTAGCCCTGTATTTTGAGTTGGAACATTATCATTTTGAGTCTTTTCCATTTGAGCCCTTAAAACACTCTTACATTCACACATAACCTAATGGGTACTGGGCTTGCCTTCCATGCAATCTGAAGGTGATTACTAGTGCTAACATTCTTGGCACCGCTACCGGGGAACAATTTGAAGACTTTTCCCTGGGATTAAACGACACAGTTTACTAGTTCTATAGGTGCATTAGAACTTAGTATCTTGAATATTACAGTTTTCACCTGGCGACTCCATTGTTTCAGCTCTCGCACCTAAAGGCAGACATACGAGAACAAATCCACAACTACCTTTGGTTCCATCTGAGGCCGACCCAGAGAAAATAATCAAGAGGGGAAAAGCTTCTCAAAAAGGTTTTTTTGTTGATACTACAAGTGCTTCTGGTCAGTTGCATGATTCCACTCTTGATACTCCAGTTGTTATATCAAGTAAGCTTTCTTTACCTTCTGCTGAAGTATCTAAGAAACTTCATTTTGAAGAGTTTCCTGTCGAATACTCTTCCTTTGAAACTGATTTGAAAAAAGAAAGCATTGGCATTTTTTCTTCCCCTAACATTGAAAGATGTTTCAGTCTTAATAGTTTTGAAGATTTCCCTACCTTAGGCTTTGTTACCCCACCTCCTGTTAAAATTTTTGCTGCTAAAGAAGTGGAAACTTGATCTCTTTTACAGACTTTACTATCCTCTTCCAAGGCTCAGCCTTCTATTGTGAAAACTGAAACCCTCCCTTAATCCTTTCCTTCTTCTCCTAATCTTCACACAGTTAAGTCTCCTTCTCCTCCTTGTTCACCAAGAGTTCAATATCAAATGGCAGTTGTTAACCCCGCTGCAAATAGGATGGATGCCATAGTGGCTTCAAGATACGCTCCACTTGTATTACCTCAGCCAATGAATGCCTTCCCTCCTGGAGATTATTTGAAATACATGCCTAAGTTTACAAGAGAATAAGATATAACAACTGAGGAACATCTTGTTGCTTTCTACAGCTATGCAGATAATCAAAACATTGAAAATGAGGATGTGTGGATGAGGGTTTTCATCCAAAACCTTTTTGGTGAGACTAGGAAGTGGTTTAGAGGTCTGGCCCCTGGATCCATTACTGGCGTTGAATCATTAGATGAAGCCTTCTTGAGGCACCGGGGCGACAAAAAGGACGTTTTGTACTACATTACTGAATTTAGATCTCTAAAAAGGAAAGAAGGAGAGTCTGTCTCTGAATTTTCTAAAAGATTTAACAAAATGTATAATAAGATTCATGATGAGATCAAACCCACTGAAACCTCTGCAAAAATTACTTATGTCGGTGCCTTTGACCCTGAGTTATGCATGCTACTGAGAGAAATAAGATCATCCTCCTTAGTTCATATGCAAGATGCAGCCTTGGAGGTAGAATCCAACATAGTGGCATCTGATAAACTCAAAGGAAAATCTAATAAGGATAGAAGAAAAATAAGAACTGAAGCCTCAACTTATGACTCCCATACTATTCATCCTCAAGAGGAGGAGCTCACCAAATTAGTAAAATCCCTTTCTACTGAGATAGATAAATTAAAACTGGAAGGAAAACAGACCTACAAAAATACTCAAAATACTGATAACAGAGGTAACTTCAGGAGACCAAAAAATGCTCCCCAAATCCTTCCCAGAGATCCAAAAAAAAGGATACAAGCTCCTTTACAAAACAACTTGGTTGTTGATGAAGAAGGAGAGGAGGTAGAAGTTGATCCTAAGATTCATTGCTTAGGTGACACATCCCCATCCCCACACTTGACTCAATATGATTATGAGAAATCCTTGATGGATATTCAAATAAATGAATTAAGTAAGGGAGAGAAAGCAAAAGAAACTACTAATAGATATAATCTGATATCCAAGAAGAATGAAGAAAAAAATGATGCTCCTAATCCGCCTTCCCAAAAGGAAAATTCTGCCAAGGCTGTGACAGTTAGCAGTAAGGAAAAAGACAGTCAAAGTCCACAAGTTCTGATCATAAATATTTCTCCTGAAACCAAAGAAATCCTTAAGTCTACCTCTTCCTTCAGCTTTGAAAATGAGATCCAAAAAATAAAGATCCCTGTACCTTTTTTGGAATTGATAAAAAATGAAGAAGTTAAAAAATATCTCTCCAAAATGTTACAGCCCGAAGGCTCTCCAAGTGCCACTGATTCAGTAAATCTGCAAGATGAAAAACCAGTAGTGATCTTGGGTCCATTGATAAAAGATATATATGATTCATCCCCTCCTTTCTATATGTCACTGAATATTCATGATAAAGTGTTGCATAATTTCTTGATGGATTCAGGGGCATCCCACAATCTCATGCCAAAATCCGTTATGGATGAACTTGGGTTAGAAATCACAAAGACTTACCATGACTTATATTCTTTTGAATCTAGGAAAGTGAAGTGTCTTGGAGTCATTAAGGATCTGGTTGTGACTTTATTTCAGCTACCCATGAAAAGCATAGTCATGGATATCGTGGTGGTTGATGTTCCCCCCAAGTTCGAAATGCTCTTGTCAAGGTCTTGGATAAAAACAATTGGGGGAACCTTGCAGATGGATCTCTCATATGCTACTATTCATGTTTTTGGAGGAGAGCACAGAAGACTTTACAAGAAAGCTCAATTGGATTACATCATTAGTGATGAAGCAAACCCCACAAATCATCATGTTTTTGCCTTTGATACAAATTTGGGATCTAGCATTTTGCAGCTCACTGACGCTCTTGAAACTCCTCTTGAAATCAGAAAACAGTCTATTACCTTTTGTGAGGAGTCTCCTTTAATCACCTCTATTTGGAAGATGTTCTTTGATGGAGCCTCTTCTAAGGAAGGTGTTGGTGCTGGAGTGGTCTTTGTTTCACCAACTCAAGAGACTATATCTTTGTCATACAAAATAGAATTTGAAACTACTAATAATGTGGCAGAGTACGAAGCTCCTGTCTTGGGACTGAGGGTTGATAAAGACATGGAGATAGAAGAGCTATCAGTATTTGTGGATGCTGAATTAATATTCCATCAGATTAAAAATATTTATCAAACAAAGCACCCTAGGCTTAGATCTTATAGAAATGAAGTGTGGGACTTAGTGGATAGTTTTTTCTCAGCTTTTAACATTTGATTTATTCCTAGAGAAGAGAATACCATGGCTGATTCTTTAGCTGTATCAGCAAGCAACTTCAAAATTCCCATACCACCTAAAATCAAGTATGATGTAGAAGTCAAGTACATGCCTTCTATATCGAACAATGTAAAATATTGGAAGGTGTTCGAAGATGATTTAGAACTTAAAAATTTCCTCGAGTCTATTAATGAGTTTTCTACATTACACATTGATTGGGATCATGATTCAGAAATTAATCCTCATGATGATGTTTTCCTCAATAAAATCGTTAATCATCATATTGTGCAGCTACCTAGCAATCATATTCCAAAAGGACTAGTTCCTTTGTAAAGATCAGTTGATGGGAACGATGTGGCAGTGAAAGGGAAAGTATCCACTGATGATGCCGATATAGCTGAGTGCAATTTGGGCATTGAACAGAATCAAAAATATGTCAAGTTGTCAAGCAACCTATCAGAAGAACAGAGGGCAGAATATACTAAGTTGTTTAAGGAATTTGTTGATGTATTCACTTGGACTTATGAAGATCTCAGAACTTATGACACAAGCATTATAGAGCATAAGATTCCATTAAAATAAGACACAAAACCCTTCAGTCAAAAGTTGAGCCAAATCAATCCTTTGTTACTGCCTGTCATGGAGAAAGAGGTAAAAAAACTTTTATATGAAAAAATTATCATTCCTTTGAGGTATTCTGAATGAGTGGCCAATTTGGTCCCAGTAAGAAAAAAGAATGGAGAAATTAGACTTTGCGTTGATTTTTGAAATCTAAATAGAAGCTCTAAAAAGGATAATTACCCTTTGCCCAAGATGGATCACATATTACAGAGGATGACAGGAGCAGCCATGATGTCCATGGTTGATGGTTTTTCCGGGTACAATCAGGTCTCTGTTTTTCCAAAAGATAGAGAGAAGATGGCATTTACCACTCCTTGGGGTACATTTATGTACGCCAAGATGCCCTTTGGTTTTCTGAACACATGGGCGACTTTTCAACGAGCTATGGACACAACATTTATTGGAGAGAAAGACAAGTTTGTTGTTATCTATTTAGATGACATAACAATTTTCTCTCAGTCTGATGAAGAACATTGTGATCATTTAAGAAAGGTTTTCTTGAAATGCAGAAAATTTGGTCTCTCTTTGAATCCGAAAAAACCATTGTTTTCCATGAAAGAAGGAAAATTATTGGGGCATATTGTGTCAGCTGAAGGGGTAAGGATTGATTCCAGTAGGGTTGAAGCTATACAAACATTGTCACTTCCAAGATCCAAAAAAGAGGTTCAATCTTTTCTGGGAAAAATTAATTTTTTGAGAAGATTTGTGTCAAACTTTGTTGAGTTGGTTAAGTATATCACAACCATGTTGAGGAAAGGTAATGAAATCAAATGGATTGTTGAGTCCCATAATTAGTTTGATCAGATAAAGAAATATCTGACTGAAGCCCTAGTCCTTATCAGCCCAGACTACTCCAAGGACTTTCTTATTTTTTATTTTGCTTCTTTTGATACAATAGCAGCAGTTTTATTGCAGAAGAACGTTGAAGGCTTAGAGCAGCCCATTGCCTTTTTTAGTAGGGCATTGAGAGATGTTGAATTGAAATATGACATCATGGATAAGAAATCCTACGCATTGGTTAAATCTCTCAAGTCCTTCAGAATTTATGTACTGCATTCAAGAGTTATTGTCTGTGTCCCATCAACTACAGTAAAAGAAATTCTTATTCAACCTGATATAGACGGAAAAAGGAGTAAGTGGATTGCTAAAATCCTTGAATTTGATTTGGAAATTAAGCCTACCAAATTAGTTAAAGGCCAAGGTTTATCCAAGTTGTTGGCTGAATCGAATTTCTCAGCATTGGGGATGAATTTCATCCACTCATGTTCAGAAAATCAACAGGCTGAATCAATTGATAAAGGTTCTCAAGTCATCTCTGCATTGGCAAATTGCAGCTAGTACAAGGACATTATATTTTTCTTGCAAAATTTACAACCTCCAAATGGTATGGAAAAGAACAAGGTGAGAGCCTTAAAACTCAAATCAATAAAATATTTTCTTGTTGATCAAGTTTTGTATTGGAAAGACCCATTAGGAATTCTTTTGAGGTGCCTAAACCCACAAGAATCCCAAAGATTATGTCTGATTTTCATGACAGTTTATGTGGGGGGCATTATTATTGGAGAACCACGACATACAAGATCCTCAGGGCTGGGTACTTCTGGCCTAGTTTGTTCACCGAGGTTTATGCTAAGATCAGAGTCTGTGCTAAATGTTAGAATTTCTCTGGAAAGCAACAGCTTAAGTCTTTGTCATTAAAGCTTGTGGCAGCTTCAAGACCTTTTCAACAGTGGGGCCTAGATTTTATCAGGAAAATTCATCCCGCTTCCAGCGGTCAACATAGATGGATCCTGATTGCTACAGATTACTTTACTAAGTGGATTGAAGTTATTCCTACAAGGAATTCTTCCCACAAAGTGATCATTGGTTTCCTTGAGGACATTATGGCAAGGTTTGGATGTCTGAACAGAATTGTCACTAATAATGCTGCATCTTTCAAGGTTGAACCATTGATTCAGTTCTGTGAATAGTTTGGAATCACATTGGTTCACTCTACCCCTTACTACCCTCAAGGGAATGGACATGCAGAATCCTCAAACAAAAGCCTTATAAAGATCATTAAAAAGTTGTTAGAGGAGAACAAAAAGGCATGCGACTCAAAACTCAAATTTTCTTTGTGGGATGACAGAGTGACGATAAAGAGGTCCTTGGGAATTTTCCCTTTCCAATTGGTGTATTGAGTTGAGGCCATTTTTCCTTCTCAGCTTGCCTTACCTGTGGCAAAATTCTTCCAAGATTACCAAGGGGAGCCTGATCATATGATCAGAAGGATTTAGTATTTGGTTGAAGTGCAGCAGACTCAAGAGAAGCTTGTAGATAAATCACATAATCATCAACTAAAGATCAAGTAGGATTTTGACAAAAAAATGAACAAAGAGGATTTTCAACTGGGCAATATGGTGCTCAAGTCGGATGCATCGAAGCAAGATAAAGGCAAGCATGGTAAATTTGAATCTTTATGGATTGGTCCCTTCAAAATCTATGAGGTATTCTCTAATAACACTTTCAAGTTGCAGAATATGGAGAATGAAGAATTTTTTGGTGGCCCTGTCAATGGGCATTTTCTGAAAAAGTACTTTTCTTGAGCCTTGAGTGGATTTTCATGCCATTGTAATTATCATTTTTATTTTATTTTTGTTTCAATAACTGACCCCATATCCCAATGGATAAGGCACTAAATCTACTCATTCTTGGCATCCCACAAGGAGCATGCCATCCCCTGTGGAGCCAATGTTATCACACTAAATTGCCTTGGGTTTTTTAGTTTGTTTCCATCTTTTCCTAAGCCTTAGTTTTAATTTATTTTTTTTAAATCTCACCCCTTTTAAAGTTGTGTTTGTTAGGACCCCTTTTGATAAATAAAATGTTGAGTCATAACTTATGTTTTGAACCTCATTTGATTTTTTGGACTTAGAACCATTTTTGTTCATGAATTAAAATTTTGGTCTCCTTCATGATTTGTCACTAGGCTCGATCCTTCCCACAACTAGACTGATTTGACAGACCATTTTCCTCATTCATGCCCTCGTAGACATGCCTTGTCATCCTTTCCTACCTGTCCAATCATTTTTTGAAATGGAGCGTTGCCCACTCATCAAGTGTTTCCGTAGCGCCTTTCCCATTCATCATTTTACACCTTGAGTTATGATTGCAATGACTGATGTCATTTTCCTTGTTTTCAGTGGCAAGAGTTGGTTAAAAAGATACCTTCAAGATCTTGTATTTACGAGCCTCTGATAATGGTTTGTGATTTTGAAAAACTCAAGATTGTTGCGCTGCACAAACTCACAGTTCTAACCAGGCGACAACAATGTTTCCAAATCTGATGCTGAGGTAGATTCATAGGTTGTGATGTTCGTGACTTCATCCTGAAATCTCGATGAGGCTTCAAACAAGTGTTTATTCCATAGGTATCCTGTGTTTCCTCCTCTGCACATAAATTTTCAAAGAGGTTAGCGCTCAGAGTTTTGGATTATCGAGCTTGTATAGTTGAGGGAGACCTTTCTTCACATCATCTTATCCTTGTCTCCTCCCTTTTCAAACCTATGGACCTGTATGTCAAAGTCTAATACACCCACGTCCCATAGATACTGATCTCACAGCCTCTAAACAATTATATCCTCTGCATACACATTGCGCTACCTAAGGCGTTTCTTAACGACATTGTGTCTTCCCTGTTTCTTTTGACATTTGAATCAAGCATTTTCTACCCAGATTCAAAGGGCCAACTACAGAGTACCCTCTCATTGTCTAAGTTTTCAATACCTGCACAAATCTAAGGGAGGGATTTCCACAACCAAATCTTAGATTACTAGCAATCAATCTGGTTTAAGGGGAAGTTCGTGTAAAATTGCAGCTTTGTCCATTTGAAGCTCGACTTTAGGTCCTCCTGGTCATTACTATCCCAGATCCATAAGAATCCCTCAGCCTAAGCCATGGAGACTCCTCAGATGAAGAATTCACACAAGGGGGGCAAGGTAGTTAGAACTGAACCTGTCAATATGCATCTTTTTGAGACAGAGCCCATGGCAAGAGAAGTTTTTCAAAGAGTGGGATGCCTATCTTTCTGCTAGAATATGCAAAGAGGCCATTTTGAGGTAACAAGGTAGTTTGCCTTACATTTTTATGGTAGGAGAACCAAGGTAGGGGATTTAGAATTTGAGGTGACTGAGGCCTCTATTTCAGCTAAAACAGGAATCCCTATCACAGGTGAGAAATGGTTTAAAGTCATGGCTTTGAATGCAGCCTATGCCAAAGATTTCCTTAAGCCTGAACATCAAGCCAATGATTTGTCTAAAGATGTGCCAAGGAATCAGTTGATTGAGAAGTTTGACAGGATATTGAAAAACATCCAGAGATACTTTACATGTGAAGGGAGGTTTAACACATTGTACCAATACCATATAAGGCTTCTGCTACATTTTACTGGTAAAATTGAAATGAATATTCCCTACTATTTGTTAAGGATCATAGGTAAGATGTCAGATAGGATTCAATCCAAATATAAGGATGTGGATACTAGCATCTTCCACTCTGGATTGATTAGAATGCTAGTCTCTGAATAATTGGGTAAAAATATATCTCGTGGGAACATTTTGTTGTTGCTTCCCACTTCAAGTTGGATGTAGCAGCCACTCCTCAATCACAGAATGCAAGCCCTCTATTGTCCACCAATGTTGCTAAAGCAGGTACCAAAAAGAAGAGAAAGGGCAGAGTTCTTGTTCAAGTTTCAGAGATCACCAAGCAGGTCACAGGATCTGAGGAGGAAGCTTGTCATTCCCCACAAAGAGATTTTTCACCTCCTCCTCCACCAAAGTTAGAAGACGTTCCTTCTACTACTAAAACTGCAGCAAAGAAAGGGAATAATATACACTTCTCCTCTTCTCCTCCAGCAGCCAATACCAAGGGAAGGAAACCTTTCACAAGATCATCAGTTACTAAAGAGGTTTTTGAAGAACAGTCCCTACTAGAAAACCCTTTACAAAAGAAGAAGGGTAAAGGCATTGAAAAGCCTGTGGAAAGAAAAGAAGAAACCCCTTGTGCAAAAGAAGAAAGACAAAGGAAAAGGTATCAAGAAGCCTGATGAGACAGACAAGGAAATTACTATGCAGAAGGGATGAGGAGACCATGAAAAATCCCATTGAGACGATGCATGTCACTACTCCACCTGACAGTCAGACATTCAAAAGATTAATCAAGCAACTTAGGGATGCTAGGAAGGAGGTGGCTCAGTTGAAAACAGAAGCCATGTCTGACATAGTTAAGATGAAATAGCTCATGGATGGCTACAATCACACCCTTGACCTAGAAAGGTTCGCAGCAAGAAAGGTCTAGCCTCTCCATAGGCAGGTCAAAAACATTTATAGGCATAACAGAGGCTTCCAGTCTCAGAACAGGAAGCTCAAAGCAGAGTTGCAGCATTTTCAAAATGAAGTGGCTCAAAGAAACTTGCAGGTATTGGTTGAAGTTTCTATTGAAAAGGAGACACCAATAGTCAAAGAGAGCATAACTCCACTAAAGAAGTTGTCATTGCAAAAAGGAAGAAGCATGTTGTTCCAAATGAGGATCCTCCTCCTACAAGAAAGAGTGTCAGGTTAAGTGTCAGGGTAACAAAGTAGTTGGTGAAAAGTGAGCTCCATTTTTTAGGATGGTTCCTTTTTGTGAAGATAAAATTTTGTTGAAACATTTCCTCTACCACCTATACAAGCTTCTAAGTTCTTATTGTTCAGCGTTTTGCGCTTTTTGTGAAGAACTAACTCCTTTAGCAATAAGAATGCAGAAATTCTGTAGCACTATGGCGCTACGGAATAGTATATTTTTGGTGTTCCACTGGTGTGCTACCTACAATGTTGCCAAATCACCTAAATATAATGGTGCTAATATTACTTAAAGTTGCTACTTTCTCTGCACATGTCTAAAGTAGAGGTGTTGCATTTTTTATGGCGCTACCTAAATTTTGCACAGAGATGCACACTGGGCGCTACCTAAAATCGCTACCAAATTTCTGGCAAAGATGGAATTTTCACAGAGACGCACCAGAGTGGTGCTACCTAAATTTGATACCTAAAATCTCGCAGAGACCAAAGTTTACATAGGGGGTAGGAAGGTTTGGCGCTACCTTTTCTACATGTCTAGTTTTGATGTGCGCTACAGAATCTTACAAAATTTAGTAAAGGCACTACAAAGTGCGTTACTCAGAGTGCTACCCAAAGAGGCTACCAACAGACACCAGGGATCCAGGAGGGTCAAGATAACAAATTTTTGGATAGTTGATGATGGAGAGAACTGTAGAAACAACAGTTGGTAGCATGATGATATCCACATGCTCCTGAAAGACACATGGAAAACAAGGAGTTGCACAACAAACAAGGATCAATTTAGTTTGAAGATTGGTTGGATTAGTCACCAACACTTTCCTCTTTTATACCATAGGTTGTTAGTCAAGTTGTTAGATGAAATAAATTCTTACATATTTTCATGGGAACGGGGCCAGCTCGTACCTCCAGTTGTTGCCTCCCTTTTGTTATAAATAGATAGATGAAATGCTTTAGTAGGTTCAGATGGTTGAGCAAGGCTCCCTTATACTTTAATATTTTGATGAAGTGACTGTGAACTGGCTATGTACTTGATTTAAGACATCTTGGTTAATAGAAATCAGCTTCTCTTTCATCTTGTTCACTTCTGATGATAAATGTCCATTCTTTGAATGATTCACATGAATGGTTGTGGTGATATTATGGTGTATGTTTGATCATTATATTATCATGATGTTTATTTAGCTTCCTTAAGTTCTGAAATCAATAAGATATTGTGTTAAGAATCTTTCTCCCTTAGGTTGTTTGTAGGCCTAATGTTTACATCAACCCCTACATTCCTCTCATTGAAGTCTTCCCTCTATTCATACTCCCAATTACTGATTGAACTTAGCCAAGACCTTGATTGTTGGTGCATGCTAGCTATGTTTTCTCAGTTGGAACATTATCATTTTGAGTCTTTTCCATTTTACCCCTTAAAACACTCTTATATTCACACATAACCTGATGGGTACTGGGCTTGCCTTCCATGCAATCTGAAGGTGATTCCTAGTGCTAACATTCTTGGCACCACTGTGAGGGAATGATTTGAAGACTTTTCCTTGGGATTAAACAACACAATTTACTAGTTCTATAGGTGCATTAGAACTTAGTATCTTGAAGATTGCAGTTTTCACCTGGCAACTCCATTGTTTCAGCTCTCGCACCTAAAGGAAGACATACGAGATCAAATCCACAACTACCTTTGGTTCCATCTGAGGCTGACCCAGAGAAAATAATCAAGAGGAGAAAATATTCTCAAAAAAAAAATTATGCTGCTACTACAAGTGCTTCTGGTCAGTTCCCTGATTCCACTCTTGATACTCCAGTTGTTATATTAAGTAAGATTTCTTTACCTTCTGCTGAAGTATCTAAGAAACTTCATTTTGAAGAGTTTCATGTCGAATACTCTTCCTTTGAAACTGATTTGAAAAAAGAAAGCATTGACATTTTTTCTTCCCCTGGGATTGAAAGGTGTTTCAGTCTTAATATTTTTTAAGATTTCCCTACATTAGGCTTTGTTACCCCACCTCCTGTTAAAATTTATGCTACCAAAGAAGTGGAAACTTCATCTCTTTTATAGACTTTACTATCCTCTTCCAAGGCTCAGCCTTCTGTTGTGAAAACTGAAACCCCCCCTTCATCATTTCCTTCTTCTCATAATCTGCACACAGTTAAGTCTCCTTCTCCTCCTTGTTCACCAAGAGTTCAATATCAAATGGCTATTGTTAACCCGCCTGCAAATAGTATGGATTCCATAGTGGCTAAGAGATACGCTCCACTTGTCTTACCTAGCCAATGAATTCCCTCCCTCCTGGAGATTATTTGAAATACATGCCTAAGTTTACGGGAGAATAATATATAGCAGCTGAGGAACATCTTGTTGCTTTCTACAGTTATGCAGATAATCAAAACATTGAAAATGAGGATGTGTGGATGAGGGTTTTCATCCAAATCCTTTTTGGTGAGGCTAGGAAGTGGTTTAGAGGTCTGGCCCCTGGATCCGTTACTGAAATTGAATCATTAGATGAAGCCTTCTTGAGGCACTGGGGGGACAAAGAGGACTTTTTGTACTACATTGCTGAATTTAGATCCCTAAAAAGGAAAGAAGGAGAGTCTGTCTCTGAATTTTCTAAAAGATTTAACAAAATGTATAATAAGATTCCTGATGAGACCAAACCCACTGAAACCTCTGCAAAAATTACTTATGCCAGTTCCTTTGACCTCGAGTTTTTCCTGCTACTGAGAGAAAGAAGATCAACCTCCTTAGTTCATATGCAAGATGAAGCCTTGGAGGTAGAATCCAACATAGTGGCATTTGATAAACTCAGAGGAAAATCTGATAGGGATAGAAGAAAAAGAAAAACTAAAGCCTCAACTTTTGACTCCCATACTGTTCATCCTCAAGTGGAGGAGCTCACCAAAATAGTAAAATCCCTTTCTACTGAGATAGAGAAATTAAAACTGAAAGGAAAACAGACCTACGGAAATAATCAAAATAATGATAACAGAGGTAACTTCAGGAGACCAAATAATGCTCCCCAAATCCTTCCCAGAGATCACAGAAACAGAGAGAGAGATGATAAAAGGATACAAGCTCCTTTACAAAAAATCCTTGTTGTTGATGAAGAAGGAGAGGAGGTAGAAGTTGATCATGAGATTCAATGCTTAGGTAACACATCCCCATCCCCACACTTGACTCAATCTGCTTATGAGAAATCCTTGATGGACATTCAAATAAATGAATTAAGTAAAGGAGAGAAAGAAAAATAAAGTACTAATAGATATAATCTGAGATACAAGAAGAATGAAGAAAAAACTAATGCTCCTAATCAGCCTACCCAAAAGGAAAAATTTTCCAAGGCTGTGACAGTTAGCAGTAAGGAAAAAGGCAATCAAAGTCCACAAGTTCTAATCAGAAATCATGCTCCTAAAACCAAATAAATCCTGAAGTCTACCTCTTCCTTCAGCTTTGAAAATCAGATCCAAAAAATAAAGATCCATGTACCTTTTTTGGAATTGATAAAAAATGAAGAATTTAAAAAATATCTCTCCAAAATGTTAGCTGGTGAAAAGTGAGCCCTATTTTTTAGGATAGTTCCTTTTTGTGAAGATAAAATTTTGTTGAAACATTTCCTCTTCCACCTATACAGGCTTCTAAGTGCTTATTGTTCAGATTTTTGGGCTTTTTGTGAAGAACTAACTTCTTCAGCAGTAAGAATGCAGACATTATGTAGCACTATGGCACTACAAAATAGTCTATTTTTGGTGTGCTACCTACAATGTTGCAAAATCACCTAAATATAATGGTGCTCATATTACTCAAAGTTTCTAGTTCTCTACACATGTCCAAGATGGAGGTGATGTGTTTTTTATGGCGCTGCCTAAATTTTGCACAGAGACGCACAATGGGCGCTACCTAAAATCGCTACCAAATTTTTGGCAGAGATGGAATTTGCACAGAGATGCACCATAGTGGTGCTACCTAAATTCACTACCTAAAATCGTGCAGAGACCGAAGTTTGCACAGGGGGTAGGAAGGTTTGGTGCTACCTTTTCTACTAGTCTAGTTTTGAAGTGCACTACATAATCTTACGAAATTTGGTAAAGGCACTACAAAGTGCGCTACTCAGAGTGCTACCCAAATAGGCTACCAACAGACACCAGGGATCCAGGAGGGTCAATTTAACAACTTTTTGGATAGTTGACGATGGAGAGAATGATAGAAACAACAGCTGGCACCATGATGACAACCACATGCTCCTGGAGGACACATGGCAAACAAGGCGTTGCGCAGCAAACAAGGATCAAGTTAGTTTGAAGATTGGTTGGATTAGTCACCAACACTTTCCTCTTTTATAGCATAGGTTGTTAGTCAAGTTGTTAGATGAAATAAATTCTTAGATATTTTCATGGGAAGGGGGCCAGCTCGTACTTCCAGTTGCTGCCTCCCTTTTGTCATAAATAGATAGATGAAATGCTTTAGTAGGTTCGGATGGTTGAACAAGGCTCCCTTATACTATAATATTTTGATGAAGTGAATGTGAACTGGGTATGTACTTGATTTAAGACATCTTGGTTAATAGAAATTGGCTTCTCTTTCATCTTATATGCTTCTAATGTTAAATGTTCATGCTTTGAATGATTCACATGAATGGTTGTGGTGATATTATAGTGTATGTTTGATCATTATATTAACATGATGTTTATTTAGCTTCCTTAAGTTCTGAAATCAAGAAGATCTTGTGTTAAGAATCTTTCTCCCTTAGGCTGTTTGTAGGTGTTGTTCTCGATTTTATACTTTAAGGCTCTAAAGTACACCGTCAAGGCATCCGAAAAGATGGAGAAATCTAAGGATAAAAAAGTCATTTATACGAAAAGGGATATTGATGGTTTCTTAACTGTCTCTGTCTAGCTTCCTAGTTTTTCTGGATACTAATGTCTCTTTCAATTACTGCCCATGAACGTTCTAACTCAACCCGGTTATTTGTTGTCTGTAGGATGGTGTTACATAAATTTAAAGCAATGCTCATTTGATCTGATAGTCCAGGTTTGATATTAGGTTGTCTTGTAACTGGAACAGTCATGAGGGATAAAGAGTGAAAGGATATATTCTCGTGTTTTCTTTTAGGGGTTCGCTATTCCTACTTCAAAATGTGTAAGATGAACTCTAAAACCTTGAATTAATAGTATGACGAAACTAAAGGTCATTTTTGGTATCTGAATTAAATTTTGAAAAGGGAATAATGAAATGAAAAGAAAACATAAATCTACCAAACAAAGTGAGGCATCAATTAAAGAGGAATCTCACTTTGTGATAGAAGAAGAAAATAGTTAGGAAAAACTCTTAATGAAGCATATGATATTGAAATATAAAACATTTACAAGTCTTGTATCTGTTGATAGCCAATACAGAGGAAAGGTTGTAAATGATTAAATTGCAAGAATAATTAATCACCACATTAGTGGTTGTACTAAATTGTAGTTAAGCATTCATCAGAGAGATATATGAAATATATGGAACAACAGAGAAGCACATAACTAAAACTTGACTAGATCTGGAATCTTCAATCTGTATTTATATTAATTCAAAAATATCTTCAAATTCTTCTTTACAATGCACCCAGAAAAAGCATTTTTTCAGTCTTCTGAAATTATACTTATCCCAGATCACCAATACATTGATGGTTGGTGATTTCCTAACTCCTAAGGGAAAACAGTTACAAAAATGCAACCCTCAGTCGTTTACATGATTATATTTTATTCTCCTATCATCTCAATAGTATAAGTTTTCAAAATGATACTTCATTGTTTTATTGAAGTGTCTCCTTCTTTCAACCCAATACATTCAATACATTTTTCAAGAAAGTGTACGAAATTTCTAGGAGGCTCTGGAAAATCCTTTGCTTCGAATAGATAAAATTTTCTCTGAATTTTTGGAAGCCGGTCTTCAATCCCCTTACCATCAAACTTAATTGATTGAAATTTTAAGTTTGGCTTAACCAGCCACCTGTCTATTGGGGTAACATACATTTCCTTTAACTGTGAAATTTCCGTCTGAATTTTGTTCAAACCCTCTTTGAAATTCAACTGGTGTCTTAGAATGTTTATATGTCCTAATTGCCCAGTGCAATTGTCTCTTCCAATACCTAATGATCCCTTGTCCAACAAATCAAAGATTTCTTCGAAATCGTCTTTGATTTCTTTGGCTATTTTCTTGTTTTTTGTTGTGTTGGTTTCCCACACTTTGAGCATGATATCGCCTCTGATTTTCTCTGTGACAGAAAGCTTTGGAATTTTCGATATTTCTTCATTTTCTAAACATACCACGGCCTTTTGAAAAGTGGCCCTTGCTGCTTTAGCTTCTTTTTCTTTAAAAATAATATTATCAAGAGCATTGCTTACTTCTTGAAAATAATTATGAATAATCTCTACTTGGGAGATTACTCTTTGTTGCTCGGATTCTATGTTCGTATGTTTTTCCAGTGACTGGTCCTGAAAAAATTTCAAATCTATCACCCGGCCTTTCATTGAATTCAATTTAGCCTATAGTTGTCTTACTGATTCTTCTTGTCAAATAAATTGTATTTGGCTAGTCTACATCTTCTTGTTCATCTCGTCTAGACTTGACTTAAGCGATTGAATTTCTTGCTTGTCGGCAACTCTGGCCTCCTCTAGACCTTTATTTATTTATTCTTTGATATTTCTCTTGGTATCTTTTAGTTGGTTTTGCAACTGGACTATCATGTGGTTACTCTGTTTCGACCTTGTTCTCATATTGTCAACGGTGAATATCTTTGTTTTTTCCAGAGCTCCCATGGTGCCCGCTACCTCTGTAACGAAATCTCCCTCTTCCAAGTTTTTCCCATCTACCAGCACCCTGTGTTTCTTTACCATACCACCTTCTCTCATATACATCTCCTGCTTTAATACAACCTTCCTCTTTTTATTGAAGAAGTAATTAGAGGGAGGTATTTCTTCTCTGGAGATAGGGTCGAGGTCACTAGCATATATGACTCCTATCTGAGGGAACCCAAAAGTAGACTGTAAAGGGGTCAAGGAAGTGATTGAATTACCCAACTCTGTGGATTTGATTTCCCCTTTTGTCTTGGGGGTATCAACATGAATAGTAGATGATGAAGGGGGGGTAGATTGACTAGACTCGGGAGGTGTCCCAAACCTTCTTTTCTTTTCTGCTCATGCATTCTCTGTCTGTGGGACTTCTTTGTTTTGTAAATATCCTTCAGCCCCTTGTGGATTTTCCTCAGTGTCTTCTTTATCCTGCACTTTCTGTCCGAAGCTTGAGGGAATGTTTTCTTGTTCTGGAGGAGGTGTTGTTGCTTCGCCCTACAATACCTTGGGAAAACCGCTTCGTCTGTGTCTCTAGAAGGTTAGAAGACTGGTTTGCAAGTCAGATGGTAATGTTTGTACCCTGTCTAACACCTCCTTATAGGTTTTGACCCCTTTGAAAATGTCATCACGAGGGGATTCCTCATGTTCAAACGCTTTCATGCCACAGTGAGCCATGTGGCTTCCCACTGTTTGATAAGGGTCATGTTTCCTGTGTTCGAGATCCACCAACTTGACCTCCTCTAGAGATGCAGCTTCAACCGTGGAATGACCCAGGTTGAGTAGCGAAAACCTTCCAATCTGTACGGGAAAGACTAGACAAAAATTCTTTTGAGATGTCTACAGTTCTATCCCAATACCGATTGTTATTATCTAATGAGATACCTCCCTGCACACCAGTCTATCAGGGAGGAATTTCGAAAGTGCATGAGGAGGGATAGAACATCCAAAAACCTTGATATAGGAGAAATTCTCCTCAATAAACCAATCAGCAACCGCCTTGAGGTTTTCTATGACTGACTCTGAGATGCGGGGGGGTGCACAGCCATACAACATCTGATGCACCAGTATCACCATGAAATGATAAACTTCGTAAAAAGAATCCTTAGCATTTTCTTCCCACAACTTAGAATGATATTCATGAATAGGTTCAGTGTAGGTTGGGTTCCAACTCCAATTCATCAAAGGGAAAGGAGTCATGAAACATATAGCATCCATGATATATGCCGACATGTAAAAGGCTACTGGTCAGCCACTAGATCTCACAGTTTGATACTCCATAACCTCGTTAGCTAGGTTATCTAATAGAATTGTGTTCCAATTGAAGCTATAGCCTTCAGCTGCTTCATGTAAAAGGGGCACCCATTCTGCAGGGAAATGGGTAGGACTTTTCTTCCCGAAAAGTCTATATAGCATCATAGCCACATAGACCATGTACTCATTCAATGAGGCTATGGCATAAATGTTATGGGATCAACCCTAAATTTTGTTGGGTGTCTCCACTAGTCTTTGATTATGTCGGGGTATGTTTGATCTGCCTCTGTGAATTCTTTCCTTTGAAATTCACTTAAAAAATCTTTATTATAAATGTACTTAGAATTGGGAGGCAGTTTGTACATTACTTGTATATGCTTTGGTCTGAAAGAGCCAATGACGACCCCTTGGTTGTTCAAAATGCTTCTTGTCTACACATATGTCCTCTCTAAATCCCAACTGATCATATTGTTGTATGTAATGAGTCGTGGGTGCATGGCTACTTTGTGAAGTTCGGACTATGCTATGTCCTGAAGTTTGTTTTCAGAATCATCGGGAAAATTCTTGATTTCGTAGTCCAAGGTTTCAAAAATTTGCCTCCATGATTTGATTGAATCAATGGCATGTGGTGTAGTATCATACACGACATCTCCTTCTGGGCTTGAGCTTTCAATTGCTTCTTCACTTTTCTTAGGTGCCTTTCTAGGTGACATAAGGTTTGTGTTTAGAATGAAAACCTGTTTCTAGAGGAAAAATATATAAGCCTCGATAAATGCAACTCACTCCTGCTTGTAAAACAAGAATGAAATTAGAACTACTGAATGTTTATTAGCCTTTATCTTGTCTTACGATGAGCGAACTGTCACAGGCGATAAGGAATTAATGTTTTAATGAGGAAGATATTCCTGGAGATACACCTTCATGTCAAAAATATTTCCTTTTGTTTGTTATTAATATTGTCGCGTATCGGCAATTTCAAACTGGAGTTTCGAAAGGACTGCTTTCAACAAATCCCAAAATGCCAAACACGAAAAGTAGTCATTATTAATCTCGTTTTAAACTAACTTAATTTTTTTTTAAACTTTGTTAAAAAATTCACGATTTTGAATTTCGAAATTTTGGGGATCCTGTACCCTAGAGGTATGTCATAAGAAAACCCCGAATCACAAAATCCTGATGGGATTAATTAAGGCGTGAATTACTCGTATTAATGCTTTAATTAATCGAGGTTAGTAATTAATTGCCCTTTTTCGGAAATTCAGGGATCGGGCAGTCGAGGGTCAACATTTTGAAAACACTTTGTCACAGGAAAACCTTAATCGTGAAACATTAATGAATCGTTGATTGTGTTTAAGAGTTTAATTAATCACGACTAAAGGATACTTTGTGAAATGTGTGTCGGGACTTATAGCACCCACTTTTTCTTTTTTCTCTTTTATTACTTTAATATAAATCCTTTTCGAGATTCTGGCACTGGGACTCTGGAGTTTCTAACTAAAGATCATACCTCGTGAAAAGCTGAATCCCGAAACCTGAAAAAAAATCGAAAGACTTTTAACTCTTTTTTAGGACTAAGGGCGGCTCCATAACTAAAAAAAAAAAGTGAAGTTTCAGGTTTAAAGGGTAAAAAATTAAACTTTTTGTCAACAATAGGCCTCATGTTTACAGCAGCCCCTACATTCCTCTCATTGAAGTCTTCCCTCTATTCATACTCACTCCCAATTACTGATTGAATTTAGCCAAGACCTTGATTGTTGGTGCATGCTATCCTTGTTTTCTGAGTTGGAACATTATCATTTTGAGTCTTTTCCATTCGACCCCTTAAAACACTCTTACATTCACACATAACTTGATGGGTACTGGGCTTGCCTTCCATGCAATCTGAAGGTGATTCCTAGTGCTAACAACCTCAATTATATATCAGAGAGTGAGAGGATAAAAATTCCCATGATGCATGTGGGATAAATTAGTCTAATTTTATAAATTCCATAGGCATGTAAAACACTAGGACTTCCCAAGCGATCACTCATCCCAGTACTACTCTAGCCTGAACGTGCTTAACTATGGAATTATAATGGCATCCAGTGCATTAACACTATGTTGTAAACATGTACATAATACCACTAGGAAATCATTACATGATTAAATAAATAACAAATGAAGATGGCATTACATTCCATTCCCCATCAAAAAGGGTGAATATCTTTTTTTATCAAAACGATAGGCTTGAAATGTTGATTCGGTGGAAAAGGTAGATGGCCACTGAGATCCACTTGGATAATTCCTCCCCCCATAGGAATAAATGGTCCCCATTGCGTCAATTTCCCTCGAGATATGGGGAAACTTCTATTGAATCTTAACCTTGGTGAGTTGTTTGCCTTGTTGAAGTAGATGTCATGCTTGTACTTTGCCTATGGAAGGATGTCATGAACCTATTCGAGGTGTTGGATCCGTTCAATAGATCTAGTTGCACGATATTCCTTGATCTGAGTGTGGGAGTACTTTGTCGATGAAGATGCAACAAGAAGAGTTATAATAATGGGGGTTAATGGTTGGAACCCCAAGCACACCTAAAAAGGGTCATGACCAATAGAGCTATGTTGAACATATGGAAGAATCTCATTCTCTTTGTGCTCCTCTACAATCTTGTTGACTTGCCTCTACTGGATAGTGTTAAAATTTTGGTGTGCTCGTTTAACCATAGACAATATCACACTATTGTCACCAAACCATAAGCACAAATGCCACCCCCGGAAACTTTAACCTTCACTTAGAATAATTCTGGCAAGACTACTCCAGAACGAACAAATAAACCCTAGCCACAATATCATTGGAGCAGCATCACAATAACTATACAAATATAGCATACCTTATACCAAGAGAAGCACAAGAGAGATACCAGAAAGGTTGTTGCACTATTCCTCTAGACTAGCACCCTCTCCAACTGCGATTGTTGCTCTCCAAAATTGTGCCCTAGTTTCCATTGCAGTTCCTCCTTAGACTTGCACATTGGTTGAGTGAGTGTGTCCAAATGAGTTAGGCGCCTACCTATTTATATTGTCCTGTCTAGTTGACTAGGGCCAACTTCTCCTTCTGGATGCATCTATTACTTTATTATTATTTATCTTGAGGCTGTATTCTCTCCTAGGATTTTCTAACATCTCTTTAATGGTTCTCTTGCTTCCAGGATATTCTATTCTAAGTCCAAAGGTTACACATGGAGGTTAATACCTCCCACAACTACCAAAACATCAACACTCCCTCTTAGTTAGGGAGGTATTAACTAAGGTGTTCTTCATGTAATGGTCGCAAACAAATCCATCCATCTCACATGTCATGGGTAAGACTCACACAGTTTTGCAGACTAGTCTACAGGTAGCATCAACTAGCCACACAGGCTATCTCATGATCATCCATATCATATCATGAGCATCACCATCATAGTCATACAATATTCATCTAGCTGGAAATCACCTCCAACATTATTGGTTGGGACTCCAAGATTGAAAACACCTCCAACACTATTAGTTTTCCCTCCAGCTAGTAACCTCTTATGCTATTGATCGACACTCTAGTTGGGTATAACACACCTGACCCCTTAAAAACACTTTTAAGGGTGAGGCATCATAATTTCGTTTTATCCTTAACTATCTTGTCTCGAATCATCTCTTTGAAATGACTTATCCTCTTCCACTTACCCGTAGTTTTCTAATGACTCCTACCAGGCGTTAATCCAACACTTGGTTTATATCTTACAGCTTCCCAAAGTTCCTCGGTGTTCAATAGTTGAGAATCGCGCGACGTTGTTGGCACAAGGGCAAAACCAAGGTTGAACGCTTCAACAGTGCACCAACAAAACCCTAACTATCGGCCCTTTCGGCAACACCTGTGAAGCAGATGAAGTCTCACCCGAGGTAGAGGTAGGGGTGGTTGCAGGCTCCAACATTTGCAACCTTAGCTGGGACACAGATCTATGATTACAATACTCTAATAAAGCACTTAGCAGTTGTCATTCATTAGCACTTAACCTTTGTCTACAACGCAGACAAACCCTAATTACAGCACAACACAGTATTCAACAAGATTCAACACATTCAAGCACTAAACACATCAACATAGATCAGACCTAGCATCTTATTCACATCATTAGGCACTAAGTTATCATATTCATATAAGCATAGATCATTGCACTAAGTATTAATCATATGAACCATAAAACAACCATAATGCGCAAAGCAATCACAACATAGGATATACGTGGTTCACCCCCAGCCTGGGGCTACGTCCACCAACTCTTTGTCTTCTTTATTATCTTTTTTCAATCTTCTATATGCACAGAGCCAAAAGGTCCTACTCCGCATAAGACAGGAGATCTGCGCACACCTCGCCAAATCCTCCTTCCCCGAGTTAGGTTACAACACAAAGACTTTACACAATCTCTTACAGTCACTTGCACTTAGCCTTGCAAGTCTCACACAGTATGCACAAATCATGTACAACTATCAATTGCACTTAGCACATTAGCCTTCACTTTCCCTTAGCACCTATCATCACACCACACCACGCCCCTTACTTACATCACCTATCTTTTTATTTATACATTACAAAAGGGCCTAAACATGCGTAAACCCATGGGTCGACATCCCCATACCCGTTACATAATCCCTAATCCCAAAAACGCCCTAAAGGGGGTCGAGATACCACGATCCCTGCTTCGACTTGCACTCCACCTTCGACATCCTGTCGAAGTCCCAAAATAGGTCAAACCTGACCAAGGATCTCCAAAACTTGGTCAAGGGCCAACATGCCCCCAACACTCACATGTGACTCATCTCGAGTCACTCTGATCTGGGTAGATTTACTTCAAAAGCCTCTAGCTTGGCTCGACCTGCTATTGTGTCATGGCCTCCTGCTCAATGAAATTCTGAAGAACTACCTTGGTCACAAGTCCTTCTAAGCTCTGTTCGACTGAAGTGACTACTTGTTCCAGATCTTCTCCTCGTCCTTCAATCTCTTCAAATAATGAAGTGACTACTTGTTCCAGCTCTTCTCCTCGTCCTTCAATCTCTTCAAATAATTGGCAAGTTGCATTCTGTACTGATTGGAGCCTCTGAGTTACTTCCATGACTTTGCTCTGTATGGCATGGATGTTTTTTTGAACAGTGCATTTTTCCTAGGATCATTTCATTCTCTCAACTACTGATAAGAGATTCATTTGTGCCTGTACCATCGTTTCTTATTGCTTTGCCTCCTGGAGCTGTGACTCCAATGTCTTCAGTTCAAGGTTCAAAGTAAGTCGCTCATATGTCTGTGAACTTCTACTGCTAAGTTGGTTACATTCCAGAGCTAATGCTATGATCCTCTCAACTGCGCTCCGAGAAGTGGCTTCTCTTTTGTCCCGCACGTCCTGCGGAGTACTTGGTATTGTTTGTAGCTCTAGATATGTCATTCTCTATTGAAGCTACTGGATGGCTTCAGCAAGTTGCACTACTTGATGCTCCACTAGGTCTTCCTCCTTTTTCTCTAAGCCCGTCACATAGTGAAGTGCTCTGCTGACTACTTCTTTTACTCCAACCTACTCCGCGAGCAGTTGTTCTTTCTCAAGCTGGATCTGCACCTTTTCCTCTTTAAACTTTGCTTAGAGGGTGGCCTTCTCGTACTGCACAACCCTGCATTTCTCCATTACTTCTTCTTTGTAAGTTTTAAACCTGCGAAGTAAAGCAATGCATATATATTCCTAAGCAATACAGAAATTAATCAATGGCTCATACACAGAATACACAGAGATCTTTACCGGAAACCCTCAACCGGGAAAACCTTTCTTTTTCATTATATCGAATTTCACCATTCTCCATACAATATATACAATGTTTTTAGGTAT